>ML976001.1:511958-522343 GCA_010015635.1 Clathrospora elynae
TAGATTGACTAAAAATAGTGCAAAAGGTAGTGCACTACCTGAGATTCGAACCAACGCACAACACCAGAAACTGGCCTGTATACTGCCCCCTCACTAAAACCTCCAGTCTCAACTTTGCACACGCCCCATCCAACCAAGCCGAGCAAGCTGTACTGAGCGAGTTCACTGCCTGAGCTCAGCTTGGCTTGCAAGCTCGCCCTATCAGCTCAGCTCACTGGGATAGATCAAGCCGACCGAGCTGAGCTGAGTTGAGCGAGCCAGCTCGCTTGTTGACATGTATGTACTCGGCTGGAGAGCCTCGGGGTTACCCGGCCATTGCCGGAGATAGATGACATGGAGACCCGCCGTTCCGGAGGTCAAACCGGAAGACGGCTTGGGATTACCACCACTCCAACAAGATGAACCGGCAACCACCCGGAAATATCCGGGGAACTATAAAGGCAGGAGAGGAACACTAGATAGCCCGTTATCAAATCCATCTGATTATTTCTAGCATCTACCCTCAGGGTCAGCCCCCTACACGCCAGAATTCTTGACGTTTGCTTGCTTGAGTAGACGCTCCAAAGGACATCATGAAAAAAGTGTTGGCACTAAGGTTGTTGTAGGTGACCTTGGCTTTCATCCGTCTTAACTGAATTGTGTCTTCGAATATGCTATGTGCACTTGGAGCACGGAATAAAGAGGCCTTAATGAGCCTGTCACGGATTTTGTTGGTTCGAGTCATTACTGGACAATAACCAACAAGGTACAGTGCTTAGCGAAATCGGCTTCCCCTCTTGTGCAGTTGCAACTAAGTTTGCGCCACAGGACAGACAGGGATTGTTCAGCCCTACTAAGCGAATTTCGCATAGTGTCCCGCTGTCAGCCTGTAAGCACACTTAGGGTAAGCCGTGAGTCAATTACTAGGTTTTAGTACAGCTCTTATTACCCTGTAAAGATCAAGTCGTGGTGTTACAACTTGCGGTACGGTAGGAGCCCACTGTATAGACTTGCTGTAACTAAATCTCGAAAAACACTCTACGCAGATGCCAACATTTGTGTAGATAAAAAACGAGGCAAAGCTTTTAAGCCTGCTACATTACTATTGTTTAGTGAGATGCAAGATCATTATTCAGGGAAGGCAGAGTAGAACGTAGACAACGACACCGTGTATGATCGTGCCTGAGTGCTTACTCGTATCCTTCCAGCGCTCGCCGGTACATCTCCTCTTCAGCTTGCCTTAATCGACGTATGGGATGCCCAGGTTGTTAATCGTGTCAGGCGTCGACGTGTGGTCGCGTCCGAGTGCCTTCACGTAGCCTGCCAGCGCTCGCCGGTACATCTGCCCGGCCTTGATCGACATAGAGGGCGCCCAAGTTATGTATTGCCCTCAGCACCTTTCATTGTTGTCCTACCGCCTCGTCCATATCTTCACACAGTGTTCGTTCAGGGCATAGACGGCGAAGATGCTGCAGTCTCCTTAGCTGTGGAACGCGCAGCCGTGCAGGAAGCATACTCGAAGGTCGGTTGGTGTCTTCAGCTACCACTTGCAGCCCACGTAAAACCACAGCAACTGCCTCTGATAACGCTGAGGATTCTAAAGAGTTCTGTAGAAGCCTGTCTGTGTGTTAGTGCGTGTGAAGCGGAAGGCTGCCTATGAGACGTACCTGCGTCTTTCTCTGTTTCGAGCCTACGCCAAAGAGTCGTGGCATCGCGTTGCATCAGGTCAGGACCAAAAGGTATGTGGCGTAGGACGGAGGATGTCTAGAAGCATCGTGCGCGAGGGCTGTCGCGAGGCTGAGCTGCAGGGCGGCTGCGGCATGCTGGCGGTCGAGGCGATGGAGGGTGCCTGAGCCCATGCAGCTTGCCGATCCCGCAGACCAGCGTTAGCTGCCACATGCCACGTCTTGCTTCGACCATGACCGACGACTCTGCAAACTGCTTCTATTTTGAACATTCACGGCTCGACCAGAATTGAATCCTCAACTCCACGTAGGCTTTGTAGATACCGACATGGCCCCAAACCTTGCTGCCTCGCAGCATGATCTAATCCGCGATATGATTCTTGACCGGACACTCACCACTGCTCAGATGGCCACAAATGCTGGCTGCAGCAAGCGCTCGATCAAAGCGATAAAGTCCAACCTTGCCCACTTCAACTCTACGAGAGCTCCTGCAAACGGGGTCGGGAGACGTTGATCAATCACACCGCTCATGCTAGGCGCGCTTTGCGAACACTTGCTGGAGAAGCCTGGGCTATACCAGGAGGAGATGGTTGTCTTCTTATGGGACAAATTTGATGTTCTCGTCTCGACGTTTAGCATTAGTAGAAGCTTGAAGGCTGCAGGTTGGTCGAAGAAAGCTGCACGGCAGATTGCTGCCGAGCAGAACGCAGATTTGCGAGACTTTTACCTCTACAACTTAACGCAGTTTCAGTCTTATCACCTCGTTTTTATTGACGAGTCTGGTTGCAACAAACGCATCGGCTTCAGGCAGACAGGCTGGTCCCCTCACGGCGTGGCCCCGGTGCAGGTGGCTCAGTTCCACCGCGACCAGCGTTATCAGATCCTGCCGGCTTACGCCCAGGACGGAGTCCTGTTCTCAAGCGTGTTCCAGGGCTCGACGGATAGCGCGGTCTTTGAAGAGTATGTAGAGCAGCTCCTTCCCTATTGCGGTAGGTGGCCTGAGCCAAAATCTGTCCTCGTGATGGACAACGCGTCCTTCCATCGCACGGAGCGGCTTGAACAGATGTGCTACGAAGCCGGGGTCAAGCTCATCTATTTACCTCCTTACTCGCCCGATCTGAACCCAATTGAAGAGTTCTTTGCCAAGCTGAAGGCGTTTATTAAGAAGAACTGGCATGCCTTTGAAGACGCACCAGAACAGGGGTTTGACGCATTCCTAGAATGGTGTGTTGGTATTGTAGGCGGCAAGCAAGATAGTGCTAGGGGTCATTTCAGGCACGCGGGTATCACTGTAGAAGAGATTTGAGTTTGCACGTATTTGTAGTCCAGAGTCTAGAGTGAAGGCGCCCTGGAGAAACAAGTTGATCAAATCGGCATCGCAGACCACCCGGTGTACCAGCACCATTAGCTATGTTTCAAATACAGTTGATCCCTCGTTACCCCCCGTCTGCTGCTGAACCCAATACTGAATATCGCGGATGAAGCGCCGGGCAATGCCTACTTTGACGCCCTCTTTTACAAAGAAACCAGGATCTTGATCATCGTAGAGCTGCTGTAGGTCCAGTCCATGGTCTAAAGCAATACTGCACAGTTTTCGAATCTCATTCTTCTGATCCTCCCTCCTGACTCGCAATTGCTGCCAGTCGCTGTACTCCTCCACTGCAACATCTAGAAAACCGTGGATATCGAGACGAGGCATTGACGGTGATGCTGCTTGTTCTAACGGTGTATGAGGTGGTCCAGGGAGTACGTTTGTTATGTGGATGGGAGGATGGCCCGACGAGGTGCTGCTAGTGGCTTTTCGCTGTCTCTCGATTTGCTGTTGCTCTTCTGCATATACCTGCTGGCGGATATCCTCCGGCACGTCACCATGGGACCGTAATTGGCCCCCCTGCTCCACGTGCCTTATCAAGCTTTTCAGCTGATGTGTCCTGAGCTTATAGTGCTTTTTTCCATGGGGATCCCGCCAGCAGTGAGGCCCAAGGTTACAAGGCGGCCCGGGGCATCTCATTAGATTATAGACATCTTGCCAGATGGACGGTGGCCTAAGATCTCCTTCCTCGGCGTCAAGTTGTGAGTCTCTCTCTGCAAGCATTTGCTGAGTAGCAGACGAACCTCACCGCTTCCCTGCTCTTCTTGTCGATACGGTCGCTTGCTGACCTATCTCGACGTAGTTGAATGATACATCAACTCTAAGCTTTTTACCTGCCCAAAATGACTCGCCCCACGCCAGGAACTGTTTCTCCACCAGAAACCAGTCAACATCCCTCTCATCAAAGCGCTTTGTCAAGTCACGCTCTGAGCGATCGGTCACTGACACAACAACGTTAGTGTCTTCACATGTAACACGCTTGCTTGGCGACAGCTTCTTCTGCAGCAGTTTGTCAAGCTTCTCACGTAAGAACAAAGACCAGTAGAATCTGGGCGCTAGAACGAGATTAGGCTCTGTATCCTTAGAGACGAGCTTGTTGTTCAGCGTGACTTTCCATTCGATCGAGTAGTGGAGACAGGTTGGTGGGTCTTCATCGTATGTCTCGTTCTCGTTCCACTCATCCAGGGTTAGTAGTTCCAGTCTGACTGCAGGCCGCCTCGCATGGCTTGAGCTGCGGGTGTCCCTGCCTACACCGTCCGCGATCACTGCATGGTTGGCGGTATCAAGGGACGGAGAGTGGGACGCGAACGGCTCGCCCCGAGTAATCACCGCGTCTCTACTACCTACAGCATGGATATCAGGGATCTGTGACGACTCGGGCGGCCCTAGGGACTGGGATGGATCGAATGGGAACGGCTCCAGAAATTGCCACACACCGTTCTCGGCAGCTTGGATGCTCAGCTCCGGAGATCCACTCGGGCGAGATTGGTAACCCGAGGTAGCAGTTTTGGTGCGGTTAGTTTTCGCAGTGCGTTGAACAGGCATGGCTATAGGGCAGTCGTATTGCGACTGCGTGGTGTTTCGGACGTGCCTCGACAGTTGGCCTGCGGCAACCCACTAAGCGCCGTTCAGCGGGGTTGGCAAGCTGCGTGGGCTGAGCGGGCTGAACAACGAACAGCCAACGACAAAAGCAGCCCTCTATTGCCTCGACTGCCAGCATGCCGCGGCCGCCCCGCAGCTCAGCCTCGCGACAGCCCTTGCGCACGATGCTGCTATACATCCTCCGTTCTATACCACACTCCTGTCGGCCCTGATCTGAGGCAAGGCGATGCGACGGCTCCTTAACTTAGGCTCGAAGAAGAGCAACGCAAAGGCACGTCTCCCAGACGCTCTTCTCTTTCGCATGCACTGACATGTGGGCAGGCTCCTGCAGAATTCTCCGCATCCTCAGCGTCAGCAGAGGCAGCTGCTGCAGTTGCACATGGCCTGCATGTGGTAGCTGAAAGCGCTAACTCGACTGTCAAGTATGCTTCTCATTGCTTGGTGGCACGTTCACAGCTTACCCGACTGCAGTATCGTCGCCATCCATGGCCTGAGTGGACGCTGCGAGAAGACATGGACGACGAGCACTCCTTTGTCCGCTGAGCGTCGCAAGAGACCCAGCGGTCGGTGACGGTTCTCGTGGTGCACTCCTCATCCTCGTCGTCTTCTTCGTCCGGATCGTTAGGATCACCGCCGCCGCCGCCGCCGCCGCCGCCACCTCCTCCACCACTGCCGGGTGGACAGACCGGGCCAACGCAGTTGAGATTGGGAGTGTTGCAGATGGGGCCAATGCAGCCGCAGATGCCAATGCAAGGACGCCCACGCCCACGGCCTCCACCGCCGCCGCCGCCGCCGCCACCGTTGTCATCGTCGTCTCCACCGCCGCAATTGTGCTTGCAAGGGCTTCCGCACTTTTGCCCAGGCTTGCAGGTCGGCTTTGGCGGGCCCCTCACGGCAGTAATAGATGGTGGCTTGCCCGCAGGAGGGGGAGGAGGCGGGGGGAAAGGGTTGTCGTCGGTCGAATCAATGGTAGGCCAGGACCCGGGCGAGTATGTCCAGGTGACGGGAGGCTGTCCTGTCCTGGTCCTGGTGAGCGTGACTGGCGGGAAGTCGACGCTCGACGTGAGGCCGACGGTAGTGCGAGTCTTCCCACTCTCGTTGTCGCCGTTGATCCATATCACGTTCCATACTTCGATCAGGGTCGTGGTGACGGGTTGCAGCGTGATGACGGTGCTGGTCGTCACAACGGTCGTGTCCCACGTGTCGAGATACGAAACGGTGGTGGGGGGGCGGGAGATGGTCGTCGGCTTGGCGAGGGACCACGGCGGCATGATCAGCGTGCACGGCGGGAAGCACTGCGCGACCGGGTTCGGGCTGTCATAGACCTCGGGCGCAATGTAGACGGGCCCAGAGCCCTTGCCATTGGACGGCGCATCGAGACAGGCGCCGCTCTGGCAACCCGCACCGCAGTGACCCTCAGTACAGTGCTTAGCGAAACCGGCTTCCCTTTGAACGCAGCCGCAACAAAGTGTGCGCCACACTGCGAGCAGGGATCATAACACCCTAGCTTTGTCCTCACTAAAATTTGTATCACGACTGCTTGTCTGCGCTAAAGATTGCAGTGCGTATTCTGAACTCACACAGAAGTCAACAATCAAATAAGTGGGGCTTTGAATTCGCGATTTGATTTGTTCGATTACCGCTTTAGGCTTAATGGCTTCCTATATTAGCTTAACTCCTACCTTGTTGGGTTAGCGGCTAGATCTGAGCTGTTATTTGATTTGATTGTTGACTTCTGTGTGAACTCATGTGTTGCTCCATTTCATCTCGTGCTTTGTGCGACGTATGTCCTTCTTCACTGTTATCTAACGTTTACTCCTTCTTCCCTTCCATTTTCCTTGCCTGCGCACGATCGCCCACTCCCAATATCTCACTCTGCATTCGAATAGCAATACTCAACTGATGAATCCTTGTACCAACAAATGAAACAGCGACAACGAGTAGAAAGAGGGCAAATATAAGAACGCCAATGTAAAGTTGAAATCTCGCAGGGAAGATGATATGCTGGTCGAAATAGACCATGATAGCTAACGCAATCAGCTTGTGTTCTATTCACGTTTAGCGTTAGTCACTTGACTGGCGGAAGTGCTGACTATAGTCTTACATATCGAAATGCTAGACCTGTGCTCAGAGCTTTTGATGAAGGCGGGGACCGTGTTTTGCTAGCAGCGGCTAAGACACGAAGTGAACGCTTTTTCTCAGCTTGGAGTGCGAGGGGAAGAGCTAATGGCGGAAAGAGCCTAATAGCGGTGTTGTGGTGAGGGAAGTTGATTATGCAACAAAGCGAGGCGCTCTATAGATCAGGTCCGGAAGATGGTAATTTTGAGGTGCGAAGGTGTTGACATGTTTTGGAATTCCCTACGGCACAAAGCCTTGTGCTGGTGCCTTGCTGCACGTGTGCTGACAGGACAGTGCTATGCTAATTTAGGCAGGTGGGGTGTTATAATCCCTGCCTGCTGTGTGGCGCACACTTTGTTGCAACTCCGTTCGAGGGGAAGCCGGTTTCGCTAAGCACTGTATCACCGCAGTATCCAGAAGATGAACAACAGCTCCCCTGGGGCCACAGACCACAGAAGGCCCCGTGCGCCGACGCGCCGCAGGTTCTGTCAGTCGTCTCCTGTCCCACCAAACACTTTCCGCTCACGCAGCCAGAGCCGCAGTGCGTCTCGGTGCTTCCGCAATATCCGAACGACGAACAGCAGTCGCCAAACGTGCTGCCCTCGCACTTGAAACCGCCGCCAGCGGGACCGCATCGTCCATCGGTGGAAACGGGCGCGCTGTCGCCGTCGCCAGTGCCCGAGTTGAAGTCGACGGACCACGCCATGGTGCCGCCGAAGCAGAGGTTGTTGGCAAACTTGCGCTTCATCTCGTGTGTCTCCTCGTCGTCGTAGCCGATCCACTGGTCGTCCCAGATGAGCTCCTTCATCATCGAGTCGCTGTTGAGGCGCGGCGTCAGGTTCTTCTCCTTGATGAGCTTCTTGATCTCCAGGAGCGACATGACGCCGTCCTGGTGGGTGCACTCGGCCGCCTTGCTGGCGCCTGCAAAGGGGCATCCGAGCGTGTTGCAGCTGGCATCTACAATGAATGGTCAGTTGACATGCACTGGCAATCACTGGGGAGGGCAGCTTCTTACCTGACAGCGTGTATCCTCTTCCGTACCAGGCAAGGCCAAAGTTGATCTTGGCCGGATCCAGGTTTGCATACCAGAGGGGCAAGGTGTTCTAGGTCACAACCTGTTAGTATAATCCCGCAGCCATATGTCTCTGGCCAGAGACCAAAAAGTCGGTGGTGACTGAATACTCACTGCGAGGCATTAGCAAACGGCTCAAATGACATGGCTTCATCATGGCTCACCATTATAAATCTCGCGCACATCTGCCTGGCCGCGCACCAGAGATCCCAAAGTCTGCACGTCAGAGTCCCAGGACCCATGCAAATCGTACGCCATGAAGCCAAAAAAGTCGACATAGGACTGCATGGCCTCTGCGTCAAAGTACCGAAGATACCAATAGTCTGGCGCAAGAGTCAAACTAATACCGTACTTGGTTCCGTAGGCCGCTCTCATCTCCTTGACGAGCTTTGCGAAGTTTTCAGTGTCTCCCTTGGAGCCTCCCCGCTTCGGCTCCACAGGGTACTCCCAGTCCAGGTCGATTCCCGTGAAGCCGTACTTGGCCATGAACTCAGCCGACGATTGGATGAAGGCGGCCCTGTTCTGAGGGGTGGAACACACGTCACTCCAAGTCGTGTGCGTGTCGCCCAGGCCACTAAGAATCACAGTGGGAACAAATGCCTTAGAGGACAACCGAGGTTGACGGTGAGAATGAAATGTAGGGTGTAGGAAAGAGTTGTGGAGAGTACTCGAAGAGCAGGTCATGAGCCATGGTTTGGCCGACAGGAATCATCCTGCTAGCGTTATGACGTGTTCTCGGTTATGTTTACTACATAATTTCTGTTGAGTCCGCGGCTCCTTCTTCTCTCCAGACACACACCTTGGGAGCACCACCGAGAGCACCACAAGCAACCATGACAGCGAATACTGAACGAGACGCGTTCGGCCGACTTCCCGAGGAGCTCAGGATTAAGATTATCAAACTCTCACCGGACCCCTTGTCACTACGGAACTTGGCCCACGCGTCGCCCGCCATGGGCAGAGTGCTCGACAGATACGCGCTCGAAATTGTGGAGGTGGTCCTAGACGTTACCGTTCCCGTGCAGACTCGTCGGCTGATGGGCGCGGTTCTCAAAGCTCTGTTTTCGCGCTTTCCAGCATCCCTGTCCGAGGCTCAAAAGGTGGCTAAAACTGACTCGACTGTGGCCACCGACGAAATGCGTTCGAGCGGATTGGACCGAGCCGCCGCGGCCGTACGGTCTTTGCTCGCCACCGCCGAGAACGTCCATGCCTGGTCCCATGCCTGCCTCGAACATTTGGTACGAAAATCAATGGAGCTGCGGCCCTCTACGCTCATCGAGAAAGGGCCTGGCCGCACATCTCGGGAACAGTTTGAAAATGCCGAGAGTCGTAAAGACTATCTGCCACAGTATACCGGCCCGCCTTCGTGGGTGGAGGAGCAGCGGATGATTAAGTCATTCTGGCGACTACAGTTCTTCCTGGAACTCCAGGGCGCCAGTAACAAAGGCCGCCTAGGCACCTGTTGGCCGAGACAAGAAGTTGAAGCTTTATCTAAGAGCAGCCCGGATGGCTTTTACGACATGTTCAACTTTGAGCGGGAGCAGACCTTGACCGCCTGCGATTTTTTCGGCGCAGTCACCTCTGGGGCTATTACTTTGGTGGCAGCTGTTCACGACAACGCTTATAGGTTGCCAACAATACGTTGGATTGAAGGGGCAGTGCCAAGGTGCTCTTGTGCCGAGCCGCCCTCATTCGAGCGCAACAAGGACAATTTCTTTCAGGGACCAGAAAACCTCGACGCAAACCAAATGTCATACCATTTTCAACGCTTCATGTCCAACTGCGATCAATATGAGGATGCGGGCCCGGTTCTGCTCGCGTTCCCCTTTCAGCCCTGGCGCAAATATGGGTTTGCTATATGGGACGGCAAGCGCATGGCCGACTTAGGCATGCGGGACCCGAAAGGAAAGTCGTTCCTCAGGAACCGTATGAAATACTCTTTTAGATGGTTCAGCATATTAACTGAGGAGGACCTGCGTGACCTGCCTTAGAGCTTGTACAATTAATAGTCGAGCCGTTTTTCCGCGGAGATCAAGGTCTAGTATGATTGACACGAGATTAAGATGGGCAATAGAAAGAGATGATCAATAGAATGATATGAGGAGCCATCGAATACGATGAGCAATAGAACTCGAGGTTGGGCATTCTTGATAAGAGGCATTTGTGATAGAGGACATGGTTCATGCATGTACGAAGTGGCTAGCTTAGCAACGGCAAGAAAAGACCGGTGTCCACATCCACTAGGGAACATGGGGCTTCAGAAGTTGTCTGAACAACTCGGTTTGGCCCGGCCGAGCGGATACAGGGGAGAAAAGCTTAGAGAAAAGTTTTACTGTATTAAACAATCCAACGGCCTTTGGGCGGCCGTTTCTGGCGGTTTATAATGCTGTTTCTGGAGGCTAACTTGCCGCAAAACCTCTCTAGCCCCACCAACAGGGGCTAGAGAACACCTGCTCTTTGGGTTTCCCGGTTTGGCTAGTGTATGCATTAGGAGTCCCAATCCTGTCACCTATTCTTACCACTTATGGTACCGACTCAAACTAAGACCCCTTCGCTA
>ML976002.1:23953-126023 GCA_010015635.1 Clathrospora elynae
CTATGAATTCTTCAGAATGACCCATCCGAATAGCCAAATGACCCATCCGAATAGAGGCTGCCTTAAATTTCCTCCTCGCTAGACCAGAATCTGTAATCGGCCGTGAAATTCCCATACATAGTTGTGTCGCGTTGACTCTCGGCTTCTCGAGCGCGCTTCCTGCGGTTGGTACTTCTGGATCCTGAAATAGGCCGGAACGGGGACTCTAGGCGGAAGATACTTAGTATTTGTGGTTCTGAATGTCTTCTCCGGTGTTCCTTGACGTTGCATTGACGTGCCAAGGGAAAACGTTGTTCGTACTCATACCTTTCTGCATATATCTGAAGAGACACTGGGAGCAAGGTACCCGAAAGCGACAAGGATCCAGTGTGCTCTTCCGATGCCACAGTGTCGCAGGAGACAAGCCCGTGGAACGTATGGTAATTTCCGAGATACGACAGATCGGGCCAGTCGACTCGACCGTCCGCAGCAAGAGCCCAAGACCAAGAGGATCCTCTGCGTGGACGGCCCTCAGTGGCCTCGTCACCATTGTATGTCCAAGCCATATCTTCTTGGAGCGTGTTGATCCACATACCAGCAACATAGTGACCGACACTGAACCTTTCCTACATGTATCATTTGTTAGAGAGATAGTGTGTCGACCAGAAGTAACGAACCTTGAAGGATATTGCAAGTCCAGCAAGTGCAGGTAGTTTATTACCTTGGTATATGAGCTCCCGCGCAGAGTATTCTCGCACTATATCTCGCCAGGTGCTTGCAGGATTTCTACTTGATGAATACATCTGCGTCTTGGTGGCGGGACTATTCTTGAAACGTGGCTTGTCGGCCACTGAACGAGGATTGAACGGTCCATGGGCTATAGAACACGAACAGGCGACGTCTTCAAGGCATTCCATAGAATCTCTTTACTTCCAAAGCATAAGTAGCGTCGAGAAAGAAGCCGCTCCTGGAAGCACCAGCAGCCACTAATTTATCACCCGTGTTTTGGCAGCCTCTGCATCATACAAGACTCCGGTCCTGATTGGGTCCAGCATGTCCACGTCATGGCCCAAATTTACGAGAGTTCGCATATTACATCGGCTGCCGGTGCCAGTTCAGACGACGATGGTGGTTTCTTTGCCACTCCCACCACCGAGCAATTTCAGCCCCATCATGTAGCGCTAACCTCTGGCAATCAAGTTTATAACCTGTATGTTCGACGTGGTATAGATCACCCCGATGCGGAGTGGCCAGTTAAAGAAGTCCTTCCACTGATGACTAGGGGCCCTGAAACATGAGTGGACTTATCAGGATTTCTCCTGCTTTGAAAAACCCACCGTAGTACGAACCTACGCAGCACTAGTGCACCATGCATCACGTACCTATCAATCCATAAATATCGTATCTCAAGAGCTCTGGCAATATCAATGGCCTCTTGGAAAGTCTTCGGAAGCTCAGATACAGGAATGCCGTGCAAGTTGTTCGCTAGGGTTGAAACGCGAGTGATGTGTTTGGACCTGGTCTGCCCCCAGCAATGGCTTAGGCAAGCGTATCGAGGAGCTGCGCCCGGGCCTGGGTGAAGCTCTACCAGCTTGACAGTCTCGGGGTCGTCGAGCATGATATCCAGGAGTCTTGAAGGTGTATATTGAGATGATTGGCCGCATCTCGAATGACATTCTTCGCAAGCGCTTAGCCATGATTTGATTCGTGTCAAGCTGTGCCTGAGGTGGGTACTTGGAGGTAGATGGCTCGCAACTCTGACATGGCTAAATGATGGCTCGCCTGTGGTATACATCTTTTAGCAGTGCGCAATGGTGTAGAAGTGTCACTTCCACAGGAACAGCGCATACCTGTGTTGTATAGACATCGAGATCTTGCACGCCACCGCTCTGGAAGATATGTATGTATAGGTTGCCTCCGCTCGTATTAAATATCAGGTTTGATCGCTGCCGATCGACAGTATCAGGTACTCCAAGTTCCCAGATATGGAGGACGACCTCGCAGCCGTAACATCGACCTTGAGCTGATGTGCGCAAGTCGTTTATGGTCTGCTGATCGAGCATCTCGTAGTTACGATGAAGTCAGGCTCGGATCTTTTAAGGATAGTAACAGACTTTGCATGGAGGCTGTGCATCGTGGCCGGCCCAGGTTGAAGTCGAGGCATTGTTGGCCATGAGGTGGAACGACGGAGAGGAAGCTTGATGGTTCGGAGAAGGAGCGAGTGTAGCGTAAAGTGGGGGTTCCTGCCCCGAAGAAAGATGCCCAACAGCATCAATCCGCGCGCTGTTCCTTTAGGATAGATCCTCCACAACAACAGAAACACACAGGTCGCTCCTTTCGAAGACAGATGCATATTAATTTAGTCGCACAACATCACTATATAGGTATATGCGCTAAAACGCTCCAAAAACAAAAAAAACATATCAAACAATATGCGAAGCCTTCAACAGTCTCTCAAGGATGGGCACTCTGTTCCGCCCCCATTGCTAACCTTCCACTTCCACTCCTACCCCCCAGCGCCCCCCTCATCGCATCAAGACTAATCCTCCCCTTAGCCCTCCTCTCATCACTATCCTCCCTCTCGCTTTCGCTTTCTTTTTGTTTCTTCTTCTCCACCTCCTTGATCGCTGCCTCAGTCAACTCTTGCCTGTTCATGCGCTCGAGGACGTCCTTCTTCCTCGTGCGCTTATCGCCGATCCAGATGAGTAGACCGGCGGCAGCGTTGCAGCAGATGGAGCAGCAGAGGATCACGGTCGTGATGGCCATTGGCCTGTATTTGTAGTAGATGCCCCATGTGCAGGCGCCGAGGGAGATTTGCAGGAATGAGTGGCAGTCAAGGAGGACGACGATGGCAATTAGGAGACGAAGGGGGAAGGCATAATGTGTTTCCGTCTCGTGAGGCTTGTAGAAGGAGTGTGATTTGCAGAACTTATCCTGGTGGTGCTCCAGTTTCTCCTGTTGCTTCGGTGTCAAGACGGTGAACTCCCACTGTTTCTCCATATCCTCGGGATCGACTGTCCGGAGCTCGGATGCCGGTGCGTGGTCTGCGGGGAGGTCGTTATGGTCGGCGAGTTCAGGCAGAGATTCCTTCTTTCGGCGGGACCAGGTGAAGTGGTGATAGTGGGCGATGTAAATCATGTGGTAGGTGTCGATCGCTCGGAAGGGGGCGAGACCGTCACCGACGACGGCGAAGAGGGCGACTAGCACACTGTCGATGATGTGGACGACGTAGATTTGCTTGCCGCCGACGTTGATCCAGCCGATCAGGAACAACACCCAGGCGAGACCGAATAAAGTGATGAGGGTTGCGTAGAGGGTGACGAGGAAGCCCAGCGCTGTGATATTGTTAGTGATGACGGACGAGGGAGAGAACAGGTACTTACGTCGCCTGACATACTGGCCGAACCCCTTCAACGAGCGCTTCATCTTGGACCGCCTCGAATGGAGCATGTGCCGCACGTGCTCATTCACTTCTTTCTTGTCGTCCTTGCTCCAGCCAGAGAGGTCCGTGTCCTCGGGCAGGACAGCAAAGCGTGACTCGGTCAGCTGCGAGTCTATCGTCATCATCGTCGCCGTTGTTGCTTCGGTGTCGCTGCGGCGCAGCGTAGGGGGTACCAGTTCTTCTGGTGGGTCGGTAGATGCCGGGTGTAGCACGCGGTTGATCTCTGCTAGACTCTCGGTCTCGCTCTTACGGCGGCGTAGATTGTACGTCGGTCGGCGGTTCAGGAAGGGCAGGTTCGGGACGAAGAGCGAGTTCTGCATGTTGGTCAGGGACGTGAGGGTGGCGATTTCGGGATCTAGCGTGTCCAGGACATCGACCATGCCAGAGGTGTAGTTCGCCGACATGTCGTCTTGTGTGGTGGCGGGGGCATTCGTCGCCGGTGCCTTCTCCTGCTCTTTGTGCCCCCAAAAGGGTATCCGCGTCTGCACCGCGCTCTTGGCCTTTCTGAGTCGACTCGGTCCTGGTGGTTGATTGTTGAGCGTCGAGTCGCTCGCGTTCGAGGGCGTTCGTCCCAGCTCATGTTCCTCGTCCACGGCGGGCAGGTGTGCGCTCAGTCGCTGTGACGCCGGGTTCGGTTGCTGGGCAACCTGGCGCAACGTGGTCGACGAAGGCATGCGGCGGATGCCAATACTGGCTTGTCGGCTGGCCTGGGGTCTGCGCTGGTATTGCTGGGGTGGCGTGCCTCGATTCGGCGCAGAGCTGCTTCTTGCCCGCGTCGCGTGGAGAGTGCTTGCCCTTGTCAACAATGACGCCTTCCCTCGTTCCCCTATCCTCCAACGTACCTATGAGAGACGAGCGACGAAGGATCGTCATACCGCGAGGGAATTGGCACATGTTCGCCAGCGTCGACGGACGACTGCAGCGAGGTTGGCGGCTCAAGTACAGGTTGCGGTGTTGGCTGGTCGGCCGCTGCGAAGTCGTGCGCACTCGTCCCGGGCTGGCCACCGGGAATGCCCTCGTTGACGGCGTGTGTGCTCGAATCGTCGTGCGGTATCTGAGACTGGTGTGGGACCTGGAGCGAGCCGGTGTCAGCTCCCGAAGACCTCGCCTCGCCAGGTTGATTCCGCGGTGAACGCGTCTTCCACTTTAATTTGTCCATTGGGACTGCCAAAAAATGCGAGAGGGAGACAGCCTTATGGTCTGTTCGCGATAAACATGCTTTAAGGGTGGACGCCCACGCCCTGCGGGAAATGGGCTGGCGGCTGGGAATTGGCCATTAAGCCTGGAACTTGGTCTTGGCTAACGTCACCCTGCGTTAAGTCTGAAACTTCTGAGATCACGGGAACGACCCATGCGGCGATCCCCCTCGCTTACGGGACATAGCATCCTGGAACCCGCTGCACGCTGACGCCACACCCCGTGCATCACATTACTTCTCAATTGTGTCGAGACAATCAAGAAAAACATATTGTCATGTTGCGCGATGACTTGAACCTGTGGTCAAAACCATATGCAGGCACTTCTGTTCTCAACGACTGTTAGCTGCGGGCACCATTCTTTAGCGTACAAGCCGTCGAATTGTCATCGTTTGACGCTTGTGCTTGTGGCAACTTCATCGTTGTGGCAGGAACCATTCCCGAGTCTTTTCACTCATGCCAGGAGGCTGAACAACCTGCGGCACAAGCTCGACCCAATACCCCTACCCGGCAATTAGCTCCACCTAGCCAAATCTTTTCCCGTTCACTCCCAGTCACTTACATCGGGGTCCTTCACAAACGCTAGTTGCCGAAACACATGCTTATATCCCTCGGGCACACTCCCGTGCTCTCCCCGCACAGCATCTCCTGGGATACCCATCTGATCTTCCTTGGCCTCGTCCAGCGGCTTGATGACTTCGTAGCCAAAGCTCTGTACACGACTCACTGCTTCAGCGACATCCGGCACCGTGAAGCCAATATGGCCGAATCCCACGCCAGGAGTGGAGTAATCGTTCCCGGATGCGTAGGGAGTGGACGAGTCTGAAGGGATATGGTAGAGTTCTAGGAGGCCTTTTGAAGTACCCAGGGTGGGCATACCTGTATCACCTTAGTACTAGATCCCGAATGTTTGACATCCAGTGTACTTTACCAACATCTCGCGGTCCAAGATAGTAAATCGTCCAAGGCCCGGCGTTGAAGATGAAGACAACATGCATGCCCATGCAGTCACAGTAGAATTCCAGACTCTTCTTAGGGTCCTTGATACGCAGCATCACGTGGTTGAGACGGTACTCGCCGGTTGTTGGAGAGCTGGGGCGTGGAGGAGGGACGACTCGTTTGCCTACATCGTAAGGTCCTGGTGGGTAGTTGGTCTTGTTGGACGTCATTGTGGCTGCACGCTGAGTAGGAGTGAAAGAGGTGTGTTTAGAAGACTTGCGGCAGGCTAACTGGACGTGTCAAACTGATGTCTGAATCCCGATTCATAGCGAATTTGGAGCGTGCGGGGTAAGCATACGTATGCTCATTATGTGGTGTAAGGTAAAATCCTTGGCAAGTCATTGTCCCAGGTGAGATGGATAGGTATCACAACTTTGTTGCAATTGATATGGCCCAGGCGAAAAGACTTTGCATCTGCACAGGAATTTTGGTAAGCTCCCAAGGCGGACATGCATCGAAAACATGGAAGAGGAGATGCGCTAGACGGTTTGTCGAATCACTAGAAGCCGTGTAGGACAGTTCGAATCGTAGAGGTCAAAGCTGGTGGCAAAAGTAAAGCCATGTACCGTGGGAGGATAAGTCGTTGCCTAGAGCAGAAGTTTTACCTACATCCATGGCGGAAGCTCAACCCAGGAAAATCCCCCGCCTGCTAGTGGGGCAGTATTTACGGAGATTGTATTACTTGGTTAAGTCGAAGGATTCATGAACATTGGTGTAAACACAACCTGGGTGAGCGACAGGGAAAGTGCGTCTTCTCGGCATGTCTACTGGGTCGCAACGAGTTTGGAGTGCAATCGTGCCAATGCTTTCCTTCACTTCGTCTGGTCCGCATACTGCAAGAGCATAATCCCGGTTCAGGACGATGCAGTCAATGACTTCATCACACAATGCTGTATAGATGCTGTCGCCTTTCCAAATTCTGGGAGTAAGTCTGAGACGACGACTCCCTAGCAGGCGCTTTGAAATCACCCAGTACCGCAATCTAGGTGGTTCCATTGAGCTTTATGGTAGGAGGTGTGGCGCGACCTCTCTTGCCAACACCAGGTAACCCGTAAAATGAGTCATACTCAGCTGCGGCAACGATTGTTAGCGAAGCCGCCGTATAGGTCATAGCCATCTCCAAGAGTTCGATTTGTAGCTGATGTGGATCGGACTGCTGATCGAAGCAGTACTTATCGCACCACAAATACTTAAAGCCGAGCTCGAGAGTGACGCTGATAGCATCTTTGATTGTTTCAGGTAGACTCGAAAAACCAATTCCTGAAGATTTGACTTGTAGAGAGACGTTGGATGTGGTAGAAGTTGAGGATCTACCCCACACATAACTAAGTGCGACATACTGAACGTCTGGGGGCGCCGTGACGATCTCCAACGTCATGCAATCGATAAGTTTGAGATCAGATCGACCTTTAATCCACAATGCGGACGTCTCGCCTTGGTAAGAACAGGTGTTTCCGTGGTGTGTTGTGCAGTACGCAATCCACTTCTTTAGCAAGAGGTAGTCGATTGAATTCTTTGGAAGCACACGGAAGCGCAGATTATCTAGGATGAAGTGGAAATATGGATAGTCGCTTGACTGGATGAAATAGCTTTGGAAGGAGAAATCCCAGGGCCCACGCATTGTCGATGGTCCATAGCAGTCCAGGAGGATGAATTGCGTGGTCCTTTTTACGATCGACGGGGATTGCTCTGCATGCCATACGGAGGCGAAGAACAGACAGAGAGGGCAAGTTGAGCCTTCTACAATGCGTAGTGTTCCGTTGCACACGCGGAAAGCGAGGGTGATCCGAGGTACCAGGAGTCTGCATTGTTCGCAGAAGCCGGCCATGTTCTATGCCCCGTGCGTGACAAGGCTCTCTGCGGGGCCGTTTTCGTCCATCTCTATTGCGGCCAGCTTACTGTGGAAGTTATCCTACCTGAGTTAGTATAATCACACACGCATGGCAGTAGGCAAGATGACGTCGCGACAAAGTGGTATACTGAGCATGGCCTACCTCGTGAAGGGTGCAGTCGAGCATCTTGACAAAGAGCGTGTAAGCAGCTGCAAACAGACGCTGGACATCATCATGTTAAACTTCATTGTGCGCATTGGTTTAAGTGTTGCCTGCGTCGTGGCGTTGCGCCGGGCGGCTGAAGGTGAGGTACGAAAGCTCAGCCTTGCGAGTGTTAGCGGAGTAACTCTACCTACTGCGTCGACCCAAGAGCACTCAAAACAAGACCGCTGGATAAATGCTGCTACTTCTTCCGATACCTCTGAATTTGAGGTATACCCAACATACTGATTTGTGCCTTACGTGAGGTTAAGACATACTGAAAGTCCATTGATAGCTAGCTATACTGCTGCAATGCATATCCAAAGCGGATAATCGCTACTTACCACTGTCCTAAGCCCATGCTCAGAGGCATGTTTAAGGACCTAAACACTAAACGCCATATCGCCAGCTCAGTCCAAAACTTAACTATTTACTCCGGCCGTCTAAACGGATGCGCCTCAGTATTCAATACCCACTCATCCAAACTGACCACATCCTCCTCTGCAAACAACAGGTAGAAATACTTTAGCGTCTCCGCAAGCCAAAAACTCTCCATCTCGTCATTAAGTTCAGGCGTTATCTTGGTAACGTCGTCGATGGCCGAGTTGCCGTAGACGGTGGATGTGTATTTGTCGACGGCTAGGAACATGGCCCAGCCGGCTTCGCGCCAGTGCGGGTCCCCGGTTATACGGTACATGTACCAGACGGATTCAATTGCTTCAGGACTGAAATAAGGTTAGTTAGAGATAGACAATGGAGAGGGGACTTTGAAGTGGGAGAGGGAGGAAAGGACTTACCGGAGGATGTAGTTTCTAGCCCCGATCCTCGTCACGCCCTTTGGCAATCGGTCTTCCTGAATTTTGTTCTGGACCCAGTCTTTGTGGTTCAGAGGTGGGCTAGGAGAGTAGAGATACGGGAAAGCGGGGACAGTCAAGCTTGGTTGCGGCGCCATCTCCTCGATATCCAATGAAGCTTGCACTTTGGTTGGCGGGCCCTCGCCTTCCTCGGATTCGCCGCCCATGACTGACTCTCTGTCTTGGTGGATGCCTGCGGTAGGAGAAGGTGCGTGTGCGATCTTTGCATCGTCCACCAGATCGAGAAGCTGTCGCTTGTCCAGTGTGTCCGCGAAGATCAATGTCGACGTTTCTTTAGCTTTAACGAGGACGGTAGCGGAAGGTGTGGGCGGCGGGGTCATTGCAGCGAGTTGTGCCTCATACCACGACGAAGCGGAGACCAGCTGCTCTTCGTATTTTTCCCGTTGCTCGTTATAGCTCTGCATGCGAAACTCGTGTAGAGGATCGACATACTCCCAGTACGTTGTCTCATTCCATGCACAATCCTTCATATTCTCACAAGGAACGACATCGAATGATTCCGGCATGATGCCAGTCGGCGTCATGCTGTAACCCCACACGCAACCCTCTGTCAACTTCTTCGCAATTTCGAGATCCTCAGGGCGATCGAAGAGCTTTGCACCCATACCAAACATGCCACCAGCAAAGCAGGTGAGATGTGCATTTTCAGCTGTAAGGTCTCCGACCTTATCATCATCTTTTGATGGAAAGTCCAGTTTGCCACTAAACAGAATATCATCTCCGTTGGGAAGCATCGGTCGGAAAATCAAATGCTTCTTAACAACGTCCATGGACTGTTCGTACATGGTTCGGTACTTGTTGACTTGACCACCGAGGAGCAAATACTGTTTTGGCAAGTACTCGTAGGTTGAGTCTGACATGCCACCAAGCGTGAACTCCTCGCGTCCGTAGCCGGGGCTTGACATGAAGCCTTGCGCTACACACTCGGGAGGTGTTGGCGTATCGGCTTCGGCTGATGAAGCTTCAACAGGAGTCGCTTTGTCATCATCTGGCGTCTTTTTAGGAGCTTCGTCCAGGTCAACATCCAATTGTCGCTTTTGCAGAGGCTTGCCATTCCAGTTGCGAATCTGCCCCTTCCCAGCCGACCCTGGCATTATTGAGTCTTCCTTTGCCTCGGGTTTAGCCTCCTTCTTGTTCGTGAGAAGCAGGACAGCATCTGGCAGGTTTAGTGGGACATATTTCTTGCCCTCTGGAGAGAGCTTTTCCTCCGAACCGACTGCATCCTCATTCGTAAACTTGATGGGATCTGGCAGGCTTAGTGGGTCATTTTTCTCGCCCTCTGGAGAGAGCTTTCCCTCCGTGTCGACTGCATCCCCGTTCGTGAAGCTGATGGGTTCAGGCAGATTTAGTGGAACGTATTTCTTGCCCTCCGGAGAGAGCATTTCCGTCGGGGAGGGTGCAACAGTCTCGGAAACATCCGACAATGGGTCCTTGAGGTGGCCTGCCGGGGCCCTTAAAGGCTTCTGGGCAGGGGCATCAGCATATACTTTGCCGCATCCGGAGGCGTCTAGATATGTTGGCCACATGCCGGGCAAGTTTGTGTTATTTTGAAACTCCTCCAGGTTGTCGGTAATGCGCGCGATAGCATCGTAGTACTTGTGCTCTCCTGTAAGTTGCGCGAGCCTTGTGAACTCCATGGAAAGTGAGCCGATCTCCGCTAGAACTACGCCTTGATTGGCGCGGTGCTTCTGAGATGCGAACTGAGGTCTCCAGTAGTAATACGTCTCGGGCATCCGGTTCGGCGTGTCGAAAGCGCTGAGGAGAATCTCGGCAAGCTCCACCGCCTTGTGCAGGAGGTTCTTGTACTTCTGGTCGCTAAGGTCGTATGCCGCAACCAGCCCACCCAGATAGCGAATCGTCGTCTCGAACAAGGGGATGTCGGGGCGTGTGGTGGTCGTGAAGTCGATCTTGTCCACTGCCTTGACCGCCTCCCCGAATTCGTCCTTCAGTCCCATGATCCACAGTGTGTCCAGGGCATCTACCAAGGTCGCGCCCCAGTTCGCGAATGGATCTTTGAAACTTCCATTAACTGGCTTCAGCTCATCGTGAAGCCAAGCGAATGCTTTGTACCCGTCCCACGACTTCTTAGCGACGCCCCTGATTTTTTCTAGCTTCGCGAGCCTGTCTGCCTTGGTTGTCGCATCTTCCGGATTGAACCTGGCTTGTATTTTAGGCATCGGCTTCGGCTTGCCAGCAGGCAGCGTGATGAGCGACTCAGGCGCCACGGGGAAGTTCTCGGGCAGCTTTTTCCAGTGGATTGCTTCAATGCTCGTCGGTGAATCTGGCCCATTGTCGACGACGGCGGGTTGACCGTGGGGTTGCGGTATTATCTGTGTCGGGATGGATGGCGGCTGCTTCGGCTTCGGCTTCGTCGCAGCAGGACCCGAGGTTGGCGGCGGAGGCTTCTTCACGGGAGGTGGGGTTTGCAAAGACTGCGGGCTGCTAGCAGCTGGGATGTTTAGCTCCAGGCTCTTTGTCTCATGCGCGACAGCCGGGCGCGGCTTCGTGTCCACCTGCGCAGCATTCTCAGCTGCGCTCTTCAGTCCAGCTGCCCCGACTGCACTCGAGGCAGCCTCCCTCCATGACGCGCTCGAGCCCCCAAACTTGTATAGCGCTAATACAGCAATAACGGCAAAGGCCAAGAAGACGCGGTATCTTCTATATCGGAACATGGCCACAGGAGCGTTGGGAATCGGAATGTCGCGTGCGTCGTAGAATCAACGAAGGGTCGGCGGAAGGGTCGGGCGGCGGCGCTATGTGGCTACTGCCATCTGCGCGTGAGGAAAGGAGAGAATCGTGGAGGGTACATAGATTGACAGAAAGAGTTGCCTTCTCGTGTCCAGTGGGCTTGGCTGTTCACGGCTTCCTAGTCGCACGCACGTTCCAGAGATCTCTCTCATGGATTCGACAGCTTCTTCAAGATCAGAAGTCGCTGTGGCCAGCTATCGGAGAAAGTGGACGGCGGCTCCCCATGAGATTCGTTTAATTCCCGTCAATACGCACATGGCATTTCTCTATAGCTAACCTCGAATTGCCCGCTGCACCAGCGAGGGGGCATCCCCCGCACACTAGCCTTAAGCTTGCATCATCCTGGCTAGACAGGGGACCCGGAACTCGGCAGTCCCTGCCCGAAGCCTGCGAGTTGATACACCAGACTAGTTTCAGCCGTGGAGCTCACATGCCAGTTACCATCTTTAACTACGCTCGTCACGGCCGCGAATTCTGCATATCCGAACATCTTGTAGAGCTAAGAGGCAGTAGACAGGTTCGCGAGACTGTCAGTTTAGCCCAACAAGGAAATCCTCACGTAATATATTTATCATTGACTTGGGGATGTAGACATTGAGTCGCCTTATTTTTTTATTTGTTGAGCAGGGCTGGAACACAGCACCCGCGTGCGGACGCCAACGATGCTTAAAATTTGCAGTGCTCCTTGCATAGCTGGCCTACACGGAGGTGTTGCCTGCGAGACAATGACGCTGCTGTTCGTCTTCCTAGAGTTCGATATCGACCCTATCATTGTTCATCGCCTCCTGGTCCTGATTGCCGTCCCTGGTCCATGTGTTAGCACGCATCAAGTAGCGGATGTGTCGACACATACCATTTGCCGTGCCTTCAGCATCTCGTCGCACAACAGCAGGTTAGAGGCGATCCCGGTTGCGGACGCTATGCAGTTGCGCAGCACGCGGAACGAATCGAATACACCTTCTTGAGTAGGGTCCATCGCTTCTCCCGTGGCGAGATTCAGGCCAACAACGTTGCCCTCGGCATGCTCGTCCTGTAGCGCAGCCACTGTGCAATGGTTAGCAAGATGCGACGAAACCAAAGTACAATACGTACACGAGTCCTGAATGTCGTGACCAGAGTTTGCCGCTAGCGTCTTGGGGATGACAAGCAGCGCATCAGCGAAAGCTGAAACACCCCACTTCGCCTTGCCCTTGACCGTCTTCTTGAACTGCTCGCTCTCGAGGTGAGCAGCGCAAGCAACCTGAAAAGCACCTCCTCCGGGTACAACACTTCCGTCAACAATCATGTTATAGACACTTCGCAAGCCGTCGCGAACCGCGTCCTTGATCTGAGCAATAGTGTGCGAGTTTGGTCCCTTGATGAGCAATGTGACTGACTTTGGCTCCTTGACGTCTTCCTGTTTGGTGTGAGCGGTTATGATTCCCCATGCGGGCAGGGCAACTTACGATAAAGGTATACTTCTCCTCGCCCAGCTGGTGCTCATAGACGAGACCTGCCCACCCAAGCACGTCTGGTGTCATGTCTTCCACGCTGTTTTGTGACGTGCCGCCGCATACGAGCTGCAGACGCTCCATGTTCCTCCTCTTCGCCCTCCTCAGCGCGAAGATGCCGTTCTTGACAAGTACGTCCAGACTGAGCGGATCAATGCCCTTCTGGTTTATGATCACGAAGCCCTTCTTGGGGTCGTTGCCGCAGACTTCCTTCTTGAGCTCCACAATCTTCCGCAACTTCTCGTCAACGAACCGTCGCTCGCTCTCGACCAGCTTCTCTCGCTGTTCCGCGCTCGAGTAGTAGAAACCGGAGTTGATTTCGGACTTTTCGTACTCCAGGCTGACGTTCAGAGTCAGAATGTATGCGTTCTCAACCCTCTTGGCCATGTCCGGGTGCCTTGCGCCGTGATCTAGAGCGAGTCCTCGGATGAGCTGTGTGTCCGCGGCCGTGCGATGTTGCATGGTCATGATCTCGATCATGTGCAGATCCGGTTTGGCGGGCGCCTGGTAGATGGCGAGGACTGCGTCTACGATGTCGGGGGTCAGTTGTTCGGCAAGCGAGCTGTTGATCTTCGTTGATAGCGACGTTCGGGCGACCGACAGGAGGAGCTCTCGGTCGACGTCTTTCGTGAGCTTGAAGTCGTCGAGGAACTGTGAAATGGTCAGCCCAACCGTCAATGCGCATATCTCACCGGTTGTTTACCTTCAGGGCCTCCGTCTTGGCAATATCGTATCCATCTGCGATCACTCGGGGATGAAGTCCCTCAGAAATGTACCGATCAGCCTGCTTCAGCAGCTCTCCGACGAGCAACACCACGGATGTTGTGCCATCGCCTGTGATCTCGTCTTGTGCCGTTGCCGCTCGCGCAATCATGACCTGGCTTGTTGAGTCGCGAATGAGAAACGGAGGGGGTGTAACATACGGCAGTGGGATTCTGAATTTGCTGCTAGCTGTTAGTCTTGGCTGTCTACTGTAGTGGTGTAGGTACGTACCATCTCCTTCAGCAGAACGCTTCCATCTTTTGTGAGTTTGATCTGCGGTACTGGTCAATGCAAGCCTATATATCCGTGCGGGTGAACATACTCCCCCGGCGCCATCTACGAGCCTGTTCAGGGTTAGCACCCTGTTTGGTGGTCTAATCCGGGTTTCTTACATCTTCAGTGTACCGCGGGGTCCCAAATTTGAAGCAAGCACCTGTTCTCACTATTAGACGTAAGCTCTCCATACCATTGCAGATATGCATACCTGCTGCAGGCCCTCACCGGCCGAGATGTTCACTCGGAGAGCTTCCCCACGCCTCTGTGCATTGTTAGTTATGCTTCTGCATCCCGAAAGAATAACGCACCCTCGATTCGGCCTTGGGATTGAGAAGCTGTGCGGCCGACATGTTTTCGGGAATGTATCAGGGTATCAAACAGTGCAGTAACAGAGTAAATGCAGTATGGTGGGGCACGATGCTGTTTTCGCGTTGCCTGTCGCGCGTCCCTCTTCAGATTTCTGAGCGGGCAAATGGTAGGCCCGCAATGCCAAGGACCCTGCTGGAGCTCGGACTTGGAACTTTTTTCTGCGACCGCACAGTCGCAGCTTTCCTCGAGCACCACCACGCGCCTTCCACAGCACCCCGCGAAATACTCTCGGGACCACAGTTACCTCTTCCTTGATATCTGCGACATTCACCATGTCGGTCGACTATCTCCTCCATGAGTCGCCTGTCGGCTATGCGGTAGGTTGAGTTATAGCTTTAGCACTGAGACGCAGCTTCTAACGTGCATTGCGCAGGTCTTCAAAGTCGTAATGCAGCCTGACACCATCGGCAGCCGCCTTAAGGAAGTCCAGGCAGCTGTGCAAGACCTCGACAAATTCGGGAAGACCGTTGAGCTCGTCGGGCTCGCGCCATTCCAAGGGACCCAAGATGCGCTGGCCGAGATCAACGACATCAGTGAGGGCATCCTGTCCGACTTCCTACGCGCGACCCTAGAGACGAACCTGCCCAAGGCTGGGAAGAAGAAGACAATCACCCTTGGTGTGAGTGAGAAGAACCTGGCGGGATCAATCAAGGCCTCGTTCCCCAATCTCTCATGCGAAACCAGCGACACTTCCGAGGTCGTCTCTGATCTACTGAGGGGACTCCGTCAGCACTCTGGCAAACTTATCAAGAAGCTTCAGCCGGGAGACATTGACCGCTCCATCTTGGGTCTTGGACACGCTTACAGCAGAAGCAAGGTCAAGTTCAGCGTGCAGAAGCAGTAAGCAACGCATCTTCAGGAAGTACATGCGGGCCATACACTGACACCGCCACCTAGGGATAACCATATTATTCAGGCTATCGCAACGTAAGTCGATAAAGTCGGAATGTTGATGTGCGACGCTGACAATGCCAAGACTCGACCAGATTGACAAGGACGTCAACACCTTTTCCATGGTAGGTCTTCTATAATTGCGTACACACCGGATGTAGCTAACAATCTCAGCGTTGCAGGGAAAACTACGGATGGCATTTCCCGGAGCTTTCAAAGATCGTGTCGAGCAATGATCAATATGCCAAGGTTGTCATGGCCATTGGTAACAAGTCTCGTCTTACGGACGACGATCTCCACGACCTCGCAGCTGTTGTCGACGACGATGAGGGAGTTGCGCAAGCTATCATCAAAGCCGCTCGCACCTCAATGGGACGTGACCTTTCCGAGGCCGACATGGAGATTGTCATGGCTTTCGCGAAGCGCACAGCATCACTGGCTGCGTACCGAAAGCAGCTCGCCAACTACCTGAGCAGCCGCATGAACCAGGTTGCCCCTAACCTAGCTGCTCTCATTGGCGACGTCGTTGGTGCACGTCTCATTTCCAAGGCTGGATCTCTGACCAATTTGAGCAAATACCCGGCTTCTACTGTCCAGATCCTAGGTGCTGAGAAGGCGCTCTTCCGAGCTCTCAAGACCAAGGGAAACGTACGTTACATTTCCTACTATATGTACCTGTGATGGCCCTAGGCATCTTTTACACTTTTAGAGAACTTCCACTAACATTGCGCCTTCTTAGACTCCGAAGTACGGTCTCATCTACCACAGCAGCTTCATCGGTCGAACCGGGCAAAAGAGTAAGGGTAGAATTTCGCGCTTCCTCGCCAACAAGTGCTCTATTGCCTCCAGGATCGATAACTTCTCCGAAACTCCAACTTCCAAGTTCGGCGAAGCTTTGAAACGCCAAGTCGACGAGAGGATCGAGTTCTATGCTTCTGGTGCTCCCCCAGCGAAGAACGCCGCGGTCATGCAGGCTGCCATGAACGCCGTATTGGCCGACATTGGCGTTGAGGACCCCACGGCAACTGCTACTGAGGATGTCGAGATGGCCGATGGTGTTACCGCAGGTGCTACTGAGCAAGCCATCCGAAAGGAGAAGAAGGACAAGAAGTCCAAGAAGTCCAAGCACGCTGATGCTGATGAGGAGGTGTCCGAGAAGAAGTCGAAGAAGGACAAGAAGCGGAAACACGCCGACGAGGAAGTCGGTGAGAAGAAGAAGAAGAAGAGCAAGGCGTGATCAGCATGCATACTTGCATGTCTTTGTATTCGTACTCTTCTTACATTTCCCCGTCGGCGTTTCACGAGGGATCGGTGTTACGGGCGTTAGTCGCTCAGTTGGCTTGAATGGGCTTTTGAAAAGTTCCTCGATATCGGACGCGTCATCTACTACTTTTGAAGATGGTCTTTACATATATACCTTGAGCTGTTATGACAAATTCTCCTTCAAAGGTTCCTCTCGATGTGTCGCAGTGGTCTCGAATCTGTCATTGGGTGTGACGTATTCCATAATAGTAGGCGTGCATTTTCAATGTTACTTGGAAGTTTCTTAGTTTATAAAAATACGACCTGACGATCGTGAGCTCGTTCCTGGATCTGTAGCGCCATGCTTTTTTTGGGACGAATTAGACACCCCTGCATAGATCGGGTGTGCACGTACCATGATTTCAGCCACAGCTCACCTCGAACCGCAGGAAGGGACGTTGGAACTGCTACCCATGAAATCTTGACATGATATAGAGCATCAGACACTCGCATATGCATCACACATGTCTAGAAGCCATTCAATATAATTTAACTTAGCACTTGTTTTGAAGACTCGCACGTACAGGCACTGTAATCAACGTCAGGCGGCTAATGCGCCTCATCGTACGTCGGATGTATGATCGTGCCTGTGGCTCTTGACAAAGTGGAAGAGATCTCTCTGCTGCTTCCTTTCTGCGTGACCAGGAGCCCAAACGATGAGCCGGGGACTCAGCTCCATGCGACCAAAAACGAATGATACTGAGATAATTACCTTGCGTCTGGAAGATGTTGAAGTTCGTAGGATGTCATGTTTGATACACCTAACACAGCAGCCGGCATAACGCCAGGGTCTTATTCACAGTGGGTGCCCCCGGACTCGTCGACTGCTCTGGCGTACCTAAACGTTCTTCTGTTCTCGGGCTCGTCGTAACCTTGGAAGCTTTGGCCCAAATCGCTCTTCCATAACTACTTGAGCCCGGCTGCCCCCTCAAACGACGGGGCCCGTCTTTCGCACTTTCTCTCCCTCAATCTCTCTCTCTCTTTCCTGTACCAACTCTGCCGCTGTATCTACGAATCCATCAATACCGCTCGTGCTAAGGTCGCTGTCATCGAACTCTCGGTGGAGACGAAACTTGGTGTTCCTCGCCGTGCATCAGACGCTCTTTAAGCTCCTCCCCGGCCCGGCTCTCGGCTGCACGTCGCTTTTGGTGTTCTCGACAGCTATTGCAGTAGTCTGCGATCCCCAACTTTTTGGTGTTGAGTTTGCAAACTCGCACAGCCAGCACCCCCGAATCTGCCAGCGCTCTCTGCCCTTCTCACATCGCCCGACACATCTGGATACACTGTCGTCAGACTGCTTTGGCATTTACCGTCTCTAGGAGGCATTCTAGCGTTTTTCAGCGAATCGGTCGAATTCAGTGTTCTGTCGCAATGGACGTAGACGATGCATCCTCGCAAGGCAGTCTCAGCTCGCCCCCGCACTCGCCAGAGCAAGGCACTCCGACATCCACCATCCGCGCGTCTGGTGGTGTAAGTGTCGGAGGGAACGCTAGCACACCCACCCCTGCAACTGGCTCTCCCGCCCCACGAGGCTTAACGGCCTCAGGGCATCCACGTAGAAAACCGGGACCAAAACCGAAAGCAAAAGAGGCAATTGGGCCTGAACCAGAGAAGAAGACTCGCAAGTCTCGCAAGACCGCAGAGCCCAAAGACCCAAATGCAGCGCCTGTCCGCAAGAGGAGAACCAAGGCGTCTCTGGATGCACAAGCAGTACCGGCAGCCCAGGTCGCGGATGAGAAATTACCTGTGCAGCAGTCGCCCGCACAGCAAGCAAGACCCAACGAACGGGTTCCCGTCTTACAACCAGAACAGTCGCATGCTGCCACGCAGCCTCCTCGCGTGTTGAGCAATCCTGAACCTACGCTTCACAGCAACCCAAACCTCTCCCACATCAGTGTCGCGCCCTCAACACCCCGCCCGTCGAGCTCAGGCCAGCGGTATGATCCCATTCGCGGTGGCATCTACGAGTCGAAGCCCCAGGTCCTAGCGAGCGCACCTCCGCCTATTTCCCCGCCGCTGAATCGCGCGAGTGCATCTCCTTCCATCACAAGTCTGATCGATCCGCCATCTGCCAGCAATTCCTTCTACTCGCACCCTGTCCTACTCCAGCAACAGGCATCCATCACATCTGCGCCCGTGTCACCTGCTGGTTTCTTAACGCGACCTGGGTCGGTCCTTCCTTCCCAAGACTTCCCACCTCAACCCCAACAACAGCCCGCGCAACCGCCACCACCTCAACAACAGCCCTACTCCACGGCTTCTTCATTACCAACTCCGATGGAAATCGACACTGACCCCACCAAACATATGTCTCTCCCCATGACGAAGTCAATTTCCACAAACTCCGGTACACCCTCGCACTCCAATGCTCCCACTCCGCCTGCCAAAGTGGCGCGCCAGAAGGAGGCCCCTCTACCGCTGCCTACCGGTAGCGGCCTACTGTCGGGAACCCCGTTTGGCCCTATCGCAAACACCAATGGCGGCTCGGAGCCACAAGGCACGAACATCTGGCTCACCTTTGATCTATTGGGACACGAGAACATCACCATCAATTTCGCACAAGAGGTCGAGAAGAAGTATGGCTTTGCCGCTCTGCATCCTCGCATCGCCGCCCGCAAGGAGCGTCAACGCCAGATCAATGCTGCGGGTGCCGCACTGGAGCGGGCTGCCGGCGGTGGATCGCACGATGACACGTCCGTCGACCTATCAGAGAACGAGAGCAACGTTGAGATGGGAGGTATGGACGACGAGACATCGGCTCGCGAGAACGGAGGCAAGAAGCGGCGTAAAAGAAAACAGGAAGACTATGACAAGGAGGACGACTTCATCGACGACGCCGAGCTGGCTTGGGAGCAGCAGGCACTCATGGCAAAGGACGGGTTCTTCGTATACAGTGGCCCACTAATGACCGACGAGAAGCCCGCTGTAGAGAGGTACGTAACGACGATCTATTCAACTCCACTCATGCTAACAACAAGCAGGGCCGACGGCACTGTTAGACGCGGACGAGGACGCGGACGCGGCGGTACTGTACGAGGAGAGACATCAGGCCGAGGTCGAGGGCGTGGTGGAGGTCCTGGCTCTCGTGGTGGCTCTACTGTCCGCAAGCCTCGCGTTACCAAGGCTGACCGTGCTATGATGGAGCAGGAGAAGCAAGCTCGCGAGAGTCTCGCCGCCACCATGGTCGGCAAATCTCCCGCTGCCCAGACCGGCCAAGCTAGTGCGATGTAGGCCAGAACACTGCTACCCCGTATCATGCCACCAGTCACACCCACAGAAGCTTGGCCCAGGAACTGAGTCCCGCAGCAACGGCGAGGAGTCGTCTGAAACTGTGCGGGGTCTACAAGCCATCCTCGACGGATCACGAAGCCGTTCTCTGACCACCTGTCGGGTCTGAGTTACTTTCTTTCTAGTTTCTATGCTCCTGTAACTGATTACTTCTTTGTACGATACCCACCGTGGAGACAGCCATCAGATTGGCAATGTGTAGGGTCAGTAGGCGTTTGTGCTTGCATATCTTCACAAGACGTTATCTTCAGACGTCCTGTGGTCGTGCTCGAGAACATAGAATCATCACAATTAGTTACGACTCTTATTTCTGTGTTTCATGTGTCATTTTCACAACGGGTCTCCGCTTGGTGATGTATGTCATAGTCTAAATATATTCGTGCAGCGATGCGCCCCACTACTTCATATGTGAATAGGCATTACTAGGTTTTCATGAGAGTAGTGGGCGCTCCTCGGTATTTCCACCCATGCTTCATGACGACGGGAAACCGCAAGGTTATGCTAAAAGACTGGGACGCAAAAATTCCGACACGGGGTACCGTTGCATTTGCTCTTATCTGAAGCGGTGAGCGTGCGTTTACTTCTACTTTCTCTTTCGCCCTTATCTTGGGAGCTTCTCGACGTCACCGTTGCTTATTGCCGCTACCACAGCTCAGTATCGATAACCGTCACTTCCATCTCCACTTCCATTTCCTCGTCCCCAACTGCCATCTGCCAACTGTCAACAACTGCACACGAAGGCGCTTGCTGCTGAAAGCCGGTTGAGAAGGTCTAGGTAAGTGCCTCCTTCCACGTACGTAACTCAATTCATGTACCGCTGACGCGCCATCTAGTTCAACTCTACCCAATCATAATCAGAGCACAATATGGTCGGCTTCATCAGCCAACCCATACCGCTACCAGATAATGTGACTTTCACTGAGCGGTCCCGGAAGTTCTATGATGGAATGTATAGGTGGGATTCGGAAGGCTTCGTGGACGACAGGGGGGGTAAGTGCAATGTAAACAATTTTGATATTCGAACCTGACAAATCTACAGTGTGTCGTGGCTTCGACTGCTATGACCCTGTCGCACGAGCTCCGACGCCACTACCTCCGATGCTCTTGGGCGATGACGACGAGGAAGGTGCGACACAGCTTCACAGGTCGCGCCGCTCCACGAGCAACCCTAGAGACAGCGATCAAAAAATCGAAAACTCATTAGACATCTCCCGAATCTTTACATTCGCTATCAACGGAGGTAAAACGGTCACCGTACGCCACAATCAGCTATTCCGCGGCCATGCCGATAGCGAGCATATGATCAGCAAGATGGAAGGTATCCTGATCGCCAGCCGGTAAGTCCATATGGCAAATTTATGATGTTTGTCCTATAGACAGGGGAAACTCGCGTGGTGCATCACATATGTATCAAATTACTGGGCTAAGTATGCTTTCAGGCACGCTGGAGTCAGCATAACTATGGAGGAGTGCTATCAACTCTGTGCCATATCCGACTCTGCTGACAAGGGCAAGAAAGTTGGAAAGAGAGAGATCACTCCGCCCAGCAGTCCTCTGGGGACCAAGACTACCGTATCCGAGACCCGCGAGCTGAACGCCCACCAGGCCGCGTCTACTCCGTCTAAGGGGAGGAGGTGTAATAAGAACGCCCAGTCATCAAAGCTTCCACCCTCATCTCCGGCTTCAGACCTCTCAGACTGTCCTTCAGACATATCGAGTTGGGATATGGGAAACCAGGTAAATAACCACCTTTTCTTCTCTACAATGAGTTCAGAGAGCTTCCTCCCATTCCTTGCGGCCTCGCGTAACAAGCTCTCTCTCCAACGCTACTCATAGAAAACAAACAGGCGCCCGACTGCCGTCACGACCTATCAGAGGCAGCAGGAGGAAGAAGAAGAGATTGAAGAGCTGAAGCGGAGGCTTAAAACACGCGGAGTTGCACAGAAGGTCAAGGAAGGCGCAGAGAAGCCACCATCCTCGCAGTCGAACCGCACGGCACCTTCTCTCGTTTCTTTGCATTTGGCGTCGGCGTCGATCACATCAAGGCGGCGCTCTTCCCGGCAGGCGAACGCGCAGGGAGGTAAGTAACTTGCGCTGTAGTTCGAACGCATACATTTGCAACTGCTTGAGCTCGAAGGACTCCGAAGTTATACAGGCCCTACCCACCGGATTAAGTCCCTTTCAAGCGACGACACTTCTGCACCTTGGATTGGATCGATCGATTACTGGCTGTTGTGGCGGACATTGTGAATTCTGGCGTTTGGGAACGAAAGCTTGAGCGTCCAGGAGGATAGGAAGATAATACCCCAGTTTCTTTCGTTTGCTTAGTACCAGTTAACTTGATGAACGAACAACAAAATGTTCCCGACAGAATGATAGTAGTATTTGAATTTGGGATTCAAGTTTGAACGCCGCCTGAGCATTACCTGGGACACACTTGTGTAGTAAAAATACATTGAACCCCTCCTGGCTAGGGCGTTCAATGTCGGTATCACCCTATTGGGGAAAGGCGAGGCAGTACACTACGAGTGAAATGGGACCGAGCTCACTAAGAACGCGTGGTCATCCAAGACTAGCTTACACCAGGGATTATATATGTCCCCGCTTCCCTTGGTTTCTGCACCTCACTACAGCTTTCGTTTCAACGACGGCCTCTACTATCAACCTTCGTGTCACCCTTACTAATGCTAGTAAGTTAAGCCGACCTCTATTCTACGTCATAACACAGGCACATCAGCTATCTCAAGACACCTGTCATCGCGGTATTGGTGGGTCCCGATGAAGGGCATCAACAGGACTTCACTGTCCACGAGGGCCTGCTCGTACGCTCCGATTTCTTCGTCAACGCCCTGAAGCCCGGAAAATTCAATGAAGTTATCGAGCGCTTCATGCTGATGCCTGAAGATGAACTTGAAGTCCTTGCGCTTTACGTACAGCTCCTCTACCGCCCGGACTTCATGGTTTGTCAACACCAAGCTTGAAGGCACGGAGTTAGACAGGAGTTACATTGCTCTTTCGAAGCTATATGTTCTCGTGGAGAAGTTTATGGGTCAGACGGCCAAGGGTATTGTGTTTGGTGCGCTCAAGGCGCTGACCTCCGCACACCATGTTTTGATCGAGGCGACGCGAACCCTCTACGATAGCACACCCAACCAAGATCCTGCTCATGCTATGCTTGTACAATTTTTCACGCACCACGAAACTGGTGCTTTTAGCAAATAATTACTCAGCACCAGCCATTCAGATTTCCTCCGCGATGTCGCAGTCTCCTTGAGCATACATCGCCCACTGCTAAGCATGCACAACTACGCGCAGGCCAAAACCAAGGTCCACTTCGAGCGATACACCGATATCATTAACTAAGTCGTAGTCAGGTGTAAGGATAATGAAATGAAAGATGAGGAGATTCAAGTGCTGGGGGGTTATGTCAGCAAGCTCAAGAAGATCACTGGCATAAAGTGCGAGGGTTGCAAAGGCACGGAAACAATGAACATGAATTTAGGCGCTTTGGCCGACAGTACCAAGTACACTGGTTCGAGTGCAATGGAACAGGACGAATGGTCCGCGTTGGCGGACTGACCAGTTGGGCAACAGCTCCGGACTTGTATTGCGTCGTTTCCGTATCGCAGGTTACCGTACGGAGGAAGTTGACGGGTACATGTATATCCGCCCCACGAGCAGAATTCAAGAATGAATGGTACTAGCCGTCAACGCGTGTGTAAACTTTGAGCCTGTAAGTTCACACATATAAATTGTAGCGTGAAGGAGGAGAACATACTATTGAAAATCATGAGTCTTCCTCTGAGAAACGTGCCGGTTGACGAGACGTGTTTTCTTCTTCTTCCGTAACTGTCAAAGTTCCTCGGCGATAGACCCTAGTGTCATCTTCCACCCTCCCTGTCCATCATGTTTTGGACTTTCCTCCCCACCCTCAACAACAACAGCATCGACGTCGTTCTCCTCTTTCTCGCTACTGTATTCCCCTTCATGGCTGTCTTGACCATCCTCCACTTTCGTCCCGTTCCCGTTCCTATTCGCAATAACTGCTACATTCGGTATGCTCTTATGCTGGACCTTCCAACCCCCAGTATTTATCAAAGTTCCTAGTACAACTTTTAGTACGAATCCCCACATTCCACACCAATTGCAGTCCATGACTTACCGACAACGCCTCCCATGGCTTTCCTCATGTCAGCCAGCAGTTGCTCCGCCCCCGCGATCGCGCTTGTTTGGTCGTCCACGTAGCTCAGCATTTTCCAAGCCGTAAAGGGGGAAGATTCGGGGCCACTGTAGTAAATGAGGACAATGCTGAGTATTGGATCTTCGTCTCCGGCATCGTGATCGGGTGTTGTAAACGAGAGTACGTCATAGTTTGAGGCCGTGGCCCGGACCGGGGCTGTGGAGCCATAGAGGGCTGTCGCTAAGCCTGTAATTTGGGATTTCAGGGCATCGAAAAGCTGGTGTTCGAAGAGTTGGGTTTGGAGGCTGGGCATGGTTTAGTTGAAGATTCTATTGGGTTTTGGTTCAAAATAATGTTAATTACGGGGAAGAACAGGAGTCTGGGTGATGGTGTAGGTCTTGGAGCGTTTGCTGAGCTCAACAACTGACCAAAGCGGGGAGTGAATGTGCAACAGCACTACGTAACCCCCACACCAAGTCGCTCCACGGTGATGGTGTCCAGTGACGCATGCCGTCATCCTATATCTGTGAACCCGTTTGTTTGAAATAAAACACCGCAAAGTGCTTTAGGCACTACTACATTCATGATAGATTAGGGTTATAACTCGCGTCATCCCTTGTACTTCCAGAATCTCCTCCCTTTTGAAAACCAACTCCTTTTATACCTGAAAGGCTACTGCCCCTCTTGTCCTCCCATAGTCTCAAATTCACATAAAAAATTATCGGTACTGGCCATAAGTTATGCCCCCCATCCAATAGGGAACGCCCAAACAGTCACCACTGTTTTTTTGGTGGGGTGCCTAGTGGGCGCTAGTTAATTGGAGAGTGAATGTGCCAGCTAGAGCGCCCACTAGGAAGTGGCTGATGCAGGTATTGCATGAGTGAATAAGTGAATAAAAGCAGCTATGTGAGAGGTGGTGACGGTGTAGGAGTGACAGAGAGAAGAAACTTCACTAGTTACCTTCTAAGGGTTGCTAGAGGTACCCGCCCTATCCGATTGGTCTGTAGGACAGGTAAGGGTTATTAGGGGTAGGTAAAGAGGGGTAAGGTCTGGCGACTCCTCTTCCTGTTATCAAGCTTTTAAAAAGCTGCGGGCCTATTGTTCTGAGGTCGGATAACTTGAGTGAATTGAATTGAACCGAGAGTGCGAAAATGGCCTCTTAGCCATAATAATATACCCCTTTTTACACCCTGTACTTACCCCAACCTCATTGATACCATTCATGAGGGGGGGCATAACGTATGGCTACGATAATAAATGAATACATACATACATACATACATACATTCATGATCGATATCGCGCCACCGGCCGTCATTCTCCACCCTACCTCGTCCTTCTGCCCGCCATTCCACCGCCTCCTAGCCGTTGCCGGCACACCACTCCCAATACCTAACTTCGACGTGATTCGCAAGTAAAATATTGATAAGCCTCCTTCCACAGCAACTCTATACAAATATCACCAACCTACACACACACACACACACACACAAATTGCATCCCAACGCGCACTATACTCAGAACGTGCTCAAGCACCGTTTGGTTCAACAAACAAGATGCGCTACGATAAATCCTCACGCGCTAGCCTTTCAACTCCTCCGTCTTGTTATCAACAGACATGACACAACAGTAATGCTCCAGGCAACACTTACCTTTCATAATCGCAATAAGAACCTTGCTACAACTCCTTAATTAAACCCTAATCCCACCGCCACCCTCGCCACCATATATCTGCCCCGCTACTTGCTCAAACACCCGTACCGTTCATGTTCGCCTATCGGTATATACCCCACCACCCCCGGGCTCTCCCTCACCCTCTCCTGGTGGCGAGGTCGGGAGGTTGAGAAGGGTCGCTAGTAGCGTGGGGAGAGAGCGTCCATGGTTGCGATGAAACAAGGGCCGTGATTCCTAGCCTTCTGTTCTGTACGCTCTACATCGGGGAATGCCTTACCCTTATTATACCTAACCAACCTCAACATGCCAGTGTTGATTCTAGACAAAAACTCTTGAGCTCTCTAGAGGACCTAGAAAGTTATGGATTCGGCTTGCCTCAGGCAGAAGCTGTTCGTGCGGTATCCAAGACACCCCGACTCGGTCAAAGAAATGTTCGAACGGGCACGGCTTCTAGCGCATCATCAGGGAATTAGGGGAAAACATAGGTGAGAGATGGTAAATCCATCAAAAGAACAAATATCACATTGGAAAGCTACCTAAAAAATCGTAAAGAACAAATCGTGTATGGTTTTTACCGGCCGGTGCCAATCGGACTCATCAAGCCTGCACTACCACCAGTCGTGCTTCTCACCATCATCGGTTTTACGCTCTGAACAGGACTCAAGGGATCCCTCTGGCTGGAGCTTTGACTAGAAGTACCCGAGCTCAAGCTGCCACTTCCGTGACTTCCATTGCGCCCATTTACTACTCCTGGGGTGCTGAACGGATTGCCGAGGGCGTAGCCCGAAGAGGCTGGTAGGTCATCGAAGCCATCAGTAAAGCCAGAGACATTCGACAACATGGAGGAAGAACGACCACGAGCGCCGCGAAGGGAGCCTGGGGTGCTGTCGACGTGGGAGTTGAGAGAAGGGAACGTGAAGCTGGTGAAGCCGTTGCCGTAAGGAGACATGCTTGTGCCTGGTAGGGGCCCCTCCGGTGTAGTAGGAACAGACATTTGTTGATGCAACTGCTGAGCAAGGAGCTCCTCGTAATGCTGCACGGTCTGTAACATGTGACCAGTAGCGAGGTTTTGCTCTTCAGTGCGCCGCTCATAGCCATTGATATTGCTGCGATACTGGTTCTCTATATCGGCACGCTGTTGTCTCAAGGCTGAACGTTCCTGCTCCCTTCGTTGCTTGGCGGTGAACCCCTCTTGGTTGGCGGTAACGAGCCGATCGTGCTGCTCGTTGAGCCTAGTCTGGCGTTGTTGGAGGCGCTCCCTCTTTTGAACTGCAGCAGAGATATCGGACTCAACGCTCTGAACTTGACGCTCGATCTCCTGCTTGGCATCGTCGAATTCACCGGAAACAGCGTTCTTCGAATCACGCTCCTGCTTCCACTCCGCCTTCTTAGCTGCAGCCTCTTGAGCTTCATCTTCTGGGATACTTCCCAGCTTGTCGGCTTGAAAGGTAAAATCGTTGGCAGCGTCATCAGCCTGGCGGATGTTTTGCGTGAGCTGGAGGACGCGCTGGCGTTGGCGCTCATCATTACCTCCCGAATTCACAAGGCGGTTGCTGAGTGTGTCCACCTCTCTCTTGATGTTGGTGATAGCCGTCTTATGGTCTTTCTTGTTCCGCTTCAAGCGATTGCGCTGCTCTTGAAGCTGCTGATCAGCAGCGGCGATTGAGTTCTTCAATGTTGTTATCGGCGAAGAAGGTCGCAGCGTCTGATGTGCTGGCGGAGAGGCAATCGAAGCTGAAGCTAGCGTTTTGTTAGTCTGGAAAAGCTGTAAATGTGGGTGTGCTTACCTAGTTCCGTTACGGGGCTGGCCGAGGTAATAAGGCTTGCTGTGTAGAAGACTTGGTTGTCAACGGTCCGGACGAATTCGCAATAGTAGTTCGAGAGAGCCGTCAGACCAAAGATTTCTCCAACCCAGTAGCCCGTTCCCTCTTGAGTGTCGAAGCCCACGGGCTCGCTCAATCGAATCCGAGTCGAACTCCAATCTGCACCGTTAACGCGGATGTAGAAAGGCTTCGACTTGTCAATCCCTGATGCAATGCCCAACTTTTCCTCATCCTGCTCCTGAACATGAACTCCATCATATAAACTGACACGAAATGAAATGTCGGAAAAGCCGACTTCTGAAATCCAAACACGATCGTCTTCCGATCTCCAAACAGCGTTTCCAATGTGATTTGCATCTTTTGCGTTAGCTTCGTCGGCATCGCTTGCCACCCGGCTACTCTCCATCTCTTTTAAAACTGTAACTTTTGTACTAGCAAGTGCAGCCCAAAACGGCTGCTGACTACGGACATGAGTCGCCTGCTTCCTTTTTCTCCTAGAAATACTCGCTTTATCCTTGTGCGAATGTGCTGCGGGTGACGGCCCCGGTGGGCGGCCGTCGGTACTTGAGGAACTGGGCACTTCGGCATTCGGATCGAGGCTCGTGGAGTTGGTTCGTTGAAGCACGCCAGACTCGGGGTCCGGCTTCTTGCCGGTCGGGAGGGATGAAGCTACGTCTCGTCGAGAGAGAGAGCGCCGGATAATGCGAACGACGCCTTGGGCTAGAATATGAATCCCCAGGAGGCTGCGGGGCCATCCGTGGGGGGTCGAGAAGCTTTCCAAATAGGTCGGCGTACTCGGTGGGCTCGTCAAAAATTCAAGGCCTCCCCGGGCGAGCCCCGTCCAGAGGAAGTGGACGATGTGTTGCCGGAGAGGCCTGAATTTGAAGAGATGAGTGAACAAGATAATGACGAAGCATATGAAGATGCTGTTCGTCGTGCCGTTCTTCCCGGCTGCGGCGCCTCCCAAGGCGATGGCAATGACCGCCTGAGCGAGATCTAAGAAGAAATTCTGCACAGGCACCCACAGGACGAGCCATACCAGCAGGATGAAGACGTCGGCGAAGATTGTGGTGAACAGCGAGGGCGTGCCGCCGGAGCCCTGGAAGATGTCGGTGAAGGAGGGGAAGGCGGAGAGGGCGGAGAGGGGCGTTCCGGCCTGGGGTGGGACAAAGGTGAGGGTTGCGAACAGGAACTGTACGACGGTGAGGACGTTGGTGGGCAGTTGAAGGAGGAGGATGAGGATGGCGAGGACGTCACGCAACGGGGCTGAGGCAAGGATGCGCTCGACGGGGATTGCAGACAGCATGGCGAACGACGCCGTCTTGCTGCCATTGGTGTCGACGCGGCGGAGAGCGGAGGCAGGCGCGGGCTCGAGGGGGCCGCTGCCGCTGTCGCACGCACGGCAGGCCGCAGTATTGTCGATTGAGGCCTCGGATGCCGTGCGTGTGCGCGTGCGCTCATCTGCACCGCCCGACGCAGCAGCGGCCATGGGGGTGGCGTGAATGGCCGACTGCGTGTCCGGCGGCTCTTCTACATGGCAGGCGAGCGGCGGTGTTGACGGGGGCGGCTTCCCATTGGCGTGGCCGTTGAGCTGCGGACTGCTCTTCTCGGATGGCTTGGTAACACGCTTGCCTGGAGCCGCAAGACCCTGTGCTGTCTCATGCCGCTGCGTGACGTTCCTCTTCGACGACTTGCCGGCTACCATAGACGGCGGTGCGCGTGCAGGCGGGCAGTCCTCTCCCCGGCAAGACTCGACTGCTGGACAGGACGAGCCAGACTGAAGATAGGGAGCCGCTGCTCGGTAGAGGGTGTGGCGGGTGTCGCGCGGGCGGCGGTGGTGTAGGGAGTAGCAAAGATGCGCGATCGCAAACAGGCAGGCTCCGCCGAACGCCAAGCAACAGGGTGCTAAACGTCAACTGCAAAAAGTCAACCAAGAAGCGCCGCCGCACAAGCCTTTGCTGGTGGGTCTGACCGCGATCCTCCGTACTGTACCGTGGGTTTCACAATTTAGTCCACCTCATGCAAACGACAGCACCACCACACACGAGCATGCCAAAATTCCATGTGTTCGGCTTCTACCGCCTCATCACGCGGCCAGCGAACGTCGTTTTGATGCTGCTGGCACGCCGATCAGCCGAACATTGTCCGATTCCACTTGGGCACGCTCATGGCGCCGATCCGAGCCAGAATGAAGCTGCCTTCTCGACCCGTCGCTTCCAACTTGTGCTGCCCTCGATCCGTCGCGCAACCTGCGTTCAACGTCAAACATGCTCTTGAAAACAGCCAATCAGTACGGGGCGGGTGCTTTATTTATCTGTATGCACTAGGATTCCCTGGATGATGGCTCTCTGAAGTTTCTGCAACGGGCGGAGTTCTGCACCCCGCCGACGCTATTACTCACGCAGCGCAAGGCGTCGACAGAGTGACCAGGCAGCTCTGCTTTGCAAATTGCAGTAGCAGGATACTTCCCATCACTAAAATCTCCATGTGCACACAAAGCCTACTACGCCCTTTTCACTCCCTGACATAACCCCCCTAGCCGGGCGGTAGAATCCCCGCCATCGTAGCTATTCGGAGCATTTCCATCAAGCGTAGCCCGCAAGCCTTCCGCTGGTGCAGGCCTCCCCGCGCTGCATGTGCCGGCGCGAAGCTTGACCCATCTGAGCCAATAGCATCGAGCCTAGCGTACGAATAGGGAAAGTCGGAAGGGTCACGCGCGCAAAGGGCATGCAGATCGCTGCGATAGGTAATCAGAACGGTTTACTACGTGCAGATCGCTATGGAAAAGCATCACACAATGCATCAGATACGCTGAACAGGAGACAGCACTCCAAAAAGTCCACCAGGCCCCTCCACGCACCATCAGTAACTTCCTAAAAGTAGGAGGCCTCACTGGCTCTCTGGTCCCATTTTCTGCTCGCTCGTGCGCGTAACTCGGTAGGTATCGTCTGTTCGCGACAAAAGTCCCCAGGACATGAGAAGATGGGACAACCACGAACAACGAAACCTACACTTCTGTATCCGTAACCCATCGCTATCTGAACACCCTGCAACCCTTCGCTACATGCGCCAGGAGAGACTCCTATAGACTGGTTGTTGTTCACAGATTGTAACTGCGATCCCATGAAACACCCAATCCTAACCCCATATGTCAAATGAGTCGCAACATTCATGTCCATTCTACCACTGCATCTTCCATCTCCCATCTCGCATTGCCTTGGTAGTCTCACCGTCTTGTTCTCCCCCAAAATCCATCACTCTATTCAAAACAACAAAGAACCCGCTTGCGGCCAGCATGTTTGTTTCACCCGGCACCAGCGACAACAAAGCCCCAACACCACAGCTGCACGCATCCACAAGCAAATGATTCGCCCAAGGTTATTTGGGAAACCCCGTTTGTTCGCCGCGCCGCGGATATAGTCAAGCATGCATTCCGAAACCACATTCTTCAACGGATCCGCTTGCGGTGAGTAGCAAAGACTAACCCCCAAAGATCGAGGGCGATCCGCTTTTCTTTAACCTTCATGCCTTGCATTCTGTCCCCCTTTTTTTTTGCGAGGAGTCGTTACTGTTTGTCGATCTTATTCGTGTTCGTGCGCATTCTTGAGGAAGAAAGAAGAAACCGGGAAGTTTGAAGCTTGTGAAGGAAGATGGCGCGCGCTATTATACCGTGCAATGTCGGTACCGACTCGACACGAATTCCTACCCCGAATCTCCCGCCGCCGTATAGCTGGACGGGCACGCGATTGGGGCAACTAAGGTACATTGCGCACGCAAGGGATATGGTCCAGCAACCAGGATCGGAGCTCACATGTATCCAGATCCAACTCGTCCGACTTCACCGCCACCAGCACCCTCCTAGTCGGCCCCAAATGCACTCCCTTTCACATGCACACCTCGCTTCTAACCTCGCAATCTTCCTACTTCCGTGCCGCCCTCACCGGCCAATTCGTCGAATCCACAAACAACACGATCACCCTCCAAGACATCTCCGTCGACCACTTCCAGCTCCTCTCCTCCTGGCTCTACACATCCGTCCTCCCCGCGCCCTTTAAAAACGGGAAACCCGCTTATTACACCCTCCTCCACGTGTACGTCCTAGCCGACCGCCTCGGCCTCGAAGGCGCAAGAAACGCCGTCGTCGACGTCATCTCTGAACTGGCGGACCGGACAAACAGCATGCTAACACCGTCTGATACGCGCATTTTGTACGAGGGCATCAGAGATTCCTCGTCACTGCGACAACTAGTCCTCGACCTCTTCGCCTTTAAGAAAACAGATCGCCTGCTTGAAAGCCATGGGGATTGGTGGCATGCCGGTTTTCTCCGCGACCTGACTGTGCATCTCAAACGCCCTTGCACACAGGCCATGGACCGTCATCGCTTGCGCATGTGGTGTCCCGAGTCCTGGTACGCGAGTCGCGCTTGCGACAATTGCCGCGTGCTGTTACCGCCGCAGAACGGCGCTGTTGCTTGTGACGACTGCTGCGTTGCTTTCTGTACGCGCTGTGTAGAGAGCGGTGTAGCGATGGCAGGTTGGGACGACGGAAGGTGCAGGTGGAAGGTTGTTGGCGAGGACGAGGCGGATACTTCTGGTTGGGCGGCGGGCGAGGAGAAGAATAATAGTAAGAAGGTGCGGAAGTGGGAGGCTTGCAAGCCGTGGAGAGGGGCAAGGTGTGCGCTTTATCATGAGCATGATGAGACGGAGAGGTGTGGGGATGTGTTTTTGGGGCGGTGACGAGATGATGGGACGTGTGTGTGCGTGGTTGGTTCATTTGTAATCGGTGTTATTGGAGTTTGGAGTCCTGGTTTCGTCATAGTTGATGCATAGCGTCCTTGGTTTCAGAGTTGTAGCGTAGCAATCCGCGTAAGTAACGCAATACCGCGAAGACGTTTAATTTCTCTCTAGTGTCTCGTTAGCCTCACCATCTATCGCTTTACCTAGTTCGGGTGTTCTGAGATGTTGTCCAATGACTCGACTCGTGCTTGCGGTTGGTCGAGATGCATCTGCTTCGTTCTAGCCGAGTCCACTGTATATGTAGTTCGCGGAGGAAGGATGTGAAGAATAAACAAAAATCGGGATGTTCGGTCGGGACGAGGGCTAGATAGCTTCGAGGGCAGATTAAGATTGTTGATTCGTACCATGCTTCGTGTATGAAACGGCGTTATGCTTCTCTTATTATCGTAGACCTGACCCTCACTTGCAAACCCATCTGACGACCAGATACGCTATATGTATCGTCCTTGCGGGTCGAGTCTGTCCATGAGTTCCATCGACTTCTCGTACATGGTAAAGACGATACCCCCGCTGAGAATCAGGCGGCCTAGTCGCGGGACAGCACCAGACCAAAAGGTCAGTAGACCCTCGTCCCTAAATATTTTCGCTACGCAGTCGAAGCTGTTCTTGTACGAACTTCGTGCTTCGATCGATTGCATGCGCGTCTTGACGGTGTCGATGGGCATGGTGGTGTATACGGTTATTATGCCTGCTAGGCCTCCGAGTCCGAATGTGCTGACAGCCCCAAGCTTCTCACCTGGCTTGACGTATGACTGTGCTAGTTGTTTGAGCGAAGTATAGCTGGAGAAGCGTACGGCGGAGTTGGCAGCTTGTCGTGCGGTTGTTGGGAGGAAGCCCTGGAAGAAGCCCCGTATGCCCTTCTCTTGTGCGATGAGTCGGGAGCCGTGGAGGAAGCCTCGCATGCGGGGGTTTGCCGCCTTGCGGTCGTCGATGCTACAGAGCTGTCAGTAAAGGCGGACCAGATTGTGGGGATGCTCACAGTTGTGTCTTGATGCTCTCGAACGGTGTCACTGCCAGTAATGACTCGGTAGCACCTGCGCCAAAGCCAGCTATAACGGTCGCTGGACCCGAGACCTTGCCTTCAGCGTCTGCCAGCATATCCTTGTACATGTCGAATGCGACGAATCCTACATGATATCAGGAAGGCCACCTTGTATACTTGTTGTTCGACGTACTTATGCCGGCCTTCAACGAGTTGCCAATGATCAGCGTTGTACATCCAGCGTACCACTGCTTGCCGAACGGTGGCCATGGCAGCTTCTTGCCATCTGGTAATCTTCGGTTGAGCTGTGATCGTGTCTTCGCAACTGTGTGTGGTCAGGACGGTTCCTTTCTAGCACTATTGGGCCGGTACATACACTCAGCGGGGTATGTGATGGCTACTCAGCGGTCAGTAGGTTTATATTGGCAAATATGCAGCATCTTACAAATCTCGACGGCTCCCGCAGTTGCGCCAGCTAGGATTGAGCGCATAGCGCTCGGCCTCTTCTTCTCCCCTGTTGCGGTCGCCATGGTGCTAGAATCGGCGCTCAATACGACTAAATGCCTTTGCAGGGTGAAGGTGCGCGTCGGTGTCGCGTGTGGTATGTGCAAAGGTGACTCGGAGCTGTGACGTAGTTGTATAAATCGCTGCAACAATCCAATGCAATGCTCACGAAGCACTTTTATTGACTTGTGTTACGGTGACTGTTAGTCTCTCGCTACCCGTACAAGGCCGTCTAGAATCAACTGAAGCTACCCGAAAGGCCGATGCGGAGGTGCTACAAATTCCAAAGGGTCCGAACTACGCTTGCCAAGACAATCCCACCTGACATCAGCGAGACTAGAGCTCGGGCCTTCGAAAAGTTGAGGCTTCGGCCATTGCAACCGCATAACATCACCCGCATTCACCTTGCTGGATTTGTTCAATTCACTCTACCCATACCCGCAATGCTCGCCCTACGAAACCTCGCCCGCACCGCCCCGCGGTCTGCGGCTCGTCTCTCCACCAAAGCCGTCCGCCCGCAGCCTTCTCTACTGCGACAAACGACAGCGTTCCAGCCAGCATGGGCTGCACCGATCCCCAGACTCACAGCCTCTTTCCATATGTCGGCAAGACGGCAAGATAGCGGTGGTATGTCTTGCAACAATTACAATTCGTAGCGTAGAGCCGGGCTAACACGGCGGCAGTCAACGAAGAACTCGTCGCAAAGCTGCAGAGCGAGATTTCCATGGAGGAGGACATGAAGGAGGACGAAGACTTTTCTGCCAACATCCGCGAGTACATGGAGAATAGCCCTTTCAAGCTCGAGGATGTCGACGGCAACCAGGAAATCGTCCTCACCCGAACATACAACGACGAGAAGATCAGCGTCACCTTCACTACGGCCGACCTCAACAACAACAGCCCCAGCGAAGAACTCGCTGAGGACAACGCCATGTATGACGACGCCGATATGGACGTGCAGTCTGGCGGCGCCAACACCAAGGGTGCCGTCAGCCAGGGCAGGACACAGGACGGAAACATCCGCGTCGCACCCGAAAACAGCGTTTCGCCCGCCGACCGCGAGGAGCTCGAGGACGACTACGAGGACGAGGCCCAGCAGCCGGGCTTCCCCGCCCACGCCAGCATCCGCATCGAGCGCCCGGGCAAGGGTGCTATCGCCATCGAAGCTACCGCCCAGGACGGCGACTTCCTGATCGAGGATCTCTACTACTTCCCCACACCCGACCTGGCCGACCCGCAGACCGCCGAGCAGGACTGGGCGAGGCGGACGCTGTACACCGGTCCGCCCTTCAACAACCTGGACGAGGACCTGCAGCTCCTGCTCGAGAAGTACCTCGAGGAGCGCGGCATCAACACCCGTCTTGCTCTCTTCATCCCCGACTACATAGACCAGAAGGAGCAGAAGGAGTACATCCGGTGGTTGAACAACGTCAAGAGCTTCGTTGCCTAAGCCCCAAATACCACTTACGACGCTCTCTTGTACTATTCTGTAATGCATCTCAATTCTCTGGCAAATATAGGGGCGTTGGTGGCCGTGTAAAATAGTTTGGCGAGGCGCCATGTACGTGTCAAAACCACGACTCAGATATCCCCATCTGTTCAATGAGCGCCGAATGCCTTGTTCCACTCTACAACTGTTTCTTGATGATATCCTTGCGCGTTTTACAATTCGTGTGGTGCATTGCCCCTACTGACCCGCAGCACTGCCAAAATTCTCCTTCGCACCCACCCTATCCCAACTCCCCTTCTCCAACTCCCTCACCCTCTCCAAGAGTTGCCTAACTCTCCTACTATTATTCTCCTTCGCCTGCTGCTGCAGTTCAAACGTCTCACGAAATTTGTCCACCATGAATGGCGGCAGTGTAGATTTCTTGGCCGTCTTGTAGTCGTACACGACGATATCTTCGACGCAGCGCGCTGCGGGGCGGCGGTGTGCCTCGGAGAGGATGAGGACGTCGAGGGTGAAGTTGTCGGTGGAGGGCGTGGGGTTGGAGTGGAGCTTGTGGAGGACTGTTACTCTGTCTGGCCATTTCATCGGCTTTTAGGGGTGGGAGAAGGTTAGCAAATGGCCTTGTGATGCAGGCAATGCATCTACAGTCTGGCTTCTGCATCTTGTTTGCTACTGCGTTATGATACGAAGGTATCCGCGGGGAAGAGTAGCGAGAAGTTGTACTCACAAACTTGTAGTCCGTCTTGATACTCCGCAGAATCAAGCCCACACTCCTCGGCGTCATGAGCTCCATCCACTCAGCCTTGTGCTTCGGATCGCTCGCCGCGAAGTTGAGCGTCCAGTTTACTCGGGCTGACTCGGCATAGCGGTTGTACATTACGTTGTTGACATGGCCTGTGTGTGATTAGGGACTTATCCTGAAGCCGAAGCCAAAAATCTAGGTTGCGGAAAGTACCCTTGGATACATCAGCTTTCCGGGCTTGTGGTATGCGGGTTTAGGCGAGTCTCACCATGCTGTCCTATATGGCGCGTAAGCAGGCGTGCAACAGTGGTGTATGGAGACGCTTACCATTTCTCCCCATACGACTTCTTGTCGGTAGAGGCCTCGGTGTTGTTTTCCTGTGAGGAAACCTTCACTGCCGGCTACGAGTTCTCTCCCTAGAGTAATGTGTCCAATTCAGAGTATGTTCATGTAGACTCATATGCGACATCTACTCACAGTCCACAGCTATCTCTTGCAAGATCGAACCAGCTTCCCCGACCTGCGCTGGACTGATTCCGAAATTTATGCATTTCCCAATGCGTGTCTTGACGTCTGAAAGCCATCGTGGACTCAGTGCAGCGGTTGCGGGTACATTGTCTGGATATGGAGATTCGTTAGAGAAACAGTACATACGAATGAGCACGGAAGAGGAGCAAATCTTGAATTTCTCTCAAGTAGCCCACACATTTCAAGCAGCTTCCTGGGAGACTAAGAAGACATGCGATTGTGTAACTTGAAAAACTCACGTACTGTTGGAGGACGACTGGTATCGGCGTGGTACGCGTTGAACTGTTGGAAGTACTGGAATCCACGTGGGGTGAAAGAGCACTGAGCGTAGCGTCAGGGATCGCATGACTGCCATAAGAGCAGCAATTGTTCCTATAAGGGGGATTGGAAGTTATTCGCAAAGCATTGAGGTCTGGAGTGTTGTAGCGAAAGACTACCTACTCTGGAGGGTCCCTTTCCGAGACGCGGAAAGAAGCCGAGGGCCGCAACTTCCACCATCGCCCTACGTTACGTCAGAAATCGGTCCAAGCTTCTGTACAACATTCAACCCACAATCATATCCTCGTAGGAAACACACGAGATAAGAAAACCCTTTTACACTTCCCTAGTATCTTTTCGGGGTCTCATAACTGGTCTCGAAATGGCTTCTCCGAACCCGATCCTTCGCCATCAGGTCATCCGCATATACAAAGGTACTGGACTGAACCCATCGCGAATCTATGAAAGCATTAACTAACATGATTTAGACTTGCTTTTCATGGGAAGAGAATATCCGCAAGGATATGAGTACTTCAGGACGCGCTTGCACAAGGCTTTTTCGAGTCAAATGCACCTGACAGATGAGGCAAAGATCAAGCAGGGCATCGAAAGGGCTGAATATGTGAAGAAAGGTAAGCTTCCACCGACAATCATGACACCTTGAACTAATCACAGGTACACAGAGATTGAAGCACTGTACGTTCAACCAGCAGGAATACTACAAAAGTGTGTGTTTCCTAACTAGACTAGATACTATCTGAAGCGTTATCGAGCATTGCGCCAACGCTACGACAAAATCATGTAATCATTCCTAAGAGATAAAAAAACTCGCCATTAATGGCCTTCAAAGAGCCGGAATATCGCAAACAAAACGGTACGGCACCCAACAATTTCAGACTTTCTTGCACCACCAAATCCCAATCTCCAAGCACTCCCCACTCGACGCCCCCTTCTGTTCCAGCAAATCATTGATCATTGAGTTCCAATACCGCTGCCACTCCTCCTGATTCTTGCCGCTGACTTCCTTCAGCAGCGGCTCCAAGCTCTCAATCAATTGTATAACAACCAGCAGCGCCGTGTGTCTGAGCGCCGCTTGTTCTTTAGTGAGGGTAGAGTTCTCCGATGTCGCACCGCCTTTCTTCAGCTTCCCGGCCTCGCTTTCACGCCGGCGCATCGCATTGCGTTCGCCTGTTGCTTCGCGTTCCCAGCGCGGCTCGCCGAAGGGGATGGCCACTCTGCGGTTCTCGACTTCACAGAGGGTCTCGGTTTCTTGGAGGAGCATCTCCGATATACGGGCACAGGGTGTTGGGGAGAGTTTACGGCGGTCGAGTGCTTCTTGGATCCATGTATTTGAGTCTTTTAGATACTTGTTCTTCACCTCGGTGAAGGGTGTGATGGGGGAGATCAGAAAGGTTCCGGTGGAGACCGCACAAGCGTACTCCTGTGCGTTCTTTCCCGGTGGAGGCGGCGGATGCGGCAAAATCGACCGAATGATGTGGTCTGTCTCCCATATCTCCAGTATACCGCCAGACTTCAGAATCCGCGTCGCGTCATCGAGTACTCGCTGTGATGGCGCCCCCAGTGGGATTACCATACTGAGATCCTTCATTACCACGATATCGAATTCGTCGTCATCGAATGGCAGAGGGAGTTTCCGCAGATCGTGTTGCACAAATCTCCAGTCGATGCCTTGGCGCTGTAGATCGCCCGCCAGGTGTACGATGTCCAGGCCTGTGAAGGAGACATCTTCGTATCCCAGCCCTATATGAGTGGCATGGTCAGCGTTGAACGACTGGGCTTAACAGGCTAGCTGTAGCTAGGATAGTCCTGGAGCACGTCGCGGCACTTTAAAATGGCAGTATCATGGGAAGAGTAGTGCGAAGTACTCCAGAACTCTGCTGACGTGCTGTGGTTTAACGTACCACCCAAGAACTCATGGCACACAGACGACCAGTATCCGCTACCACACGCTATCTCCAACACCTTCTTCGGAGGATATGACGGGGTAGCGCCTAAAGCACGACCAAACACTGCGGTTGCGAGGAGGGTTTGTAGGTTCTGGCGGTGGAGTTCGGGTAGATCGCAAGGGAGGGGGTAGTTTTGAACGCTTCGAAGGTATCGTCGTCCACGGCGTAAACTACAGGGATTGTCAGTAGAGCATTTTACGCTTTAGAAGCCCCCGGGGCACTTGATGTAACTATAAATTTATGTAAAGTAGTTGAAAGTTACTCGAAGCATTCCGGGATTATCCTAAACTTGACATGGTTCTACGCACATGAATGGTTCGGACGCTGCAGCGCTGTCGTCGATTCTCGTGCTATGCAACGAGGTACTCGACATGGAGCCCCGCGTTACATCCATCGGGTGACCAGAGGCTCGAGCGCCGGGCGAGGTTGCTGTGGTGGTCGAAGTCGCAGATATTGTTCTACCGAGGGCGTCTGGTGTTGCCAGGTCCCATTGCTTTGCCTCGGTGGTCTTGGGGCGTATTGGAGGGCTTGCGACGTTGCCGGGACCTGAATAGCGATCTACGTAGTTTAGTATGACGCTTCTTTATAGCATCGAGAGGATGTATATACACAAAAGCCAGTCCCCCATGATTCAAACCTCCATGCACCCTTGCCCCACTGTTTTAGCGGGAGATCGATATTAGGCCGTCTGATAAGCACGTGTGCCTAGGCGAGTCAGCAATTAACAAGTGTAACACCGGGAAGATGGCAGCAGGCGAAGGGAAGTCAGTCCGAAAAGCGATGCAGTATGATGTGAGTAAGAGGTCGTTACAGACAAGCTCCGGTAAGGAGCTGCTCAGGCCTGCCGTGTCAAGTGCCAACCGAGGAGACATCTCCAATCACGGCCCGTGGGCGGCAGTGTGAATCCCCAGGTTTTCTGATAATATTGGGCGAACAGCTCTGGATGAGAGGGGTCGCCACGTCTTTGCACGAGCGGAGCGGAGACTGCCGCTACCTGCAGTGTGGGGATGGCCATACAGGTATGCCTTGACAGTATAATGCATCAACAGGTAGCACGTGTTACATGCTGTTAGATAGTTGTAGATATCAAAATCTTATTCAAGCATAGTCTGCAACTTGAGGGAGCGCTTCGGAGTTTCGGATGCAGGGTGAGCGTTTGTCGAGGTAATGGATGCCTACAAGGCTGAGAAAGGCTTGCGTTCAAGGGTACAAGCGGTCGTTCGTTCTTGGAGCCTCCTGAGCAATGCCTTCTGCGGGTCCGTGGACAGCCCTGGAGGTAAATAGTGCGGCACGTGATGATGGTCCGAGCGCCTGGCCCTGGCCCCGAGATCAGAAGCGTACGTGAATCTTGATGCGCGGTCACGGCATCACTACGCTCTCTATTCTTCACAGCGCTGCAGTTGGAAACGCACCTCTGTCTGGCACAATTGAGCCTGCCTGCCCTTCTGCGCGCCCTTTGCCATCCTCAGCTGCCGTACGTGCGCCGCTTCCACCCACTTCTGCTGTTGTCTTCCCGGACGCCAACCTCTTCCATTGCCCGCGGCAGATACTGACAGCGCCAGAACAATAGAAGGCCGAGATATCGATAGCCACGTGCGCTCCCGATCTTACCACGCGGCCACGCCAGCACCCCCCCGCCCCCAGCGATCCCGCCGCCCTCGCTCACTACCGAGTCCCCGCGCCAATCCCACCGTCACTCGTGAACCGCCGGAGCCGTCGATACATGCTATACGGGCACGGCGTCTACTAGCGCACGCTCATGTCGAGGAAGAGTACGGGCGCCCATGTTAAAACGAAGAAAATCGCGTGCTCGAACCCCACCGCCCATCTGACGCCCGCCCTCGCCGCCGTTGGGACCCGCGATAGCACCCGCTGCGACTCCCTTAGATGGCCGACTACTCGGCCTACCAAAGGGGAGCCGGCCAGACCTTCTACCCGCAACACACACAGAACACACAGAACATCCGTAACCTCCCCAGCCGCGCGCGGTCGCCCACCACCAGCGCCCGCATTCCCTTCAACAACCCCGACACGCCCTCGCCCTCACGATCTCCCGGGCGGCAGTCTCCGCAGCAGTTCGGCATGTACAACCAGGGCCAGAGCCATGCCCACCAGCCGCACAGTGTCATGATGAACGGGCGGACGGGGCCGCAGAACTTTGCCATGCAGCAGATGGGCCTGGGCAAGCCCTTCCAGCACAACCAGCACCACCAGAACCAGCACCAACACCATCCGCAGCACCAAGACCTTGCGGGGAACAGCCACGCCGGGCAGTACAACCACCAGCACAATATCTCGAGCGGGGGCATGTCCAACGTCCAGCCCCACTTCACGCCGGGCCACCTCCAGAACGGCACGCCGGGCAGTGTTCACAGCGGGCTTAACAAGCCGCCGAATGAGCATTGGGCCGAGCAGCAGCGCATGGTGCAGACCGCGCGCGAAATGACACAAGCGCACTCCCACGCCCGCATCCACCCGAGCGTCAGCAAGAGCATCGTGGCGGGAACGACCAACGGAATACAGAAAGAGTCGGACAAAGAAGAGCGCAATAGACCTGCTGCTCAGGGGCTGGAGGACGGCAAGGAGCAGCATATATGGACAATCCTTGACTTTGGCGGCCAGAACCTCAAGGTCATCACGCCTGCCTTATTCAATTACACCTTCCTCACGAAGCTCTACTTGAACTGCAACAAGCTCACCTACCTGCACCAGGCCATCGGCCAGTTGCGCAACTTGACGCATCTGGATCTCTCTCTGAACAATCTGCAATATCTGCCCCCAGAGATTGGCATGCTCGTGAACCTCAAGCAGCTGCTCCTCTTCGACAACCACATCGAGAATCTGCCGTATGAACTGGGGTCCCTGTATCAGCTGGAAATGCTTGGCATCGAAGGCAATCCTATTCCGGATGAGCAGAAGCAGATTATCATGGAACAGGGTACAACCGAACTCATCAAGCACTTCCGCGAGAATGCCCCGGGTCCCGAAGCGCCACCAGAGCGAGACTGGATCGTTCTCGACGAGATCCAAGATTCTTCCCAGGAAACCGTCTCAGCGCTGAGCTACAACATACTGTGCGACAAGTACTGCACTCAGTCACAGTACGGGTACACACCAAGCTCAGCGCTTTCTTGGGAAAGCCGCAGGGAACTCATTCTTGCCGAACTGCGAGAGCGAGACGCGGATATAGTGTGTCTTCAAGAAATCGATCAAGACAGCTTCAACGAGTTCTTCCGAGTAGCTTTGGCACACAACGACTACAAGGGAGTCTTTTGGCCAAAGTCAAGGGCGCGTACCATGGCAGAAAGGGAAGCCAAGCTCGTCGATGGGTGTGCCATCTTCTTCAAGAACACCAAGTATGTACATTCAATCCGAATACATTGAAGACGATGCTGACTGATATAGGTACATCTTGCTGGACAAGCAGCTCATCGACTTTGCGAACACCGCTATCAACAGGCCTGACATGAAAGGCGAACACGACATATTCAACCGCGTCATGCCTCGCGACGATATCGGTGTCCTTGCGTTCCTAGAGAACCGTGCAACAGGTTCAAGATTCATCGTAGGAAACGTACACATTTTCTGGAATCCCGCCTTTACGGACGTAAAGCTTGTGCAAGTCGCTATCCTGCTGGAAGGGATCAAGAAGTTTGCGGAGCTGTGGGCGAAAGTCCCCGCTTGCAAGAACAAGACCGTATACCGGTTGAAGGACAGTGACGGCGACACTGAGGGTGACGGCGAGGAAGTTAAGGAAGCTGTCCCCACCGAGGAGCCGGGTCCGTCCAAGGAATACGCAGAGGGCGCTGATATCCCCGTCTTGTTGTGCGGAGACTTCAACTCGCTTCCATCGTCTGGTGTCTACGATCTCATCACGCATGGAAACGTGTCAAATGCCCACGTGGACCTCGGAACTCGAAAGTACGGAAACTTCACGAGAGACGGCATATCGCATCCCTTCAGCCTCAAGTCCAGCTACGCATCGATCGGCGAGTTGGCATTTACGAACTACGTTCCCCACTTCCGAGGCGTACTAGATTACATCTGGTACTCGACAAATACTCTACAAGTGGTCGGCCTACTCGGCGAAATCGACAAGAGCTACCTCCAGCGTGTACCAGGATTCCCGAATTACCACTTCCCGAGTGACCACGTCGCTCTCTACGCGCAGTATATCGTGAAGGGCCGGAAAGAGGCCAAGAAGGTGTCCGAGGTTGACTTTGGGCCCAGTCGGGATCGGGACCGGAGGAACTGATGGACAAGGAAACTCATGTTTGGCCTACGGGCATGTCAATAGGCTTGCGTCGGTCCCCGTCGTTTCCCAGGCGTCATTTGCTCGGTGTTCGGTTGCTTGCTCGTGTTTACGCGCGTCTATTTGGTGGGCTTTCATGACGGGTAGTTTAGGTTTGGGGATGGGATTGCGTCCAATTTAGGCGGGGTGGCTTTGCTCGATAGACGGCGAGGTCTGATCATCTTGGGAGGAATGAGCAATGCAGGCGGTTAGTGCACGAATCTCACATCACGTTTGTTGTTCGGCGTCGGGGACATTCCTCCTCCCTCTTCATGGCAATTCGACGGTCAAGAATCACGCCCTCTTTTCGGTGCGAAGCGGTTGGTTGGCCGGTGTTTCGCGGCTTCGGGGGGTTGATCTATGTTCTGGGCTTTTTTTTGCGTTTCTTCTTTTCTGCGATGTATACTAGGTAGCTCTTCAACAGGCCTCGTCCTCTACTATTCAGTGGGTTCGACTGCGGTTTCACCGTTCAAACATTATCCTGCGTATGTATGCATGTGAAGTGATGTCGATGTTGGAAGGGGTATGTCCCGAAGGTATCCTGGGTCTGCTTTTAGGGAGGTGCTCGACGGTGAACAAGATGGCGAAGGCATCCAGGCCACACTCAAGTAACATCAGTTGATTTGAATGATGAGGGGAGGGGTCTGGCCCCACTCGCTTGTCCGCGGAGCTAGACCCACTCGGTCGCCAACAACGTCCGCGCACCTCGACTTTCCCCAACCCTAGTCAACACCCTTTCTTCTCCTTTCCTGCAACCTCCCATTTTGTTACACGATGTCGACTGCAAGCACCCACGAGCTGAAGCTTGACCCCAAGTACGACGACTATGATTATCCCACGGTTGCTCCCACCGCTCAGACTGGACATGCCGGCCACACCACCGAGGAGCAAGATGCCCAGGTCGCCCAGCTGCGGAGCATCTTGGAGGGTACTGGCCACACAAAGAACCTCGATACATTGACGCTGGTATGCTCTTCATATCTGCAGGAGCTGGAGTGTTGCGAAGCTAACCAGTCCATAGCTGCGATTCCTCCGCGCGCGCAAGTTCAATGTCGAGCTTGCAAAGCAGATGTACGTCGTCGGATATCACAGGGGTAAGTGCTTAGTCACTGATTTTCTCCAGGTTCGTTGACTGCGAGAAGTGGCGCAGCCAGTACGCTGGTGTCGGTGTCGAGGAGCTGGTCCGCACCTTTGACTACCAGGAGCGGCCCGAGGTGTTCAAGTTCTACCCGCAGTACTACCACAAGACTGACAAAGTAAGTTTCCCCATGAGTCAAACACCATTTGCCCCTTTGGTACGCTCGTTCGGCAAGAAAAACTCTAACCGCACGACAGGATGGCCGCCCGCTCTACATCGAGCAGCTCGGCAATGTCGACCTCACCGCCCTCGGAAAAATCACGTCCCAAGAGCGCATGATCCAGAACCTCGTCTGCGAATACGAGAAGATGGCGGACCCTCGTCTACCTGCCTGCTCCCGCAAATCTGGATACCTGCTCGAGACGTCGTGCACAATCATGGACCTGAAGGGCGTCGGCATCGCCAAGGCGACCTCCGTCTACGGCTACCTCCAGGCCGTGTCCGCCATCAGCCAGAACTACTACCCGGAGCGTCTGGGCAAGATGTACGTCATCAACGCACCCTGGGGCTTCTCGGGCGTCTTCAGCGTCGTGAAGAAGTTCCTCGATCCGGTTACAAGCGCCAAGATCCACGTCTTGGGCAGCGGATACCAAAAGGAGCTGCTGGCTCAGGTTCCTGCGGAGAATTTGCCCAAGGTGTTCGGCGGAAGTTGCGAGTGTGAGAAGGGTTGCCAGTTGAGCGATGCCGGTCCCTGGTGGGATGCGCAGTGGGCAAAGGAGCCCAAGTGGGCGAAGAAGAGTGACGCTATCGATAACTCAGCCCTGCCTCCGCCGACCGAGGGCGGAGATGTGCCTGCGCCAGCTGCCCCCGTGGGCACCGAGCCTGCTACTGCACCCGCCCCCGCCCCCGCCCATGCTTAGTCGGTTGGGTCGTGGAAAAAGAGGCAGACTAGGAGCCCGTGAGAGCATCCAGCCTACCTGTTCAACGCTTCATGGGGTGGAATTAGCTGCTGAGAAAAGCACGCTGTTTTGGCGCTCAGGACGAGCCTGTTTCTAGATGCCTCCTTATACAGTCTTACATGTCTCGTTCTGTCCTGTGGTAAATGTCATGTCCACTTGGGTCGCTGTCACATGCAGCAAATGTATCCAGGACCTTGTATCCTTCACCTTGTAATCGCCGCAATACACTGCCAATTTATCTAGGCTCACGTATCTTTCATCACACAGTGGTATCACGCTCAAGGGTTCAAAGCCTACTGACAACCGGAAGAAGTTCCATCCTGGCCGCCGACGGTATAATTGTGAAGACTTCCTTACTCGTGGCTACCTCGACGACGCGATCTAAGCAAGGGTCATTGCCCAAACCGAGGACTGCGATGCCGCACGGGTACCCGGTTCTGATGAGTAGAGGCACTTGGCAAGGTTAGGTCGGCATCAGGAGGAGCGACTTTTGGAGAGAGAAGAAGTGGCGTTGGATCTATAGACCTTTCTGGTGCTGAAAAACCGCCCCCCTTGCACCCCCTCCTAACTCCCGAGACCCCAATCACCGCAGTAATCACATCTGCACCAAAAGAGAGGCGCTCTCATCTGCGTCCTGCTTACACTGCCACATGTAGCTCGCTCCCAAAGCCTCCGGATCCTCATGGCCCGTTTCAACACACACCCGTAACTTTGCACGACGCACATACTTCTCCTCGCAGTCCTACCCCTCGTATACTTTCCACACGCAGCTATGACCGGCTGGTACAATGAGCATATCCACATACGCCCTGGCCCTTGAGCTTTCGACAACGCGATCCTCGGGATTCCTGCTCATACATAGGTTGGGCAGCATATAAACCGACGTCATGAAGTCCTTGTTTTAGCAATGGGTTTTTTCGTATAAATATGCATAGACTCCTGGATATTTGGTGGTTTGGCTGGCGGGCAGGACGTATGCGAGAGTGGGGCAGATTGCTGTGATGGAGGATAGAGGAGCGAGGATCTTGGATAATCGTTAGCATCAAGTAGTGTGGTTTCTCATAATGTAGTCTTCGTAATGTAGTGTAGGAAACTAAACATGACCTGGCAGCGTGTTTGATTCCACAATGTCAAGTATATCCAAACACACAAACGACGCTTTTATATGTCATCACCCTGCTGTTGCGTTCCGAGGAAGCGCCCTATCTGCACGAAGATATCGATGAAGGATGCAAAATTGCATGTCCGAACCAATGCTTTGCTCCGCTTACCGTACAGTGGCGTGGCGTGGCAGCCATGTTTTTTCTTCAATGCCTCGAAAACGGTTTATGGCTTGACCTATACCGTGTCTGGCTCATAATCGATCGGTGTCGCTGATCGTACCACACCTGTTATCGATAGTATTGGTTGTCGCTCTCCAAGTAGCGGTTGCAACGATTAGCCATCTCATGCCTAGAGTAACTTCACACATACACCATTATGCGAAGAAAAGCCCTACTGCTTATTCGTCGGCATACTTTGGGACACAAGAAGCACCCGTCTTGGAAACTTCAGGTCAAATTCAGGGAACCGCTTGGGCGCCGATGCTTGGCTTCATACATTGGCCAAATTTCGATACCCGGTTAGCGGACTCTACACTTGCTCTACAAATTTTAAGCCGCATTCGGAGACTCGAAGTGTAATCGTCTCAGGCCGTGTTATCGTGAAAATGCGTGGCTTTCGGACACCCACCGAGGTGGCACCACTGAGAGCGACTTTGGCTTCGGATCCATAGTGCTTTTACTTCCGGGCAGCTCAGCAAAGACCTCTGTATCCCTCCCAGTCTTTGGCTCTTCCAACTCCATTGCTCACCGCATCACCGATCTTGCTGGCATCGGCCTGCCGAAAGGTGAGCTCCGCTATTACTTCAAACACGTGCCGGATTTTTCAGCGACCTCCACTGAGCAGCAATACAAATGCTGTGCCTATTTCGCTTGCGGCTTCGATGGACGGACCGTCGTCAGGCGGATTCGCTGTGCCCTCGATGTAAGTTTGAAATCGCGCCACCGGACCCCAAGCTTGTACCCAAGGAGTTCCGGCAGAAAATGACCTAGGGGAGAAGGTTGAGGTGTGTGCAGTGCAGCATCGACCTTACCTGACCTATTGACGTTATTTAGCGACTTCCTTCAAGCTCTTGCTGAGCCGTTCTCCATCATGTTGCGCCGAATCCAGCATATGGTGTAATCACGACCTGTCAAGTATATGACTCGAATGTGAAGTCAGAAGGCTTTTGATAGATTACCAAGTATGTAGGTATCATGAAGGTCGGCAGTAAATGACCGGAAGAGTGACAAAAGCCACCCAGAACCCTCGCAAGCAGAAACCACCAGACGATGCTCTTGCACACCGAAAGCAGTGAAAAAGAGAGAAGGTACATAAAGTAAACGCCCAGAAATTCATCAAAAGAAGAGACATACCGCTAACGCCATGCTCCAATTGCACATGCACCGTTCTCACTTCTTACTGTCTGCATCCTCTTGCTCTACACCTTCCTACTAGATACGGTGCTTCTCAGACTCTGCACAACTCGTTAGCTTTGTACCATTATGACTCAGAAGGGTCATTACCGAGACGCGAGTATAGCATGTATAGCGCCATCTGGTTGCACTCTTGTGTACCAGTGATGGTGACGAGACGTTCGTTGCTGTTGTCAGTGGGCTCGTTGATCTTGATGACACTACCGCTGAGTTGGCGGATCTCGTTGATCTTCGCACCACCTTTACCGATGATGGCACCGACCATATCGTTGGGAATGAAGATCTGCTGTGTTAGAGGCTGTCCGGGCATACCAACTTGGCCTCCCTGTGGAGGGGCGGCACCGGCACCGGCACCGTGCGCAACAGGCGCAACAGCATGGTGGGCGCCATACGGAGCGGGCGCAGCAGGACCACCGTAGGGAGCACGGCCAGGCGAACCAGCTCCGTAGGGCATGTTGGGGTGACCATATGGCGATTGTTGAGGAGGCTGTCCGTGCATGTGAGGAGCACCATAACCACCATGAGCGGGGGTGCGCTGGGGCGGCTCCTGGCGACGGAAGTTCTGAGGGTGGGAGTACTGACCTCCCGCGGGCTGGGGAACGTATGGCTGGACAGACATGCCACCGGGGACGACATTCGCAGCCATACCGCTACGGGTTGCATACTGAGAAGCAGCGGGCCCACCGAATCGCTCTGTCAGCTGCTCAACAAGGGTCTGAGCAACATAGTACACAGCAATGTGCACAGCATCGGCGACACCAAGAACGATCAATGAGCGCTCGCCGGAGTTGGGAAGGAGAGTGTCAGAAGCGTTCAGCTTGGCGTTGGAAGCTTCCTGGATCTCGCGGATACGGACACCAGCTTTACCAATGATGGAGCCGATGAGAATATGGGGGATAAGTAGCCGCATTGGGTACGCCTTGGAGCTGGACGTGGAAGGGGTCTCGAGATCCTCCTGGTTGAGGGTGCGCACAATGAGGCCGAATGCCTTGGACACAGCATCGACTTGGCCGCTTACAGTAAGGATGCGTTCAACAGCACCACGAGAGTAGTCGCTAACGGTGCACTTGGCGCCAGACAGGCGTCGGATCTGCGTCACATTCTCTCCGCCCTTGCCAATGATGGTAGCGGCCTCGCTGGTACCAATGCAAGCACGCACGTGCAGCCAGTTCGTCTCATCTACTTGCTGGTTATGGTTGGATAGGCGGCCATTGGCACCCGATGTGGACTGGATGGGCTGAGTCTCGAGGATAGAGGGCGCGTCGGGCACGATGGTGTCCGCCTGGATGACCTCGCTACCGTTCTCGATGGCAGCGTCGGCTACATCGAACTCTTCCTTCACCTCCTCCTCTTCCTTGACGCCCTCGACGGCAATGTCTTCGGCTTTAACTGGTTGCGCCACGTCAATGTCGTCTGCGCTGGGCTCGTCCCTGACCATCTTGTCGAGAGCAGGGCGCTTGGCATCGGGCTGGTCGTTGGGTCCGGCAGGCGAGGAAGGCTCCTCGAGCGGGCGCTTGGCCGAGGAAGCCGCGATGGTTGGTGATGCAGACATGATTTCTATGTATGAGTCTTGACTGATACAGGTATATACGCTCTTTCACAGTCGACTTGAGCGTTTAAACGAGATGCGGGGACTTGTTCAATTGATCTCGATTATTTGCGACGTTATGTACAGCGGGGGCCGTGAAAAAAAGCGTGCTGTGCTGGCGATTGGGAGGGGACTGCGAGAGGGCGGTGAAGGTGCGCAAAGGTGAGGCCGTCGGAGCTGGGACAGTGCTTAGATGGTGCAGTGGTCGGAAGGGTGATGCCTCGGAGAAGTGAGGGATCGCGGGTGCTGGTGCTTGTGATGGAGCGAGAGAGTCGGAAAGGGTGTGGTTCTTGGGACGAGGTGATGTCGAGGGATGAAGAAACTGGCCCAAGTAAAGAAAGCTCGCTCGTCAAACCTTCTCGGAACGCAAGCCGGCGTCTCAGATGCGGAGAGCTTAGGATCGCGCGCCTTCCTCGTCAAAGAGAAAAGGGCTATTAGGAGAAGGGGTAAAGGTCGTGATTGAGAAGGAACTGTGGGCGGGCGTTGAGAGCAGCAGGTGGAGAACGCGATGGAGGAGGTGCAGAGGCGCAAAAAGGAAGCTGTCGCGGGGAGACCTGCGCGCTAAGTCTTGGCGTTGATGTCACGTGCTGCGACAGGCGCGACCCTACATAATGTGCTTGCGAATCTGTAGACATGGAAGCACTAGATGGGGAAAGAAGTATCCCTTTCTAGTTGCGAGGTAATACTGGGTCAGTTTCTAAGATTGGGTGGGGTGACGTTGCCGCGTACCAAACACCACATAGGCAAGCTTTGTTGGACCACACCAAAACATCCTTTCGTAAGAGTCGGAACGATGGTGCAACCACATAGCAAGACAATTCAGGAGATACGGAGATATTTCAAGGAAGCTCGCGCGCTGCAAGATGATTCCATGGACTTCGACGCGTCTAGCACTGAGACGCGTCTGGCGCAGACTGTGAAGGAGCTTCAAGTACGCGTACAAGAACAACAAGCCGCATTAGAGAAGGTAAGATATTATAACCAGAATCGCGTCAAACCGTGCTAACAATGTCACAGTTGCGATCTCAATCGGGTGTTGACCTGGAGGCCGCCGCGTACGCATCACAAGATCCACGTCAAAAGCTTCAGCAACTCATCGCAGTGAAAGACACGTATAAACGTCTAAAGCCAACAGCGACGTTTCTTCCAACCCAAGGATCAGTTCTCCCCGCATTGTTAGCAGCGCGCACGCTTCAGCAAAATGTTCAAGGAACGAAGGAGGCTATTGACAGCACGCAAGCCCAGCTCACCAAGAAGGAGGCCACCCTTCGACGTGAAGAAGCCAATCTGCACGATGCCAATTTGCTCACCCAGGCCATGAAGAACCGCATTGAGCGCCTCTCTGCACAGCACGAAGACCGCTCCCAAAAGACTCCTGCCCAACTCGCACGCGAGTTAATCGCAGCAAAGCGTGCGCAAAAAGGAAACTGCGATACAGAGATGCATCGCCTTGGCGAAGCAATGAACAACTTCATAAACGACTACCTCTCGAGCATGCTCGCAGCTGAAGAACTTGGAGGACCCGTAGTAGGTGACATGCTCGATGTTGAAGACGACACGCTCGCTGCTGGCTTCACGAGGAAAGGACGCGCAAAGTCGACCAAGAAGCCTGTATCGGACAAGACGCGTCAGCGTCGAATCGATCATATATGGGGCCCCAAGGCCGTTGCCGTCGAAGACGAGGAAGAGGAGCCATCTACTGAGGCTGAAGCTGCAGATGCGGAGATGCGACAGCTGATTGGGGATCTGTTTGCGACGTTGATAGGACCGGGTGCAGGAAAGGCGTACTTCCAGCTTGTGAGAGATTCTGCGGCGACGAGATTCTTGGTTAGGGCGAAGATCGCGCAGTTTCATCCTAGAGATGCGAGGAAGTTGCGGTTGATCGACTTTGGCCGGGAGCTGGACGACTAAGTTTGAGTTTTGGCTTGGAGACACCTGTTGTTCTTTGGCAAGAGAGGTTACCTTCCTAGTTCCATTGCTCTAGAATCCTTTTGAACCCTTTTCCTACTGTACTGCCCTTTGTCACCCACGGCGGGAAACTGCTGAGTTCTAACAAGACGAGCATAACACGAACAAACAGCAAATACTTCAGGCCTACTTATCACAGTCTCGAGATCAAGACCCCTCCTTTGTTGAACGTGTCCATCATTACGTGACAGACGGCAGTACTTCGCCATAACTTTTGCTGACAAGATACCCTGTTGTGGCTGTGCGCTCAAATCCAGTACAGATGTTCCTCTCCGAGACCTGGTGCCCCAGTTTTCGTGGTATCAATACATTTCCCTCTTCTATATAAAAGAGCGTATAAAACTAATGCTCAATCTTGACCTCCGAAGGCCGACCCGCATGCATCTTCCAGGGGGGCTGCTTTGAGGCAAGATATCTCAATCCTCATCTGACGCTCACATGTTCTTTTGTCATCACACGATTCCCAACAAGATGATCACTCCGCTCGGAGTAACTTCTCCGCAATGATCGGAGCATTGTATGAATCGATCCGCGCTACCGGATTTCGGTGGGTTTGCTGTGTATATAAGGATTCGCGTATAAGGTACCATCATCCAAGGTATCTTATGGAATCTTCCCGTAAAGGCACATCCCCCGAGACAGTCTGGCAACGCAGCGGGTCACTTCTTTATCGAACGGCCAGATACCGAAAAAGTATATGTTGATCTTTTGTCGCGAACTATGCAACTCACGCCCGCTTCGGAGGTTGATGAGCTGGGTGGCAAAAAGTGCATTGTAACTCCACGGTCCGAAGAGACTGACTGGGGTTGTCGTGCAGCGCGCGACCCTTTGCATGAATGACCCTTGCAGCTGGAGGTAGGATCCATCCAACAACATGTGCAGCAAAACACGCATCAACGTGGCTCCTATAGGTGCTCATCACGTCCCTCTCGCCCAACCGGCAGTCTTCCAGCCGTGCGTCAGCGGCTTACACGCATGATAATAATCCCCTGCGCATATCGTGAAGCGAGATGACATGATATATGGCATGCGGCCTCTTCATTCGAGGGATAATACGGCTTTTTTTTTGCCGGTGGATCACAAAAATCGCGATTGCGCGAACCCTGCGATACGAAGGTACGGGTGGAGATCACACGGGGGTCTGTTACCAAAGCTGAGGAAGCGAGTTCGTGGAGCTGACGTTGCGTTGGCAAGTGAATATGTAGTGGATCGCTATTGCAAACTAGGTACGAGTTTGTTATTCAACTTGAAACATTTTGGTGATCAGGAGTTGACTGACCGCATTTATGAAGTCATGGATTTGCTGCTTCATCGTCAATGTAATCTGACGCTTTTGTCTCTTGCTTCTGAATTTGGTAGCGCGTGCCTCATCACGGCACACACACGTGCGCACGTGAGGCTGAGCAGGGGTATAAAATTGCCAATTCTGCTCTCCTGGGCAATTCGCGCATTGGCACTCACGTTTGTGACTCTCAGAAATGCATGAATGACAGAGCCAGATAGCGCAAGAACACCGAAGAAATCCACGGTTGAGTGCAGATCTCGGTTGGTGGTGATCAGGGTGCGGGTATTGAATCTTGGGTTAGAAGGTTTCCCAACCCATGGTAGAAAACTATGTACCGATAGTGTCACCCTGCACTACATCCACATGGGGAGTATGTCAAATGTCCATCCCATGGTACTCGTGCGGACGTTATGCCGATGCCCTAAGGAGAATGTTACCTAAAAAGCAAACCTCATTTCATCGTGTGGGTTACAGTTGATCTTTAGTGTCCCCTGAAGAACTGAAGGTTCTTCACGAATTCATCTCTTTTTTACAGCAACTGTTTCATTTCTGTGGCGGTGCACACCTGCCCTCTGTTTCTATTGGCGGAACGAACTCCGCGCAGGCATTGCCTTGTCCAAACGCAGATGATGGTCTGCAGACTACGGCACCTTTGATCCCACGTCAAGCCGAGGCGGGGTACAGAGTCTGGAACCTATCTATTATGATCTTCAAGGAGATTTCTAGATATGGATTTGCCGAGACTAGCAAAGCGCGCTTTGCATATGAAGCGGGCCACTAGGCAACGTACTGCTGTGGCTGTGCACGCTGTTGTGAAAATTCTCGGTACACCTATAGCGTGGGGTTCCCACTTACTGAGTGGCGAACTCGTTAGTTTGCGAGAACCTATCTGTGCGAAAACGAAACCCGGGAGTTGTGTCCTGTGAGTCAGATACCGAGAGTTGCATGAGTGTGCGCGTACAATCAGCTTTCCAGCTACCTAATCTACTGACGTTACCGAGCCGCTGTGGCAAAGTCACAGGTTCTGTCCACAGACACTCGCAACATTGTCTTCTCGCTTGAGTACACGACATGTTGATCACATGTCGATCGAGTATTCTCATTGGTTCTGAAAGGACCGTTTATCCCTGTGGCTGTTCTATGTTGTGGCTATGTTTAGAGTCATCCGTGTAAGTGGACAGCACTGATGCTTGTGTAATCGCTTAGAACAGTACGTATCGCTTGCACGTCTCTCGCGAAGAACGGTTCTCGGAGTCCACAATCAATCGATTCTCGTTTGACGGTAGTTTGAGCAGCGATCCTTCGAAGCAGACGCGAACGACTTAGCCTCACGTGCGCGCTAAAGAGGTGCGAAAAGACAATTATTGGCGGCTCGAGATGGGGCGGAGCGGAGGTTGTGTAAGGTACCCGCGCCTAGTAGCTAGTTTTGAAACCGGTCCCTTCCAGCGAGGTCACTCGTAATATTCCTTCTTTCATCAAACCACCTGCATAAACGCTTGCTTGGATATCTGGTCCTTTGCTGAGGCTGACGACAATTTGCTGGAGCGATAATTGAAATGATGCGTACACGTTTCAGCTTCAGAATAACGTGGGAACCCGACTGAGTGGAAGACCGCCGACCAGGTGTTGTCCGCTCCGCCTCATTTCATACCGCTTCTCCCAGGGCCAACGCATCTTCGGACCCTGCTTCTTTCAGTTTGCTTCCTTTGGTTTACTAGGTGCATCCGTCTTGTGATTTGTAAAAAGTATCCTGCATTATGACATCAAGCTTCGGACACCAGTCTTTAGGGTCAGATGCATGTACCATTGGCGTTGGTGGGCAATTCCCACCAGCCCCGAGAATTTCTTGTAACCCGGGGTCCCCATCCAAGAATTGACAGCGCTTACGCGAGTCTTCAATATTGTGGACGTCGGTTTGACCATGTAACCTGGTGGGGACGTCGCAAGCTTTTCCGGCGTACACCGATCGATTGATGCTGCATAGGAGAGTCGCATCGAGTCGATGTATGTCACTGGCCTGATTAGTGAAGACTTTGCAGCGTGTTTAAGCGTCATTCACGCTAAGGCCTTGCGTCCATGCGATTGAGTAGCTGTGAAATATTCGATGTTTAAGGGACATGGCCTTACAAGCCTAGATGCATCCGCATGCTCAGATGTGAACACGTTGAAGTCTTGAGAATAGCCAAAGACAGATATTGGAAAGACACGAATGAATAGCGCAAAGACTTTGATTACGCTTCCGGAGCGGACTGGGCATGTGCACCGTAGTGAACAGAGTTGTCATCCTTGTACGTATGTAAAAAGAAATACAGTCCCAACGCGCTTCTCGACCCCGTACAGCGTGTATGTATAGCATTCACTACTTCTCCCTATGGATTCGTAACTGATCATGGCTTGGCAATCTTAGCCGCTGGAAAAGTGGGGAAAGGTATTGGTATAATGGGTATCGTCGTCGCACCGGAAAGAAGAAGATAGAAAAGGTATCGAGGCAAGAAAAGTAGCAAACGCTCGCGATGAGACATGTGGTATCTGGAAAAGCGCTCAACGCCAAACGGTGAGGTTAAATCAAGTGATCAACTCGCAAATATTAGCCCAGAAAGCAATACAAGACTCCATATAGGGGTACGGATAGTACAAGGTCATTACAGTGGGTGAGTCGCTGAGGATCTGGGTATCAAAGTGGAAGGAGCGGCGCGTCGCTGGCAAGTGGCAGGGATAACAGGCTAGAAGAGAAGACGGAGTTCGTAACCGGTCGAGTGAACGTTTTCGACGACGCTGATGTCGCCATCGACTTGAATGTCGGTAGGGCCAGCATCCCATTCTCGTTTCATAGGATGTACAGGCGGTGTACCGATCTCGTGAAATTCGGCCGTCATATCTTGTTGCTCTGGTATTCTTTTGATCGCGTCATCGTCCATCAGAATTTGCAGTCCTTTCTGGTTGACGCGGATAGTTCTTGTGACCTTGGTGGGTTCGATCCTGATCTTCATCGCGATGCTACTGATAAGCTCTTTGACGGTGCGCTCCATCAAATATACTGCACGAAAATAGTTGTCGTCGGTTTGTCGACCGGCAACCCTTGGTTGTACAAAAAAGCATGCCATTGGCTTCATCATTGGTTCAGGGGGTGGCTGATAGGTTTGATCCACACCCAGAGCTTCGATCCATCCCGAAAGAGCGTGATCATCAGGGTATGGCCGTTGGACTTTCGTTGGCACATCTGCGCCTCCTTGCATGCCGATCATGCCTTTGAGATCGCCTGTGGCTGTTTGCGGAAGACTCCGCCATTCGTTTGATGACATGCGTGAAGATTGTTGGAAGGAATGTGGACGCTGGAAGGAAGAGGCTCGCCGCTTTTCTGAGCCAAGAGATTGTGAACTCGGAGTTGGTGACACGGCTGACGACGTAGAAGTTTGGCCTTCCTGTACCTCCCACATCGATGCATCCGCATTAGTGTCAAGCTTGGAGAGATCCTGGGATGTTGCAGATAAGACCACTGGATTTAGGTCTGGGTCATCCTGCTCCTCCCCTTTGAGGTACAGAACGCTGACAGGCCTGGTTGAACTGAACATGTCCTGTAGGGAAGCCAGCTTGATGTGCAAGTCTTCCTCGGCAGGCACGCGGGCACCCTGGTTGTCGCTAGTTGAAGACATAGACCAAGTCCTCTTGTGTTTGGGCACTTTTCCGGGCCTTGTGCTAGCACTGCTTTTGGAGAACGATCCACTGCGCTTGCGCTTACCGAAATCTTTCATCCCAGACTCCACTTGCGCAATCTGTTGTTTTAACTTGTCGATGGTCTTTTTGACATGTGCAACATCGTTTGAAAGTTTTCGCTCAGCGCCATGGTCTCGGAATAGCTTAACTTTGCAGTAGCAAAGCTCAGCGTTCGGTCTCTGCTGGGGTGATCCGGTGACTTCAGTGACCAACTCGGTCTTGGCGCATAGCCGAACAGGAATTCCTTTGACACCTTTAGAGTGGCTGAAATCGGTAGAAAGGAAGTTGAATCGGACGGCCAGGGAACACTCTGGGGCAGCGTTGTGGACCGGTGTCCATGTGACGACAAAGCCATCGAATGAAGACGATTCGAGCTCCACCCTTGGACGTCCCTGAACTTCACCACCGCCAACTTGGCTTGGGTCCACGAATTCAACCGCTTGCAGACGACCACCACGTTGGTGGGCTTCGTTCGTTCCGCGACCTTCTTTCCACAGCTGCCAGCAAGCCGAGGGACGCTGGCGTTGCTGTTCGTCCTCGAAGGAGATGCGGATGAAGGTCCTGTACTTCAAAGATGGCGGAGGCGCTTGAAGTGGTGCCGTGTCTACCAATGAGATGGAATATGCCTGTCCCTTGTTTAGATAGGTTACAGGAACTTCATCTGATTGCTTGATCATCGCTGTTGGGGCATTCAGGGTAACGTGATATCGGAAGCTGCAAAAGTCAGTACCCAGTTACACTCATGGAGGATGTAAGAGCGTGCAATGTCACTCACTTTTGATTAGGTGGAGGAGGTGCCGGTGCAACTGCAGCTACCATATTGTCTTCGTAAGAATGTGGTGCAAATCCAATCAGAGGTGACTGGTCTTGCATGTCGATCTCCGGAGCCATGTTGTCCATTGGCGAGTCCTCGTGCGATTGTGTGATGTTACCATGGTCGAATGCAGAGGGCTGATGTGTGAACTGATGCGGCGCAAAGGATTGCGAGTGATGAGAGTGCATCCCAAAGGGGTTGACATTCTGGAAGTGATGCGTCCCAAGAGCGTGAGGATTGAAGCCGTGAAGATGCGCAGTGGGGGCGTGCTGGTTGGCGTGAACCCCTCCTTCTGAAGTGGGTAGCGACAGTGGTGTTCCTAGGCCAAAGCTGAAGCCGGGTGTGTGCAGGTCCCCCGCCTGACTCTGGTAAAGCGTGTTGGTGCCGCCGGGCGTCGGCGTGTAGTAGCCGGGAGGCTGGTTTGCGAAAGAGGTGAAAGCAAAGCTGTTGGGGTCGAGCAAAGATGGCGTGAACCTCCATGGCTCAGTGTTTCCGCGTGGAGTCGGGTCCTGGTCTTTAATTTCTTCGTGATTGCCGACATGTCTGCAAGATGATGCATTAGCACGAGATTCTCGAATGGCATCACCACGTAAATTGCATGTTGGTGGTCGCGCAGACAGAGATGCACGGCCACCCTCAGCGAAGCACACTGGGGTGATATGGGACGCGCGAATTGTTGAGACACATACCTGGAGGGGGCTGCAACATCGAGCGCATCTAGGGGTGTGTGGCCCGAGGGTCCTGCGAAAGACTGCGACCGCTGTTGGATATGTGGAAAGGTATTTTTGAAGTCCTCTAGGAGTTTTCCGTCGGGTTTTCGACTGTTGATTCTGCGCATGGCAGCCGTCAGCAAACGAAGGGCGCAGGTGTAGAACGCGACGCGCGCAAATCACATGTGAGTTTGGGCGCAGATGGGACCTACCTGTTTCGAAACATGATGGCACCAAGCGCACTCGCAACAGTAGGTCTATCGGACGTTGTCGGGCATCTGGGGTGAGGTGGTAAAGATGGAAGTTGGGACAGTGTTGGGGAGCCTTGTAGTGGATCTTGATGTGATGAAACCGAGCAGCTGCCACGAGAAAGTCAAGCCTGGGGTCAAGCCACAGATAGATGCCCAGGGCCGGTGGTCAGACGTGCTTTTAGCTAGCGACCCAAGCTTCCGCAGCACCTGACGGAATTGCTCGAGGGCCGCGCGTGGGGCATGGGTGAAAGAGTCGGGTCTAGGCACAGTCCCCCTGTTGCTCTAACACTACAGTTCTGCGCGGCGCTAGACGCCTTTCGTTTCCGCCTACTATTCTGTGCGCTGTGCCCAAACTGATCGTCCAGCGGCCGTCCTGCACAGCCACTGCCCTACGGCAGCCGCGAGCCGGCTAGAAGCTCTGCTGGCCGGATGAGGTGCGATTGTCGCTCCTCTGTCGCCATCCCGCATCCTCAAACGCAAATCCACCCAAGTTTCTGCGTTGCACATGGTCCCAGCCCGTCGTTTCTCGAATCCACATGAACTGCCACACCTGAGCTAGGAGCTCGTGCGCGGCTCAAGTGGCTTGTTGAACATTCCGTGTCAATGCTTGTAATCTACTCGTCAAGACGCCCTCCGCTCGCTCGCCATGCCGCGTTTGACGAGATAGAAGGTCGCGGCGCCTACGGATGCGTTGGCGCCGTAATGCGAAATGACATATGCCGGTAGGGTCCGTTTCCTCTTGTGTCCCGAGACCGCTGCTGCCCATGTCTCCTATAGCTTCCACGCGGCTGTCTTTCTGTTGCCTGCCCCAAGGAGCGACAGGCTATGGCTCGCCTTGCCTGTTCAGTGTGCTGCCGGCAAGCTTCCCCTGCGTATGCGCTACGGATCAGAGACGAGAGGTGCACCCCGCCAATTCGTCGAGGACCATCTTTCTGACCAAACCCGCAATCAGCCGTTGGCGCCGATTATCCTACGGCCTAGCTCGCCTGTTGCCCACGTTCTCGGATGAGTTGACTATTAACGTTCTGTTAACAGGCCGAGATTAAGGAGCAGCTAGCAGGGGCCGTACTGAACACCACAATCTTCGAACTGCGCTGAACGTGATCAGCGGCTTTCGTGATCATCACTATTAGCGATAAAACGTCAAAATTATTATGACTGTGTAGAATAATAATGAGCGTCACCGCTCTTCGCAGTTACACCGACCATACTGCCGGCTATTGCATGTTAACGCTTGGGTGCATCTGTCCAATCGTAAGCCTTTGGAGCAGTAACCCGGCCAAGAAACGGAGAAATCCATACGCGAAGCGATCTTCGTGCAAAAATAAGTGTGGCAACAGTTACAGAGAGATCGACAATGGGAGAATGTCGGCGGATGAGACCGATCGCACATCGTCATGCGGCGGGGTGTACTGCGCTGAAGTAGGTTATGATTGACATGATGTGGCACAGTCATCCGAAGGTCTTTGCACTCGCCACACTGACGCCACACTTGCCGATCGAATCTTTGCTGAGGCGTCGGCTTCGGTACGATTTGCTACCTGACAAAGCGACGCGTAGGCTTTCAGAATGGAAGCAACTGGAAACGGTCCATAGAGGGCTAGAATGGAGCAAATTAGTTCGCCGAATGTTGTAGTTCAATTCAGAGCGCAGGACCTACTCCGGAGCAGTCCAATATCCTTGGTGTCCCCTGACTCATGCATTAGCCACAACAAGGGAAAGTGAGGTGACTTTTGTGCTACCTCCGTCTGATAGGCTCGATTTGTGAACGCCTCGTTATCATCGATGCATTGTGGTACCGGAAGTGTCGCAATCGCGTTGTCTGATGTGAGCTGTAATGACCAGTTTAGCCACAGGTTCATTTCGCTAAGTATGAGGGCGAGTGAGATTTGATTGTTGCGCGGAGCAATAGCAGTTTTGGATAGACGCCCTAGCTTGAGATCCTAGTCTATATGGTATATGGAAGTCGCGCCTCGCCATGATTACCAAAAGGCATCGTGTCTCGAGTCTCAATGCTTGAAAAGGACGTTTTCACCCTTAATCCGATATGGGTGCCAAAAGGGCGTAGATTACGTTCGCATATCGTGCGGCTGGAGAAGTGGATGATCTCATCTGGTCTGCAATCCAATCACTCTGAAACCGATACGTTGGGTAGAACACCCGTGCTCAGATACCAATTACGCAGCGCCGTCCGCATGCATAAACTCGAGAATATTATCTGGAGGATGTTTACTTAGCAAGCTGATAAATCCTCTTTGGGCCCATCGTTCTCCAGCTTCAGCAACCCTTCTGGGTAGGTCGAACGGGATGTGGATGGCCTTGTGCTGCTTTGAACAGAACTGTCACCCTCGGGCAATGATGTCTGACTTCCGTTGGCTGCCATCCTAGCTGCTGCTAAAGCCATAGCATGATTGCGAAGGGGAGTTCCACTTGACTGCTCCTTCGACTGTAGTGAAGAGTCCACCGCGCGTAAAGTGTGGTTCGAGCTACTCCTGCTCTGCGATGCTGGTGGCAAAGTTTCAGTTGAGTTCTGCCGAAACGCTGTCAAGATGCTTGAGCGGGAATCGCGGCGACTATCGGTGGGTCTAGCGAAAGCTGACTGTAAACTCGAAGCGGAGTTCTCTCGACGCATGCGCGCCAATGTCTGTACCGGGCTTGGGATCTTGGAAGGCTTCTGGAAGTCTGCGCTCAGTGTCTGAGATGAAGAAGTTGACATTGCTGACAGTGACTCTAGCATTCGGGGTCGAACACGTGGTGAAGGTGGGGTACTCGAAACGTCCGTAGAACTGTCCCGTATTCCGGCTTCGTGCATTCTGGACTCCTCTTCTAGAGCTTGAAGCTGGTCTGCTCCAGGTTCAAAGGAGAACTGTCGACGGTGCTTTTGTATCCTGTTTAGTTGCGGCTGCGATTGAAACTTCCTCAAGGCACGTCTCGGCGTCGATGGATGTTCAGTGTAGAATACCCCCGTGCTACGATTTTCGTTCAGTGGGAACAGCTGCGTGACCTCGTCTTCAGCATCTTCAGCGGGGGCCTCTGCTCCTCTAGCATTTGAGAAAAGTTTGGTGAGTCCATCGAGGAAGCTATCGACTTTCAGGCCTCGCCGTCTCGCAACGAGTGCGCCCAATTCACGGAGCGCGACAAGAGCGTCACATTCAAGTGCTGAGTCGACGTGAGTTGAATTGAGCGCTGTTGTCTCATCTGGTAATGTGTCTCCTCCGGTACTCCCGGAGAAACCTGAGGCTAAAGAGCTCGTGATGGAATGTGAGGCATCCATTCGGGCCAAGCTGGCGAGGTTCAGCTCACTTTGTACTTTACGCGATAGAGTCGTGCTCGTGCTCTCCCCAGGTGGGTTACCCACAGGCAATTCGACGTTTTTGCCTGTGAACTGCTTGGACAGAGCGGTCATGTTTCCAGAGGGCGAAATCGGTCGATGGAGGAGTACTAAACGAGTGGCTTTAGCGTGTTTCAACAGTAGAGCTCACTCGCTCGATGGAGCGGCTTACCTCGTTGACTCCTAAGTTTGATCTCGATATCGAGTTGCTCACGAGACAGAAAGTCGCACATTGGTGGAAGTCCGTCGTTGGAGACTGTCTTTCGATGGCGCCGCTTGCGATCCACCACACTTTCTTTTCGGGCTTTCATGAGTCTGCTTTGCTGTAAGTAGAGAGACGCAAAAGTAATGCGTGGGAACTGACCCTGTCATACCGCTGGTACCTCGAGCTATGTGCAGATCAAGGCGGCGTATCTCTGCTTGGTACCGACCTTCGGACTCATTCCATTGCTCTTCTGCCTTCCCCCAACCTTGTAACGTATCCTGCAACAGTGCTTCCAAACGCTCTTTCTCTTCTCGCGTTTTCCGATAGTCCTCGAAGATGCGGAACAGGCCATTGTGGTGTGCCACCGGTATCGGCTTGGAGATGTTCATCATGTGCGAACGGACGGACTGAAGTGCGTCCAGCGGATCGACGTAGGGCATAAAGGGCGGCGGCGCATCTTCACTCCAGGGTTCAGCGAACTCGGGCCCCTTGGACGTCTCTTTGAAGCTGCTAAAGAGTGACGTGTATCGCGCGAGCTTTGGTTTGGAGTTGCGACGTGGTGCTGATGTTTCCGAGCGCTCACTTTGAGCGTCCTCTGTGTCCTCTATCGCGGGCGTCGTCGGTATCCCGCTTACAGGTGTCTCAGGCCGACTGCCCTTGCGCCAACTGTGGTGACGGCGTCTGTCACTCGGATCCTCGGAAGCTGCCACATCGTAACCGCTGACCTTGAGCGGAGTGAATGGAGTGAGTGGAGTGAGGTCCCTCGCCGGCTTTTTGGTCTGCTTGCTCGGAACCACCTTGCGCCGCCAGCTTTTGTTGTCGGGCATCGCGTTGTCGTCGTTCGCAGCCGTCCTCGTCAGATGCGGTGCCAAAGAGAAGGCGTGGAGGTGGGCCACGCGCATCTCCATTGTTCATTTGTAGGTCGTGGTTGCAAATTTCGGCTGGTGAAGCTGTGCTTTCCCTGACAAACAGGAAGGCGCGCGTGGCCGAGCGGAAGGGGTCCTCGCCATTGCCTTTACTTTCACTTCACTACTCCCTTGACCCTCAAACAGACATTATATAACGTGTTTAAAAGAAGCCGTCGCTCAGAAGCCGTCGCTCTTTCCGTATCACGCGTCGAACCATTACAACTACATGCGATAGCCCATGTAAAATCCGATAGCATTGCTCGCAAGGAAAACAGGTAGGAAGCATCACATGTCAAGACTGACTAAGAAGGCAAGCAGACATTTAATGCATCTCCGTGGCAAAAGAGAGAGGGCTCTGAAAGACAAACATCGAACCAGAAGAGCAAGGAAGGAAGACAGGATATCCGAAGCCTGACGATGACGCAGCTCCATCCCTAAGACTTCATACATACCTGAGCTTTCATCTAGACAAACTTCAAATAATCGACGGTAATCATACACACGTCTTCTTGCAACGCCTGACAACCAATTTTGTGTGCGCGCGTACGTCGAGAAAGTCTCGTTGGCAGTTGAAGTGACCTCTCCAGGAACGGCTAGCGCAAGTGGGGCCTACACACGTCTCCAGCGCACTTGTCACACACAAACTTCCCGAATCTTTACCACGTTCTTCGATGCCCTTAGAGACTACTTGGTACCAAAATGAACTAAAATACCCGCTCACATCGCATGATGATCTCAGGGATCTTTGTCAAGCGAGGTGTTCTTGCGCGTTTTGGTTGGGTTTGAGCATCGTTTCATCACAACTGCCTACAAGGCAGTACACATTCTCAACGGCCATCGACAAAGAAGCACACGAATACAGCTGATAGAGATACTAAATAACTAGTTCGAGTCTTTGGTGGCATTTCTATCAGACTGTTAGAAGGTTCCGTTCTCAATCACAAGGACTCGCCTCTATGCTTCGAGCATCTCTCCGAACATACTCGCCAACCGCCCAGAAACAGATACGCACGTCTCGATCCCCTATGATATAATCTCGGGGTATCCCCAACAAAAGTGACACACCTCAACACATCAAAAATAGGCCCTTCCACCCCCGCAGACCAATCCGCTCCACTACCCATGAGATCGCCCAAGGCCCACTCCTATGCCTTGGCTTCCCATACAGTATCTGGATCGTCAGGAACAATCACACCCGGGTTTCAGACGCATTTTGACGCAGAGATAATTCCCTATGATGACGACGCAAGTTACTACCCTGCTTTGAGGTCTGGGCACAGTATAAAGATATCTGCTACCCCGTCAGGCAATAGGATTCTTCACTTCAAGCGCTACCAACTCACGTCAACTTCTCCAAGTCAACCTTCTTCTTCAACCTCTTCCCAACTTTTATACGTTCTTTTTGTCGCCGGGCGACTTTTACGCACTTTCCAACCCACCTGCCACACTTGCCGATACTTATACCCCAATTTACAACAAAACTCGCACTTGATTCGCTATTTTCAAAATGAACTTCTCCATCATCGCCACCTTCATCTCCATGGCTGCTTTCGCCATTGCTGCGCCTATTGCCAGCGAGGGTACGTTTCCTCGTCAATTCCGACTTCATGATGGATTCGGAGGCTAATGAGAGAAATAGAAGTTGCGGCTCGCCAGAACCACGGCATGTGCGTTTCCAGTAACGCCGGCACCATCACGGAGATCACCGGTTGCTAAATATTATACCCCCCGGAGGAAGATGGAGTATTAGGAGGAAGGGAGGGGAAGAGAAGGGAGTTACGTTACTGGTAATCGACAATGGAGGAGGTACAGCATGGGGACAAGAATACTTGGGGCAGGAGTGACGGGATAATACAAATCAAATCAAGAGCGTCACCTTGTGATGCATCAGAATCGTCCATCTAGTTCCCCATTGATGCGCTCCTTTGATCTATCGCTATCCTCCCCCCCTCAAAATCTATCTCAGAGTATTTGCCAATCTAGTCTCTATGGATGCGCTCCCTTGATCCATCGCTAGCCTTTCCCACTCGAAATCCATCTCAGAGTATTACAGCCACTTGTCCAGTAAACCACAGCACACCATCCACCTCCTATGCTCTCTATAGGAAAATGCCTTGCCTATGCCAAACAAGGTCCCGGTACCCAATGCGTCTAGTAGTCGTGAATCGTAAAGTCATGTCCCAAGTCCCCTATCGCTTTGTCCCCTTCTTCCCAGCACGACTAGTGCCGGGAGTCTTCAACGCCGCATGCTTCGGGAAATCCTTCAAATGCTGGTGAAGCCGATTTTTGGCAGGAAACGCGACATCGCAACCTGCACACTTGTGCTTGGGGGCCGACTCGTCTACCTCGTGCTTTTTAGCCGCCCTCTTTGCGCGTTTCAGGGCGGCCTTGCCCAGCCTGGGTTCTTGGGAGCCTTCGCTTTCAAAGTTGGTGGGCGCGGTATCGTTGGGTTTGACGGAGGTAGGGGTTTTGGCGTAGCCGGCGAGTAGGGCTTCCATGTCGGAACTTGATGGGTACTCGTCGTCTTCATAGTCGAGAACTGCGCGGGGGCCAGAAACGATCTCTTCGGGTACTGGGGCCTCGGGATCTGCCTCGTGTTCATCTGAACTGCTGTCGTCTAATTTGAGGTCCGCAAGATCTTGCACGGAGTTGCCCAGATCAACTCCATCATCGGCTGTGGTCTCTGCCTCAAGCTCATCATCGGCTGCAGTCATCACTCCGCTGCTGATAGCGTCCTCGTCCAGGTTGAGATGGACATTGTCCTTTTGCATCTTCCTCTTCAGGGACTCTACGGCCTTCTGGTGTTTCTTGCTCCTCTCATGCGCCTCCCACTGGCGCTCGCTCTTGAAAATCTTGTTGCATGCAACGCACTCGTAGTGCACCTCTTCGACCTCTTCCTCGCTCTCCTCCTCCAGCGCAGTGGCCGGACATGGTGTGGCCCAGCTTGGCACTGTCTCTTGTTCTAGCTTGGCCAGGTGCGCAGCACGCGCCCGTGCAGCTTGAGCCTTCCTCGCGTCACGTTGCGCCTTTGCCTTTTGTTCGTCAGTCTTTGGGGTGTATCGCGGATCGCGCTTGCGGACGAAAGCTATCAGTGTATTGACTGCATCACTGAACTCTTTCCTGCCTTCCTGCCGGCCTCTCGTGTTCCAATAATCCCAATCACGACGAAGCTGGCGATTCCAGGCGTTGGCCAATTTGAACTCTTCCTGCCATGCGTAGCTCTTTACTGTCTGAAAATCGTTCCATGCCATATAGAAGGCCCGCACAGCGCCTTCGTACTCGTCGTCCTTGTGTCCAAAAGATGGGTAATCTGGTATGCGGATGCCGGCGTAGTACGCGGCGTGCGCCTCCTCGCGCGCAAGCTGCGCGAACGTCTCGCGTACAAAGCCAAAGAAGCCATCCGGCGCATCGGTGAATTCGACGTTCCGACTGAACTTGGCCATCATTCGCGTCAGATCGCCAGCCGTCGTCACGCGCATGTTATCCTGGTAATAGCCCTCGGGCGCTTCTCCCTCGGGGCCGCCGCGCAATATGAAGCCCTCATGCGTATCGTACCAGGCGCGTTCCTGGTCGTCCGAGAGGACTTCGTATGCGGAGCGCACTTCCTTGAAGAGGACCGTGGTGCGTTCGACGTCGCCATAGTTGCGGTCGGGGTGCAGTTCGAGCGCCTTCTTGCGGTATGCTCTTTTGAGTCTGGAGAAGGGTTACCTGGGAAGGTGCTTGACATCTCTGGGTAGTAACTTACTCCTCTGCTGTCGCGTTGCGCTCTACGTCCAGCAGCGCATAGTAGCTTTTCTTGACCTCGACGCCACCTTGAGGCGCCTTTCCCCCGCTTTCAGCCGACTGCGACGCGCCCATATCTAGCCTCTGACGCACGTGGTCGGGGCGCTATCGGGGAGTTTTTTTTTTACGCCTAGGAGTATCGGTGAATATCGCGACCAAAACTTCGCTCTAACTGGGCAGGAGGAGGACTCTTATTGGTTGTTGGGGCAAGTGGTGAAAAGTTCGTAAGGAACCGTGACGGCAGAGAAACTTGTGTCTAGCTGCTTGAGCTTGAACTTCAATGAAGGCCGGTCCATGGCGGTCTTTTGTACATGCTCATGAAAAAAAAACTCCCCATTTGCAATATAGCATGGTTCCTTTGCAAGACGAACCATAGTACCCGAAACACCTCCAAGGTTGACAGACAGTTGCCTCTGATCGTTCTACGGTTCCTGGGGTTCCGATTCCGATTCCGACTCCGACTAGCCGCATCCAGATATCACGAATCACGGGCCGAGCAAAACCAGCAGCACAGCGTCATTCTTTGTGAGATCGAATCGGCCATCGCGCTCGCCACAAATTCCCTCCTATTTCTATAACATCCTTCTCACTCCCTTCATCATCTATCGCAGCCGCATTCACACATACCGCCAGCTTGATCGCCGAAACGGTTGCACTAGCCTGGCCCACGGACAACCAGGTAAACCCCGCACCTGGTACCAGGTAGTCTCCAGTCCGAGCCACTACATCGCCCACGTGTGAAAAACTGATCGGCGGCCCTACCACGGTTCACCCAGCCAACATGAAATTCGGCCACGTTTTTAAGCAGAGCCTCAGGAACGAGGGCTTCCCCGCCGAGTGGGTCGACTCTGCTATTTCCTACTCGCAGCTCAAGAAATGCATCAACAGGCTCACCGACGAGCTTCGCCAGGTGGGGCTGGACCCAGCAACGCTGTCGAAGCTCTTGAAGCACGTCGAGGACTACAACGCCTCCACAGACAAGGATGACGACCAAGAACGCCCATTCGAGTACATCCTCAATTCAGGCCGCTCCACAGACAATGCGCCACAGTCCCGAAAGGCCTTCCACCCAAAGCTGCTTTTCTATGTAAACGAGAAGACTGGGGAGGTACACAGTGCCCAGCTAGATGAGGAGACCAAGTGCAGGCTCCACATGCTGGCCGTCGAGACTGGTTTGTCAGATATGCGTATCTTTGAATGCTCAGGCTCGTCGCTGAAGTCTATGGAATCTGCAGACCACTCTAGTCCTGTACCCACAAACGTGCCTATAAATCGGCCAGGGTATCGTACAGTGGAGGTCCCCATCACCTCCGACACCGAGTTCTTCACTAGGCTCACTAGCGAGGTCTCTGGGCTTGAGAAGCTACAAGAGCGCGAAGAAAAGAGGATGAATGTGAAGATTGAGGACCTCGGTCGACAAGTGGCGAAATTGACAGATCCAGACCATCGAAACAACAGGAAGATGCTCACAGCTTGGCGCCAGGTCTTCCAAATATATGTGGAGGAAGGCATCTTCTTTGGAACGACAGAGATCGATCACAAAGCGCATGATTCAGACAAGGCGATGTTAAGGCTGGCAACCTTCTCGACCAAGGTTGCCCAGGCCGGCCTGGTGGAGAAAATGAGGAAAAAGGACAACCTGCACGCCCTGACCATTTTCATGAACATCAATCGAGAGATCCTGCAAGGTCTGCGCTTCGGGGAGATCAACCACAGCGCTATGCTGAAAATCTTGAAGAGTAAGTCACAACCAAGACTAGGGACTTTTAATGTGCTGACAGATGCGTAGAATTCGACAAGCACACAGCTTTGGGGGTCAAGTCCACTTTCCCTCGCCAAGTACAGTACCCCGAGTACTCTGAGCATCTCGCCAAAGCCGTCTGTGCCGAAGTCAATACTCAGATCTTATCCCATATCCCCCAATTGGACGACCACTCATGTCCCATGTGCTTCGAGATCAAGTGGCGACCAGTGAAGCTCCGCTGCGGACACACTTTCTGCATCCGATGCTTGATCGTCATGCAGAACAACAGGCAACACAACTGTCCATTCTGCCGCGAAAAGACGGTATTGGACGCGAATTCTGGTCAGTACCTTGGTCCTCACTGCGCGCGTGAGCCCTGCTAACACCATGTTAGATAATCTGGACACGGAGCAAGCAGTCTTCCTCAAGAAGTGGTTCCCAGAGGAAGTCAAAGCCAAACAGCAGTATAACGAATACTTGGCCGGTATCGATCAATATGGCGAGGTGTATGCGAGTCAAAAGTGCGTCGCCATATAATACTGACTCTCCTCGAACGTATGCTAAATTATTCTCAAGGTTTCTACGCGGCGGGAGTTTATGGTGAGTCGGGCGTATACAACGTCTCAGATGGAGCGATAGTAACAAATCATTAGGCACATGGTCTGACATGCTCATTATGAGCGCGACACTGCAGGTTTTCTTTAGTCTGGGGGGGTGTTTTTTTTCTGAGATACCCAGCCCAATTAGTACACGTACGGTAGCTAATAGACTTATCTGATCTATCACTTATCCATGAAGAAGCGCATAATTTTGTGATCTTGCTTAGCCGCATCAGTTGTGATATTCATGTGCTTTTCGGCAAACAGTCATTACTTCATCATGTCTTACGACCACCGGATCTTCATCTTCCACTGGTCCACTTTAGCCTCCCACCACGTCTTCTTGGGCGCCTTCTCAATCTCCTCCATAAGCTTGGTGTAGTACTCCGGGGCGGATGTCGGCTTCAACACGCCCGGTGATAGGACATACTTCTTGCTGTAGCGGTCCTCCAGCAGCGAGAATAGGGCGTTTACTTGTGCTTGCTCGAGCCTGAGATTTGCTGGCGGGAGTGACGATGATAGCTGTGAAGGTGCGGCGGTATTGGATTTGGACGTCTCTTCGGAGGCGTGGGTGATGGGTTGCACGCCAAAGGGTAGGCCGCGGTGCTCGATTGCGCGCGTGAAGGGAAGGTTCGGGCGCAGGGCGTCTTTGGGCCAGATGGCGAGCAGGCGGGTGTATTGTTTGGCTATCTTTGGATTGTTAGTTTGTGAATATCAATTCACTGCTCTGAACTCACTGTAGTCGTCATGGTGATGTGTGCAGCGTGGAGGGTAATAATTCTTCACGTCGATGATGCTTGCGCGAGCCGGGGTTGGCCAAGTCCGTGCTTACATACCGCGTGGCGCAGCACCCGCATTGTGAATCGTCCGGAGTGGATTTGAAACGCCTCCTCACACTCGCACCTGCCGCCTGACTCTCACTCACCCACGACTCCCCTTATCGCCGCCACTCGACTCCACGCCCGCGACTACATCCTATCCTCCTCCAACCTTGGCCGAACATACGACTGCTGCTACTATACGAACCGCATCGGCTGTCTGCGCAACATGCCCAGCCAGGGCTACGAGCGGGTAGGTTGCCCCAGTTGTTTGAAGCCGCATGCGACGCCGCGACCCCCTTAGATGCCCATCATGACGACAGTACTGACAGTCCCACGCAGGTTGCCGCCCAAGATGAAGAGCACTCCCCCGCAACGCCGCAACTAGGACAGCAGTGGCCGCCTGCATCGCCACCCCCGTCCTTCCGCTCCCGCGCATCCTCCCCGAACGGTACATCGCGAAATCTCTTAGCCGAGGACCCTGTAGCACACGATGAAGACCGCACACTCGCCGACACCTTCGACTCAGACTCGGACGACGAGAGCGATGGGCGCGACGACCGCCAGCGGCTGATGCGGGGAAACCCGCAGCCTGAAGACGTGCCGGTGGCGCCGGGCATCCAAAGAAGCTTGACGGAGCTGCCCGTCTACAACACGCAGACACCGAGCAGTGGGCGCGTATACGGTGGAGGCAACGGTGGCGTGTGGGCAAACCTCAGCGCGAAGCCAACACGGGGGGAGGACGCCGAGGAGAAGCCTCCGGTACGTACATTCACTGAACCTGCAACTGGGATAAAGACTAACAGCCACCAGACATACGAACAGGCCGCCGCAGACGCAACACCGCCCTACTGGGAAACTACTATCCTCGCCCCTGGCACATTCGGCGACGAAGTCTTTGTCGAGGGCCTCCCCGTCGGCTCGCTCTTCAGCTTCATCTGGAACGCCTTGATCTCCATGTCCTTCCAGCTCGTCGGATTCTTGCTCACCTATCTCCTGCACACGACTCACGCCGCCAAGAACGGATCGCGCGCTGGTCTCGGTATCACACTCGTACAATTCGGTTTAGGATTCCGGTCTGCCGTGCTTAGTCCGAACAACGGCAGCAACGACAACCCCGGACAAGGCTTCGACGGCGGCGTACCCAGTGATCCGAATGCGCATGACTTCGACCCGGACACAGTTGCTAGTCCGAGGACTGGCTCTGATATTACCCCCTCGACGAGTGCGCTAACGGGCAGCGACTGGATAGCATATGGACTTATGATTGTCGGCTGGTTCATCCTCATCAAGAGCGTGTCCGACTTCATCCGGGCAAGGCGGCACGAACAATTAGTCCTGCAGTCTCCTGACCGGGGGCTTGGTGTCGCCGTTATCGCCGAGGGAGAAAGCCCGGAGCGGAGTGTATAGTTTTCTTTTCTTTTTGTGTTCACGGACAAACCTGAGACTGGAATTCTTTCTATAGCGTATTCATGCTGCATCTCGGGACTGGCGTTTTTCCTTGTGTCGTCTTTAGAGATAGGCAGGCCCAAGCGACTTCTTTTTTTTGGACTGGGTCTGGGTAAGAGGGGGAAAACTCTCATAGCACATTCGTGCACGATTCTCCTTGTTGTTTATATCTATATCCCGTAGCGTTTGGCGCTCTCCTTTAAATCGGACCATCCACCTCCCAGATCACCATCTCGCGCACTGTGCACCTTCCCCTCATGATGATCAAAGCGATAGCGAAGGCCTTGTGACTTCTCTTTTGCCTAGGGTTTCACAGCTTGTTCTACCATGTGAGCAAGTAGTAGGGAGGAGAGGAGAAGCTAGTTACTCAGGAAGAAACTAAGGGAAGAAGTAGAGGCGTGTAACGAGTGACGTGTTTCTAAAGCCTGTGATCATGTCTAAACAGCGTTGTTTTGATTAGATGAGTGATGGATCCAGTAAATGCTGAATTTCAAACAGTCTAGTGCATACGGCTTCCCCGATAACTCTCATCCCTATCCCCTTCCTCCCCCCGGTCCGCTTGGGAACAGAATTCTGTCCTCAAGTTGCCAAGTCCCTAAACTCCGGGTTGGGTATCGGTGTCGTGAATCGAGACTGAATAGGTAGATACCGTGACCGTGTCGGGAACCGAGAGCATGGAAAAGGTCGCCTAGGCAGTCGTCGACTGGTACAGTGCACATACCCACATGTACGAGGACACACCCAGTATATTGCAGCACTCACCTCCGATGCACTGACGCGCATAGTCAGAGCAGTCCCCATTACGGTAGAGTTTCAAGGAGCAGGACCCTAAGTAGTTTTTGTCGATAGGCCCGGTCGTACTAACTCGAATACCCAATCTAAGTGGCATAGGGATTTCCACAGTCGCCAGACTCAAGGTAGGATAACACTTGTCGCGGACGGCGGTTTTTGTCCAAAAAAAAAGGCATCGCAGAGTCTGAAAGCGAATACTAAATTTCGCCACCTGGAAGAGTGGGAGCTTGGCGAACGGCGACGTCGCGAATGTCGAGGGGTGATGCAAGTGCAAGCTCCAAGACGGAGATGCAGCAAAACAGGAGCGCGAATGCCTTTGATATATTTAGCGCTGCACTTGGTGTCTGAAACGTAAGAAAAACATACTGCTGCGATGGTCTTCATGTTGACATGGGTTCAGAGCCTCGAGAGCAGGCAATTCGGAAAATATGTGGATATGTGCGGCTAAGTACTCGTCTTCGTTTTTTTTTTTTACCAATCTCCTGTGAACAAGACGAGACTTTATATATCGCGAGCGCGCCTCCCACCTCACATCCGTCACTCCACGGACCAAAGCCCCCCACTATCACGAGGATACGGTGAAAGGCCCATGATTGGGCCATCGAAAGACATGTGTAGATGCTGGAGAGGTTCGTACTACACACTAGCGAAGTTCTGGATCTTGTGCTCGCGAAGGGCATGTTTTCTCCAAGCCTGGGCTTCGGGTTTGACGTGGACTTCCTAACTCTTCCATGATTCAATGGTGGTGCAGCGCAGATTTCTTCGCGGATGGCTTGTTTCGTGCTATGTGGTCTCAGCCGCCATATCCATTCCAGCTAGGGCTCTCCCATGGTTTGATGTATACGCATGTCTAGACCGCAGTCTACTAGTAAAATATTGGATCGCGCTTCAGATAGCGGCGTAACTCACAAATAGCGCTGACAATGACTCTTGGTGATGACGAAAACTTGCACTCTGACCTTCATTTTACAGAACGTGTAGCCTGGATGCCTTCAGAGCACTGTACAGTGGGCGGGTATCATATAATAGTACAGTGGATCTATCCAGACCTTCTATTGACTCATTCGGGGATATCTACATACCGCTTTTCTATGAGAACAGCTTCGACTATCGACCTGCATCTGATGCTGATTTGGGCGGGCATTAACAAGGATCTAGTCAAATCGAAGCTGCAAGGATGGCGCTGGAGATCATTTCATGGGTACTTTTCAAGGAAGAGGTGATGCTCTATTCCCCGTCGAGTTATTCTTATGCGTTGCTAACCATGATACTAGATCTATGAATTGGAAATGAGGCATTGCCGTCCCCTATACATTTAGCTATGAAAGACAAGTTCTCGCTTCCAGATTTTTAGAACGCGTCGACTATGATTGTGCAGCAATGCTCGCATATCGCCCAGTTCATGGCGTCTCAGTGTTTCGTATCACCCAAATCATGAAAATTGGCTATTCCTTGCCCTGAAACGTCGTCACCTTGAAGCTCAGCTGCGGGGATATGTACGCTATTCCTGCCCATCTCTTGAGGTGCGGCTTCAGGCGAATACAATTCATGCTTGACGTCTCCCGGGGGTAGTTCTGTAGGTGTGCTTTCGGGGGCCTCGTGTAGGGCGGCAGGCTGATGCTGACGACGTTTCCTGCTCCGACGTAGGACTAGAAATATCACTCCAGCGACAAAAGCAAGCCCACATACGCCACCAACCACTCCACCAGCTATCGCGCCAGTATTTGTACGTTTGGATGTGGCTTGAACGCTCGGCGAGGGCGACGACAGTTGGCTGGGCGGAGTGCACGCATCGATGCTGTAGTAGACAAATGAGGTGTTGTAGCACTGCCCGATGTTCGCAAACTGGAGGGTAGTCGAAGAGCAAGGCGTGTAAGGCGTGTCATCCGTCCCGTAGATGGTTGCTTTAAAGGTCAGTCAAAAGACAGTGCATAGACGTTCTAGACAGTGCTCACCACTACAACCAGGATCCAATCCCACTACTTGGAAGCTCCCAAATGCGCCTTGCGCATTGATTAAAGAACAAGTGCCGTTGGGATAGCCGTTCTCGGCATTGATGCTAATATGGGAGTCTTTGCACTTGTCGTCTGTGAATGTTGCGATCTTGGAGCTCAAGGCGGGAAGAACGAGTATAGAGAAGATGAAGACGCATGGAATAAACATGGACGGACGCTTGAGGGCGTCATCGCGATGAGGGAACATGCAATATTACTGAGGTTAGAGGTGAGGGCTGATTATGGTAGGTTCCGACAACAGCGCTGGCGAGGCTCTTAGGGACAGTCCCAGCGTTCAGATGATAACCGTTCTCCATCAATTTGCGGGAGAAGCCTCTTCACTGTTTGTCATTGGCTACTGCACGACAACAGATACACATATGCAAGAGCATGCCCAAGCCTAGCCAATGGTTTTGTTGGTGATCTGGGATAGGCCGAAGTTGGGCATACCTACAGGAGCAAAGGGGCGGGGAAGCTAAGTTTTATCCAATCGAACACGAGCTGTCCACCGCAATCGCCGTATTTGGAGTCAAGCAATCTATTTACCATGCAGCATACCGGTTAATCTTGCTTACGAGAGAAACCCCGAACCTAATTAGGACGTGAATAGAGGGTCTCGATTGTATGAAAAGCTGACAAGTGGGCTATGGGTAGACGAAATAGCAAATTCAGCCAATAGCAGAGGCGTACAGCCGTCCTAATCAGGTTCGGGTTTTCTCTTATGAGCCAGATTAACCGGGAAGCAGCCACGTATTAGTCTGCAACCAGACTCGATTAGCGTTGTTAACCAGCCACACGAAAGAACCGAGCTCTCGCCCTCTCCGACCTGCAGTATTCCACGGCAAATAGATTGCATGGTATAACTCTCTCGAAAGGGCCACACCTGAACTACTATTTTAGACGTTAGGGCCGACTCGGGTATGTATCGCACTGGTAATCACCGAAAATAGACTCCATGCTTTTTGAGGCTGAGGTTCAGCTTGATCGAGGCTGCACAGTCTCTCAGACAAATTCCCACTCAACATGACTACAAAAGTATAAAGTAAGACGAACTATCACAGTGAGTATCTCGCAAGAACACAACTACACACCCGAGAACGTACTATAGCTCCTATCATCAAAATGCGTGCCGCACTCTTCATCACTCTTGCTTCCCTCAGCCTCACCGTCATGGCTTGCACAAAAGTGAGCAAGACAACCCACACCTTCTATGGCTACCCAGACAACGACCCCCCTGGTCCAGCCACTGCCTACGATTGCGGCCGAGGCTACAAAGCCGGCGGTACTGGCACCTACGCCGACCCCTTGACCTTTGCATCCGCTCCCGGCGAATTCAACCAGTGCGAGATCATTTACGACCCTTACACGCGCAAGTATCTGCGCTTCGAAGACTTTTGCGCGCAGTGTGATACAGACTGGAAGGCTAGCCCGCGCATCAATCACATAGATGTGTGGACGGGTAGTCTGACCAAGAATGGAGGTAGCGAGCAGATTCAGTGTGAGAATGACCTTACGCCGGCCGAGAAGAGCCAGACAATCGTTCGCAACCCGGCGAAAAATCTTCCCGTCGATTGTGAGTATTTCATCTTGCAAGGGTTTGATAAACAGCTAACGCAACATCAGCTACCGCGCTATACACTAAAGGTGCAAGCCCGGCCTGCAAGACGAGTCATGTTTATACAAGCTACAAGATTAGTGACTACTGCTAGATTTACAAGAAGCATGCAGAGAGAGGTGAAAGTCCTGCTCCTCAGCGGGTCTACGAGCGTCTCGCGTTCAATCAGTCGTTACTGTATGTCGTAAGATATATCGCATTGGTCCCACTCGGTGGTGGCCACTCACTCGTTGTTTCATCCCTTCCCCTCTCGGTCGTTCCCATGTCGCTATGTCAAATGTCATGTCAGATAAAAAAAATCTCAGCTAGAATATTTGCTACGCAATTACAACAACGCCATGCATCTTATCCACCTCCGCGTACCTTTATATTAACACCAAAGCCGCTTCTAAGAAACTCACTACACATAAGTTTATGTCGAGTTCATTCTGCCTGCCAATCACATACACCCGCAGCCTTGCCATCAAACCAATCTGTCCGAGAGCGGTGGTTGTTTCACTAAGATTATCACGTGATCGCTCTAGCGCCTTGGCGCTCCCACATGAGTTTCCTGTCGATAGCTTCGTAGATAGACAATACATCACACTCCACACTTCATCACAATTCCATATTAGCTGTCCGCAAACATGCGGGCCACCTTGGCCATCTCCTCGTGACGCTAATACTGACGACGTTCTTTGCTGCAACGAATAACCAAACGATAAGTATAGCGAAAAGAGTAAGCCCACACTGTAGCTGGATGATTCTGAGAGATCGAGTGTGTTGTACGAAGTTGTTTATGCACAATGTAGTAAGCAAGGCTCGCCGTAAAGCTGTCTTAGGAAAAGCGCAAGGAGAGATGATAGACAGAACAAGTTGATAGACATAAGAATAATGAAATAAAGCATATAGAAGTTAAGTTAAAAGTATTTAACTAGATGTGTGCGCATACTGTTGCTTAGTAAGAGTTGACCAGTCTCATCAACAGTGGTTAGAAGGCAATCCTTAATGGGTGTACCGAGACTTCGCACACCGCCGATCGTCTTTTTATAATGAAAAGGTATATGGCATAGGTTTCGTTCGATACTGAGTGCGCAGGCATCGTATCGAGAGCGCCGAGGATCTATTCTAAGCAGCTGTCAAGGGCAAGAAGCCTTCGCGGATCACGAATAGATGTATTTACTTCCAATGTACAATTTTCGTCTCCCTCTTGCACTTTGCGCAGAGATACGGCCCTTCAAACCACAGCCACGGCCACAGCATCTCTCTTCTCCTTTCAACCGCGATGACGCAAATATCCAAGTAATTGCTGAACAGCTCCTCATTTCTCGCAGTGCGCCGAGTCGTGAAGAACCGCACAGTGATAGTCCCATCGTCTCGCTTCCACTTAACATTCAGCTCACAACTATGATTGAACAGCGGCAGGTGCGGCGTGATCACATCAATGAAGCCCCTCTTCAAATCCCTTGATCCAGCTTTGTTGTTCGCGATGCGCGTCCAAATAGTATGCAGGTTCATCAGATCAAAGTAGCGGTTCACAAAGACGTCGACGCCGAGCTGCTGCATGATCTTGATTGGGAAAACAACAGCTTCGGTGAGAGTGAAGACATCGAGGTGATTGTTGTTTGCAAGAGGCTAGAATCGCGTTACGAGTGAGTGGCCCAGCGGCGATTTGTGTACACACGACGCTGTGCAAACACCAAATTTAGTGGTGCAAGACTAAACGGGCTTAAAGCGATGCTTTCTCCTAGACCAAGAAATTTGTGAGAAAGGGTATAGTGCTACTAGAGGTACATTTAGTCTTTTCAATGCAATGTTAGACTGCGGATGTGAGGAACAAACACGTGTGCAAGGCGTGGAGAAAGAACGTAGAGAAACTCAACAAGGGCCTCGCAGAGATGTAGTCTCCTAGGCTAACGGCCGGCAGTGTGTAGAATTAGTACAAAGGGGTTGAGGATATCCAGGCCGTTGATAAGTTACTCTTCGTTATTTGCTGACTGGTATAAAGTCATAACCGGGACAAGACAATGCCTTTGAAACATTTACACGCAGCCTCTTACATCTATCCTTATTCTCAGACAGTAGCCCGAACACACATCTCTCCCTTACTGCCTCAACGACCTCCAGTCTCCACCAACACATCACCGTTGCACTGCTTTTCCTTTGCCCTTGCTACCCCCACCCCTAAATTCATCATCTTTATCCTGTGGAAACTGCACGCCCATCGCCTTCATCATGTTCCCCGCTGGACCAGCCATACCAGCCTGCCCCTTGAACGCCTGTAACATGTTATTCGCTAAATTGTAATCCTCGTCCAATAACTCTTCATCCCCATCACTATCCATCTCATTGATATCCTCCATTCTCTCTTTACCTTTGCCCCTCCCCTTGCCCTTACTACCAGAAAGAAGACCAGTGCCTGGCTTGTGACTAGATTTTGGATTAACATTCAGCGCTCCGTGGCTGAAGAGCTCAGCTTCCATCATTTGCGTCAACTTTTGGATCTCATCGTCTTCTTCCTTTTCGGCGTCTTGTTCGAGGGCTAGTTCGCGCGCTTCGTCTGTTAGAATTGCTTTTTCGGCGGCGGAAAGCGTCATGAATTTCTCATATGCTTTTTCGTAATCGGCGTACTCTGCGTCTGCTTCTTCGTCTTCGGAGTCGTCTGTCGTTTCTGGGTCTGAGTCTTTGGCTGCACCTTTGGGTCTGGCTTTGCTGTTTTTCTGCTTCTGCGCATCTTGACTGGCGTTTGAGTCACTGTCTTCGTCTTCTGGGTCGTCCCAGCCTCTTCCTCCGGCGTCGGAGTCGTTGTCCTCGTCCATGGGATCTAGAACTCCATCGGCACCTTCTGCGCCCGCTTCGTTGTCAGCTAGGAAGTCATTGAAGCGTGAGACCATCTTCTTGAGGCTCTCTTGCGCGTTCTTGTCGCCGAAGCCGTCCTTTGCGCCACTACCCTTGCCTTCCAGCTCTTTCTCGAACTCGGAGAAGTCGATGTTCAGCCACCCCTCATCGTCTTCGCGTTTCGGCCAGCTCGATATTTCAGCGTCGGTCGGAAGTGCATCATCGCCGGTCTCAAGGTCTTCTAGTAGGAGAGCAATCTCGCGAGTGGGTTTGTGGGAGGCGTAAATCGAGTGTGAGAGGAGCATCTGCATGCCTGCAGTGAGCTTGATGCCAATTTCTGCTTTCTCAGTGGGTTCGTCGGCTTTGACAAGCTTTTCTAGTGCGGCGTCCCATGGAGCTGGTGCCTCCCAATGCTGACCCAAAAGCTGTGCGTAGAGGACTTTGGTGAAGCGCACGCTTACATCGACAAAGTCCTCTGGTGGGAAGATGAGTGGCATTTTGGACTTGTCGGGCTGCAAGAGGCGGATCGAGATGGGATCGCGAAGGTAGAAGGCTTCGACTACAGGCGCGATATAGGATGGGTGGGCATGCAAGATATGCGCAACTTTCCTAGGCAATGGAAGTGTAGCATGATGCTGGTTTTCTGAGATAGCTGCCGGATACCCGTTCAATCGATGAAATGCTTCTCTCTCCACCTTGATGTATTGCTGTGGACGTGCGGGTGTAGTGTCGAGGATGTGCAGTGCTTGTACTTGGCTTAATGGCGCCGGCTCCTCCTCCTTCCCTAGCGGTACGATGAGTAGTCGATGACTATTGATCCAGACTCTGTTCTCGGCGACTTCAGGGTTGAGCCACTTCGGCAGCGCATTCGCAGCCTCGATGAGGAGGAACTCGCCATCGCTGTCATATATGCGTATCCAAGCATCCCTGAACTCCTTACTCAGCTCCCGTAAGAAGTAGACGATAAGCCATTCATCTGCAACGCTGTCGCCATAGTTTGTGCGTCCGCGGAGTAACCACTGCTGCTCTTCACGGACAAGCTCGAGGTTCATGGAGTCGCGTTGCCAAATGTATTCTTTCAAGAACTTATTTTCTAGCGCTTTGAGTGAGCGCTGGAAGGCTTGTAGTCGCTCCCTGGTCTGGACATCCGAAAGTCTGGAGTCGATAATGAAGATGATGCATTCGACGACGTCGTCGGGAAGCTTCTTTGGAAAGCCATCGAAGCCTTCGCCAAACCACTTGAGATTATCCTGGGGGGTATCCATTATGATGGTGATAGTTGCCTTTCCAAAGGCAGGTCTCAGAACTCAAGTTTTTTCGAGCGTGGTGAAGCTATACAGAGTTTTGATGCTCTAGGCCGCAAAGTTGTAACGTGACTGGGTGGAGCGACCCGTGGACGCTAGAGGGCTTTTTGGCTCTTTCTTCCTCGGCTATTAGCGTTCATAATCCCTGTCATGGCCCAAGCGCCAGTAAACAACAACATCAGAACCATCACGAACGGGCAGCCTTTTGCACGCGCACAGTCGAGGTGTGAGGTGTGCACGCCAAGGGACCCCGTATTTCTCTCACTCATGCGTTAACACAGGACATACATATCATGGCGCACAACCTCCTCGCAACGCCTCGCACAGAGGTCGGCGACATGACGCGCTTCACCTCGAACGAGCCCTCATTCAGCATGGAAGAGACGTTCCATGCGCCAGCGGACCGCGACAACCTCTTTAAGCAGATGAGCGGCGCGCACACGCCCCGGAACCCGCTCGCCGCCCTGCGCAACCCGACGGCGAAGAATGAATTCACGCCCATGCTGAAGAGCGCCACGGCGAACCGCACGCGCCAGGTCAACGGACTGCTGAACGGGAAAATGACGACGCCTGCCGCGATGAAGCCGGGCTTCCACATGAGCACCACGCCCCTGCCCGAGGCCAGCACCTTCGACATGCAGTCGAGCTCCTTCGCCGAGTCGGTTGATGGCCGCACGCCCGTGCCAGACGTCAGCTCGAGTGCTATGAGCACGCCTATGGCGCTACCGAGGCGGGCAGAGGGCGAGCTGGACAATGGGAATGGCAATGTGCTCACACTGCGGGAGCAGGAAGCGGTATGTATACGCGCACTGTTGGTGTCTGATAGAGAGGCGACTAACACACGTGCAGCGCCTCGAACAAATCGACAAGGAGAACTTCGGCCTCAAGCTCAAAATCCACTTCCTCGAAGAGAACATGAAGAAGATGGGCCCCGAGTTCAACTTCAAGGCGCTGGAGGAGAACATCAGCCTCAAGTCGGAAAAGGTCACCATGTCGCGCGACATCAAGGGCTACCTCAAAGACCTAAAGGTCGCAGAGAAGGAGCTGGACACATACAAGCAGCAGCTGCGGGAATACGCTGAGAAGGTCAAGCGGCGGCACGCGGACGAGGGCGCGCGCGAAGAGATGGACGCGCTCCGCCGCCTGGCCGAGGAACGGGCTGTCGAGGTCCAGCGCCTGGAAGAGAAGCTGGAAGAGGCGAGAGGTGCCGAAGACGAGCTGGACAAGGTGTGCGCCGAACTGGAAAATGCCAAGGCCGAGGTTGCGCGAAGAGACGAGCTGCTGGACGAGCACGAGGACAAGATTGAAGAATTGAACAGCAAGTTGGAGAGTGCGCAGGGCTCACAATCCGCCGACCTGGAAGAGAAGGAGCGGCGGCTGAAGGAGCAGGCCGCCCGCGTCGCCGAGTTGGAAGAGCAGCTGCGGTCGCTGAAGGAGTCGCATGAGGACGACGCCGCAGAAAAGGAGCGCCAGCTGGCTGAACAGAGCGAAAAGGTCGAGCATCTGGAAGACCAGCTTCGCTCAATGAAGGACTCTCAAGGGGATGATACTGCAGAGAAGGATCGTCAGCTAGCCGAACAACGCGAGAAGGTCGAAGATCTGGAGGACCAGCTTGACGCGATCGAGCGTTCAAAGGATGCCGAGATCAATGCTTTGCAGGCCAAGCTCGACTCAGCCTCGGGCGGCAAAGACCAGGAGATCCGCGAACTAGAAGAGCAACTCGACGAGGCAGATCGTGAGCTCGAAGCAGCAAATACCCAGAAGCGCCACGAGCTCTCCATCGTCGAAGAACGCCTACGCTTAATGGAACGCGAGAAGGATGCCGAACTCAAGGAACTACAACGACGCCTGCAGACCGTCCAAAACGAGAAGCAAGCTGAGATGGACGCCATACGCGAGCGACTCGAGCTTGCGGAATCCCAGGGCGACAATCAGGTCCAACTCGCACAACAGTCCGCAAACGATGCCCGGCAGAAAGTGGTTGACATCTCTCGCGAAAAGAGCGTTGAGATCGAGCTCCTACAATCGAGGGTCGATGCGGCAGAGGCCAAAGCGGACGAGCTTGACGACTATCGCAAAGAACACAGGAACGCAATGGAACAAATCACACGCCTGCAACGCGATGCATCTGCCTATGAACAGCAACTGCAGCAGCTCCGACGCGATCTTAGCCAAAAAGACCGCGACCTGGAAGGTCTAGAGAGACTTCGCCGGGAGCGGGACGATGCGACTCAGGAGATTACTGGTCTCCGTTCGAACCTGACGGGCAAAGATGCACAAGTTCAAGCCCTCAATAACGCCACACGAGAACGGGATACCCTTGCGCGCGAAATCTCAAACCTTCGCCGTGAGCGCGACAACCTCATCTCCAAGATGTCCAGCAAAGACGAGCAAGTGGAGGTCCTGCGGAGAGGAAACAACGATCGCGATACATTGGTCGCCACGCTTCGACAAGAGCGCAACGACATCGAGAGCGAGATGCGAACTCTGCGGTCGGCCGTGTCAGGCAAAGACACCCAGATTGAGGCGCTCCAGAAGATTACACGTGAACGGGATGCGCTATCGAGGGATTTGTCAAATCTGCAGTCATCCTTGCAGAATCGTGAGCGCGACATGCTTGGCTTACAGAAAAAGATTGAGGCACAGGAGACGACCCTCCGTGAGCTTAAGCAGCTCAAGAGCGATCTCGGTGACCGGACACGAGAGCTTGATACAGCTCGACGGACAATCTCAGATCGCGAAGCGGAACTCGATGCATTGAGGAGTCATGCTGACGAGCCTGACACACAGATCGACGTTATGCAGGATCTCGTGCGTAGGCGAGACGATGAACTGGAGAATCTGCGTGAAGAGCTCAATGCGCAGAGGAGCCAGGTCGATACACTCCAACGATTGGCAGAGGAGCGCCTCGAAGCTCTGGCGGAACTCCAAAATAGCGCACGCCGTGAGAAGGACGAATTCGAGGCCGAGATTGAGGTACTACAAGAAGACGCTGACGAGGTAGCCGAAGAGAAGGCTTCCTTGGAAGAAAAGATCACCATCCTCGAGTCCATGATCCGCGAGAAGGAGACCCAGAACGGCATTCTTCAGTCCGAATCACGGACTGTTCAACGGGAGCAGAAGGCCGCGCTCGAAAACAAAATCCGTGACCTAGAATCACGGATCCGCGACAAGGACTCCCAGCACCGGAGACTCCTCTCTGAAGCCAAGTCGTCGCAGCGCGACCAGCAAAACGCTCTCGAAAACCAGCTCCGAGACATGCAATCCCTTCTCCGCGAGAAGGAGTCACAACTCCGCCTCCTGCAGGCCTCTTCTAAAGCCGTGCAGCACAAAGCCAATCAAGATGCGATCGATCTGGATGAGCAGGCTGAGGCTTTGACGAGGCGCCACATCAAGGAGATCAATGGCCTCGCGAAACAGATCCAATTCCTGCGTGCTAGATGTTCGAGAGCAGAAGCCTTCCGCGAGGCACTCGGGTATCAGAAACGCTTCTTCCTGATGCAAATACAGGTTTACAGTGAATGGTGTGTTGCCCAACCTTCCTATACCCCAGCCCTTACTGACGTTTCAACAGCAACAAAGAAGATCTAAACCTCATCTCCCAAATGGGCATCACCCCCGACATCACCATACACGAGCGCCGCCCATCCCTCAAATCTGCAGCCTTGGCCGTTATCGCTGCTATCCGCATGCAGAGGCTGGCGGATGGGTGGGCGGTGAATAAGAAGATCCATGAGCAGCTTAAAGCGAAGCTAGAGGGCATGCGCAGAAGTAATGGGCGCAAGGGAGGGAATATAGGTGGGGGGTTGAGGATTGCGAGGTAGGACTTGCAATACGTGTAACTTGTGAGATTGGGACAAGGGCGTTTATTGCTATGCATTAGTTGGTGTTGGTACATGATTGAGATAGTGATGTTTTGGGTTTGGGTTTGGGATAAGATTGTGACGAGTGTTACGTTTGAAGTGTTTTCACCGAGAATGAAGTCATGAACATGTAACAGTCCATTTATCACATGTAGCTATTTATATCGAAGTGCTTGATCTCCTACAGCAAAAACAAAGGGGTATCGTGAACGCCATTTCGTCTGTAATCCTGTACACGGTATTCCTCCATGCGCTGTTACTCGTCGCGGTGCGTTAAGGCCCTTGGTATCGTAAAGCTCCCTCCATCGAGTCTTAGATCTGTTTACCAGATGTAGAAGACCCTCAAGTGCCTTTTCATGAGCTCTTCCGTGAGGTTCCACAGACACCACACACCCCTGCATCACCGGAATTGATGTACGCGCTCCCCTTGCAAGCCGCACTTTTGCATCGCCAGTGATCTGGTACAAGCTTTGTGTTCAGCACATTGGCACAGGCGCCGCAGGTCAGCGTCTCAGGGTCGTTTTCGAACGAGCAGATGGAACAAGAGGTTTGTTTGGCGGCCTCTGGGATGGGCACGCTTTCCTTCGTTCTCGATGCTATCAAATCCTTTGCGAAGAATGTAAGTTTGCTCTGTTTTTTACGCGTTGGGGCGTATTCCTGCATCTCTTCCATTTCCCGCCTCGCATCGCCGTCTTTGTCGTCTTCGTCCTCGCAGATCTTGATGAGCGCGCGGCCTTTGTCGTCGAACATACTCTTTCCGTCTACGTCGATGGCTGCACCTTCTTGGTCGCCTTCGACGAACTCGTCTTCGGTTTCGCTGTCCGATGGGGGTTCTTCCTTCTTGATCGTTACCCCATCTTTCTTGGGGGTATCGAAGCGCGCCAGTGCAGCAGCGGCCCTGAGATCCCGGCCTCGTGCACTTCCAGCAACCCTTGGCTTACCCTTCTTCGGGACGCCCTTCTCTAGCTTGAATTTCGTGTCATCGTCAGCTCCGAGTGACTGTCCGTTCGCGCCAAACTTCTTCAGTATCCTCCGCTGTTTCTGTTCTGCATAGCTCAACGTCGGCTTGTCTTTCCCCCCTCTCTTTCTCTTCCTCGCCTTCCGCCCATACGTCCCACCGCACAAATGCTCAGGCACATCCACCGCCTCCCCCTCTTTAGCCTGCAACACCCCCGTATCCAGCTCCCTGCCCCGTCCCCAAAGCCCCTCCCCCGTATACCCCTTCCCCCACAACACCCGCAACTCCTCCGCATACCCATCCCGCACCGCCCAAAACTTCTTCGAGTGATTCATCTGCTTGCAATGCGCCAGCTCATGCACCATGACCATCTCCACCATTCTCTGCGGCAGCCACCTCCCACTCCTATCTCTCAATACTAATTGTATTACTTCCCCCGCGTTGAAGTTGCGGCCCACGAATTCGGTGTTGTAGGGGAACTCTTCGAGGGCTTGCACGAAGATCGTGTGGGCTTTCATGAAGGGATAGCATACTGCTGCTACGCGGTTGAGTATGTTTTCGGCCGTCGGGGCGGAGGCGCCGGGGAGGGGGCGGATGAAGTTTATTAGGGCGTTGGGACGCTGGGTGCGCTCGTTTAGCCGCTCGAAGCCGAAGACCATGGTGGGTGCATGCAGTTGTCGCACGTCGAGGTGAGTGCTTATGTAAGGCGTAGAAGAACGGGGTGGGGTATGGGGTTTGTTGGACAAACAGCGGTTGAGCATCTGGCAATCGCGGAGATAGTCCGGCGTTTAGTAACGCGCTAACACGCGAGGTCACACTTTGTCATCTTCATTCACTCGCCTGCCCCCACCCGCATCACAACCCTGGAAGCACATCGGTACAACTTTCGAGACCGGACTCCATTGATAACGTATGATTCACGTGCAGAAATGCTTTTGGGGATGGCTAGTCTTCGCGACACTATCTGGGCAAGCCACAATGCAGCATTACGACAACTTATGGAGCTATTGCTGATCTTTGGCAGTGTGACAGTGTGACGGTGTGCCACAGCTGGCAGTCCCAGATAGCGAACATTGGCAGTCCTCTGTAATGACGATTTCCTTCTGTTAGATGCAGGTATGTAGCCGCTATGCACTAGCTGCGCCGTAGCCCTTCAAACGTCGTGTCTAGATCATTTGTCCTTTACCAGGTCGTAAGTCACCAAACAACAAGAACATTTATGCTCCAAGGTACGATCGAGTTTACCTAAGTGTACTAATCTCCCGCCAACATATCTGACCATGGTCTGAACTCATCTGCTGTGGAGGGTTTTGGCCCGCCAGTCTCACATGTCAAAAGTTTGTTTTTGCTCCTAGGCCAGCTCTAGCCTTCTCTTGGACCGCGTCTAGCACATCTGACTGCCGACCTATATCTTTATGTTCGTACCTAGTCGATGGCCGTCGCTCAACCGGTCAGCTAGGCTTAACGCTACAGGGTCGTCTACTGTTTTCGGAGGTGATAGATCTCGCACTAGTCGGTGTGGCTTACCGACCTCGTGCTCGGTCTATTTGACGGCAATGCTGGTAGACATGATCGACAACTCAAAGAAATATAGACTGTCTCTGGGCATGGGTGGCGCAGGATATAAGGTAAGGGTGAAAATTATCTCGTTCTCTTCATCGGCTCATAGCATCTCTACGTACGTCAAACGCTTTCTGTAGTTCTCTATTTACTCACAAGCACTTAATTGTTTGAGTTGCTATGCTTCCCAAGCTATCGCTAGCGCTGGCTCTCCTGGCTCTTTCCCTTCAAGCATCAGCTCGTCCGCTGCAACAGCGCGAGGCTTCACCAGGCATTATAGAAGACTTATTGACTGGCATTCTCACTCCCATCACACAACTTATCAAGGATGTTCTTTCCGAGGCCAAGTCCGCCATCGATGATACAAAATCAAGCAAACCGCTGACCTGCTCACTATTACTGCTGGGTTCTGATAGGTGCTGCGTTTGTAAGTTGCCACGAATATCTGCCGAAGGTACCGCATCTAACGTACTTCAAGGGTGGGATGTTTCTGCCGAGCTCACAAAGCAATTCGTCCAGTCAGACGGCCAATGCAACGATAACGCCCGCGCAGCAGTCCGCATGGGCTTCCACGACGCCGGATCATGGGACAACAGCTCCACCAACGGCGGCGCAGATGGATCACTATTGATGGACTTTGGCGAGCAAAACCGCGCGGAGAACAACGGCCTTCAAAGTATCCGCACGCTCCTTCGCACCGTAAAGTCAAAATACGGCGTCGGCTACGCAGACCTTGCGCAATACGCCCACAATCACGCCACTATCTCTTGTCCCAAGGGGCCTCGCGTGCGAACGTTCGTCGGTCGTAAAGACGCCACACAAGCCGCGCCCAATGGCCTTATGCCCGATGTCCACGACAGCGCCGACAACCTCATCGCACTATTTCAGCGTAAAGGTTTCTCAGCGTACGACCTTGCCGCACTCGTAGGCGCGCACTCAACATCCCGCCAACGTTTTGTTGACACGACGCCCGCTGCTGCCAACAAACCCCTTGATACAACTATTGGCGTCTGGGACGTTAATTTCTATAACGACACACTTAATAACCCTGCAGGAACTAACGCAAGCCAGATAGTCTACGTACTCCCAAGTGATAAAGTGTTGTCAACTCATCCATTGATTAAGGATGAGTGGAAAAGTTTTGTGGGAAATCAACCGGATTGGAACGAGGATTATGCGACGGCATATGTTCGGATGAGTTTATTGGGGGTGCAGAATTTGGGGGATTTGGTGGATTGTACGAAGACGCTTCCAGCTAGTCGTAAGCAATATCCTTAGTAAAGATGAGAGATGATAACTTTGAGAAATGAAGCCCTTTGAAAGTATTGTGTTGAGCTGTGAGTTGACGATGCTTATGATTGATCAAGTCTAGTACGCGGCCCATGGATCACATCGCCAATACCATTGGGTTTGGTAAAATATCTCACACAGGCATCCATGGCTCATGCAAATCTCTTCACCTCGCACTTTTCGAATATCTGCTTCGCATACTAACCCCTCAACCTTCTGGACGGAACTGAAATTCGGCCAAGTTAACACTGCAGGATGCGCAACTCAAAGCCCACGCACGAACACGACGACCGAGCCGACTCGGTCAGCTATCCCAAATCATCGCATCGTGCGATCGAACTCTTCTCAAACCCCTCCTCCACCACCCTGGTCGAGCTGTTTCCAACAATCGTGTGCCCCTCCTTCGAGGCCAACACTCCTGGACCAAAGCCCACTACCGTCACGGGAAAAATCTTAAGCAGCGTTGCTTTCATCTATCAAGCTGTGCATCGCAGCATCTTCAAAAACTCAAAATATCGCGAGCCGCCGTTCGTGAGTGGCGGAAGGGTATAGTCGACCCCAATCAGGTCCAACGTGGTGTGTGTCGCTTACATAAGCGACCTGGAGCAAGGGTCCAGGTCAGGCGAGTAGAGAGCTCGAACAAACGTCACGGTTGGCACACGACAGCTGTGGCACACACACACCACAACCACACCTTCACACTCCACGCACCATCGTTCGAAATACGAAACAAACACTACGACACGAGAGAAGAAACAACAGAAAAAGAAAAGAACATCATGGCGTCTCAACTACTGAGGACAGCGGCTCGCGCTGGAGCTGGCATCAGAGGGTCCATGGCTACTACTACTGCCCGCGGATTCCAGACCAGCGCTGTGTTGAGGCAGGAGGTTGTTGCTGCACCGGTTAGGAAGCCGGTTGGTGCTTTTAGGGGAGGGTGAGTACTTTTCGATTAGGAAGGAGCTACACTGACACTGCAATAGATTGTTTGGCTTCCTTCTCGGCGCGACGTCGTCCGGCGCGGGCATGTACTACTATGTCATCGACGAATACCGCGTCTCCAACCAGCTCTTGACCGAAGACATCTACGTACGTTGCCTTTGAAGCCAGCTAGCTTTGCTGTTTCACTTAGATATACTTGAAGTGCGGTCAATGGCTAATAATTATGCAGGCCCTCCAGTCTGCGGTACAACGGATAGAAGGCTACGTCAGGACTCTCGAGGACAAGGTCGATGCCAAGAGGCGTTAAGCCATCAAAACGAGCGGCGTGTACGCGACGGCACACGAAACACGATGACACACTGAGGGAGTCGCCTGCAATAGGACAGCACTTGTAGCTCGGGACGGACATGTATATTATGGGATGACTGCTCAGCGGGGTCTGGTTGATGCTGCCATGTTCGGGATATCCTAGTTTATACCAATGCGTTTCATCTCAATTTCATACTAATTCCACCTTTGCGGTGAGAGTGGCAGCATAGCCGACAGGTCCTCAGCTAAATTATGGGATTGAGTTGTCCTGGAGATCTGCGCAGTGCGTCGCTGTTGTGGAAGGTACGTGCGTTGCGATAGCTCGACAGGATGACATTGCGCTCCTCCTACGTCCAAGACTCACGTCCATCACGACTCTCTCTCCGCACCTCCTTTTGAACTCCATTACCGTAGTTCTCGTCTTGTCTCTAATCGAGCGTAACGGGGCGTAATCGGTTATGCAGCTTACGGTACGTGCCTGCGGCTATATCCAGTCCCTCTTCAGGCTGATTGGTGCTGACATCGCTACAGCCACATGCACAAATGAACACGAACCCCAAATGTAGAAGCCAAGGCACCCAGCCTCACTCACCATAATGGGGTCCAAAATGGGTTGTCTACCTCTCACCGGTGATCGTGAAACGACGCTGCGGCAAAGAATAGGGCACTCAGTCCCTCCCACATAATGCAGCCATTTCGTCCCATCTGATGTCGCATACAAATACGGCTTCGTTAGGAGTGCCAGGCGACGGTCCTCTTCTTGGACTGGCTTCGGTCCAGAGAGCTGGCAACCGAACTTCGCAGTCAAATGGATCGTAGGACCGACTGTCATCTCTAACGTCACGGCTTATACCAACAGCGCCCCATCGTACTACAAGATCATGCAGTTCACCGAGATCCCGGCTATGAGCTTTCTGAGTTGCAAGCCAATCATTGAGCAGACTGATGCAAGGCTTACTGTTGCCCGTAGCTCTGGTCAGGTTTTGGAGTTCGATCTACTAGGGGAACCAGAGACGAAGCCTGAGGCTTGGGCTGCGCACTTCAATCCTGTGGATCCGAACAGTCCATTCAATATTTCGGAGCAAGCCAATTTCACGGCCCAAGTGAGGTAAGTGCATCAAATCTGCGAATGGGCCGATTGCATGATTTGATGCAAGTATCCATTTCTCTGCAACGCAGTCATATAGTAACGTCACATGGCTAACACGTCGCAGCTACGGAACCTAGTTCCTCACGCAACTACTTGGTGCGTCAAGCATCTCACCTTTCATCACATACGTTGGCTACTACCCACCCTTCGACTTTGAAAACCTGGATGACGAACGGTTCAACATGCGCGACAAGAGTAGAGGGCTAAACATGGATTTCATGAGCTACTCCAATCTCTTCCTGGCTAATATGGACCCGCTCGCCTTGCTCGACCCTAACACCCTACTCAACTACACTCAACGCACTTTCCAGACCTTCTTCCAGCATTATGCGAGCCAAACGAACTGGACCGATGGCTCGATGATGGCGTACGAAAAGGTTAGCGTAGCGGGCGCTGAGCAAATCGAAGTCGTCATGACTGAGCGTATTGAAACACTGTCCATGGTTCCTTCAGCTACATGGTTGTCCTTGGCTATCATCTTCATTCTAGTACTTATTCTTGTGGTACTCATTGCGACGCTGAAGATTGTGTATCCTCGCACCATCATGGAACGCAACATCGAGTGTCTAGCCGATGTTCTAGCGTTAATCGAGGGAAGCCAGGAGCTGCTAAGCTACTCTGAGCAATACAGTATTGAAGAGCTTAAGAGAAGCGGGCTGAAGACGAAAATGGGCTGGTTCCGGGACCGGAATGGGATTGTGAGATGGGGTATTGAGGTTGTGGATGCGGATGCGGATGCGGATGCGGTGGAGTGGGTTGGGAAACCCGAGGGGATTGTGATTGGTGAGGTGGCTAAGAGTGTTGTAAGGAGTTTGGGGAGGGGTGCTACTGCAGAAGCAACCTCTGTGGCCTCCTAGGGAGACCGACGGCACGATAACACGGCCGTGTTAACAAGACCTAGATGGCTTCACGGACCAGGAAAACGCGAGATCACGAGGCTTCACGAGGGTCATGACGACTTCGGTGTACTTTCGGCATTCGGTCGTCGCAAATAGCCGTGAATACTCGGGTCTAGTCCTCAGCGCCTGGTATCCTGGATCATACACACGCGTCTTTTGGCAAAGCTTGCTAGTCATCAGGGTAATCTGGATGGAGCCACCCACGTCCAAATACGTTTGAAGACAGTCAGGTCTAGCTGGCGACACCTAGCCATGTACATGAGGCAGATAGCAGACAGAGAAAGAGCTATAAGACATAAGATTACCTAGACAAAAGCTGCAGCCGGTTTCCGTGAAGCACATAAGATTCCACCCCCACAGTGAGACCGGGAAAGAAGCTTGTTATGTAGTCGGGAAAGTATGAGCAAGAACGAGAGAAAGGCAACGCAATAGTGAGGTCTGGAGGTCCTCAATACGTTCTATGACTTATAACGCTTAACTCGCTGGTGCTGGTGTCTTGGATCTTCCCTTGATGGAAAGCTAGATCGACGTCTTCTGTGCCTCGCTGAGGTTCCATTCACGCGGTGTCGAGCTTCGCAAAATTTCCTTCGCTGCTCCAGAAATTTCGACACAGAAGCTCATAGTAGGTCTCTATTATGGGGTCGTTCGCAGATTCTTCGCGCATCTGGTATTCCTGCTCTGCGAGCGCTGTCATCTTTATCCGTGGGCATGTGCTTCGTCTTCTCGAGCAATGAATTCTTAAGGTTCTAGTGTGGGTGCTTTGGACCATGGTGAAATGGCAATTCACGACGACCGTCATTTGCTAGACGTTGGCCAGGGCTCCCTAAGCTTACAATTAGAGTACTTGGGAGTTGGCTACCGCCTCAAAGATTAGTGTAGCACTGCACAACCCCGAGCCTTTCGCCTGCGATCATGGGCGTGCGTAGGGCTACTGAACGCAGCTTGATCCAAGCCTACGCAAGGCCACGAAGGGGGAATCTCATCGATGCCCTGGGATAGGGAAATGCATCTGAATATAGCGATAATATGGGCTGGGTAGTTTCGCGGAACAATGCGCTGTTGAACTACAAACTGAAACTGTCGCGAAGATATCCGTGGTACTCTGGCCTCGCTTACCAGAAATATCCAAGTGGTCCAATACATGCTTTCATCCACACTCACTCTTCGAATACCATGAACTCCTCCATGAACACATCAGCCTCCTTGGCCACTTGTGCATTCCTTGTCACCACAGTCCCATAAACCCCATCTACCACCTCTGCTAGATGAGCCTCTAGCACGCTCGTGTACTGCGCCATATTCATTTCCTTGCCTTCATTCTTTAACCACATAATTGCATGAATCTCTTGCGCCCTAAGCAAACAGGCCAGTCGCAGCTGTTGGATCAACTTGCTGTGAGAAGCCCACCCAGGACTCTCATTTGTAGCGCCACAGCCGTGCCTTCCGACCTGAATCTTCGATAGTGGTATCCATTCGAGTCGGAGGTACGTTCCGACGTCTTGAAGTTTCACCCAAGCGCGACGTGTGTTTGGCTTGCCATTTTGAGGATGGGGGACTACTGCGATAATGTAGCACATGTGCGCATACTGGTAAAGGATACCGATTCGATTGAAATCGACGTTGTTTGCGACAAAACCGGAGACATCGGCGTTGAAGAATGTTGAAGCCTTGTTGAGGGTGGACTCATAGATGTGTCTTGTGCCTGAGCCTGGTGCTGGAGCCGCGGTTGTGGTATGGCTTTGATCGTGCTCGGGCTGTTGTACCGACTTGTTTGTGGTCGCTAACTCATCCATGAGGCTGTCAGACCGAATTTTCCTTTTCGCAGTTCCAACCTCGCCTTCATGTGTTAGGGGTGTCTGGACTTCTTCGGAGAATTTTGATGCTTTCGAGGGTTTCGATGCCTTGCGGCGGATGCCGATATCCATATTTGCAGCTGGAAATACCGTGATATCTGATAATGCCGTGACGCATGAGAATGCCGTGGTTTGGAGCAAGAGTACGGATAGCGAGTTGAATGCATAGCTCGCGCCGGCAGAGCCGTCATAATCGGGCTCCGCCATTTTGGAGAAGTTGTAAACCGGAATCGCAACTGACGATGTGATCATGAACTTGGAAAGTAGCGCGGAGATAGATTGATAAAGCCGCGGATGAGAACTTGCGAGAAAGAAAATATATGTTTGCTGTGTATACAGAAAATTGTAGGTGACGTGTAATCAGTACTGCGACACCAATGATATCGGAAAGTTGCGAGAGTGAAGAATGAAGTGAATGCAGAACTTCTGAACGCGCAAGTGACTGATAGAACCGTCCACCTTTCTTGAGAAGTGTTAAATGAGACAAGTTAGCTGGTAGGCAATTCAACGCGTACGATGTGCACACTAGACTGGTTATGCGCGAGTACTTTCCCGGGTCATGCTACGCACGCATTCACAGTCGCCCCAGCTACCTCAACAAATGCAAGCAAGTAAACTGCCAAAAACTAATACTGCCACCTTATGAGAGCTTTCACGGAGTGCAAATGTTCCCTGAACCCTCACCTTACCTTCATCACAATATTAACACCCGCATCTGACACCTCACCGCCATGAACCTCAATCACGGATCCGCCTCACACCGACCCACAGCCAGACCCGACGCCATCACCAATGAATACAACGAGGAATATCTTGTCTGCTTCCACTCCGACCCCGCCGGAATCCTCATCGCCACCCCCTGTTACGCCTTGAAGCCCGCACTGGCCGCTCGATACCCGCGCCTCGTGGAAGCCTGGGAGGCGAAGAAACGCGAAGAGAGAGAAGAAGAGTGGCGGATAACACAGAAACTTACCACCTACGCGCATTACTTTCGGAGTGAGGAGGAAGAGCTGGGACGCAGAGATCCGGGAGTTGCTTGCGATCAGAACCTCCTTCCGGGGATGAAACAACACTGGGGTGAACTGAGAAATTGCGAGACGCATTCGAGAGAGCGAGTGTACGGCAACTATCAGGTCTGCAAGGGCTGTCGCGTCGCCCATCATATGCAGCCAGACCGGGGATTCGATCGAGACCTGGTTATGGCACGAGGCGCGCGGGTACCAGTGTGTGAGGAGTGTGCTACAACAGCGGTAGCGGAGCTCGGTGCTGGATACCAAGGATGTGTCTGTGATGGTATATGGGCTTGCTTTCGATGTCGGGAAACTAAGCTAGGAAAGCTGGCGAACGCGAGGAAAGATTTCGCACTCGACGGTCGTGAAGGAAAATGCGGACAGTGTGTGAAGGAAGGTTATTTGGTACAGCATGTCGAATTGTGTTTGTATTGTCGGAAAATGAATATTTATGCTGCGTTTGGCGAAGCATCGTGAGATACACGTCTAGTCTGTAGGTAGTCAGTCACCGGGTGGGTCCTGGTGATGCGAATGCACACAAATTGAACGTGCAATGATCAGGGTCCTGTGTTATTCATCAGATATGAACTGTCTCGCGTCCTAAGAGAGTGAGGCTTGAAAAACGGGTGTTCACCCTTCTCTCTCCTTCACAAACAACGTCACCACCACTGTAGGCCTACATGAGTACCTCCGGAGCACACCCTTATCCATCAGTAAAGCATGTCTGAAAGAACGCATCATATTCAAATGTGGTTATCAAGGTACAGAGAGTAACAAGTTAGCTCCGATATTGCCGAAGGACAGATGAGAGAGACTGTGACTTGCTAACGTTGCATTTCGCCGTTTGCTCTATCAGAGCCACAATTCAAGGGACCAACGTGCACATGCAATCGGATTCATCACATCCATAGTCGCTGCTTAAGAAGTAACTGATCGGCAATTAGGTAGCGTATATATAACAAACCAATTTTGTAATCTATCATCAAAAGTGTCCGTCTCGGTCGATCGGGTGGTCTGACACACCACCATTTTAACACCCGCTCAAGACACGCTCGTTCGATTCTGAGTCTTACAGGCAGTTCCCCCAGAACGCATAGGCATGGCGCCGAGATCGTTAAATTGTACGTGCAAGAGGCCCAACTTTTTTTTGGCTTTTGGATTTTTTGTCTTTCCGCTTTTTTCTTTTTGTCACTTTGCCTTTTGCTTTTGTCTTGTTGCTTTCGTATTTTTGCCTTGTTTTTAGCCTTTGTGCCCTGGATGCAGTAGATTGGAATCCAACCGAGGATGTTGCCGGGGATGTAGGTTCCATCAGGGAGTGTGGTAGTTTCGGGTGAGGTCTCGCGCTGAACGCCAGAGGAGACCTAGAGATTATTAGTCGTATAAATAATCTTTGACGGAGCCGCAACGTACCGCAGGATGGAACCGCATTGTTTCATTGATGACGCCATCAAAGAACGCGCAGTCTGCTCTGAAGGTAGCCTCGTCATACCAACGCCTAGGCAAGTCTCGGTACTCCTGTAAATTTCTCTAAGATCGAGCCCTGCTCAACTCGCAATAGCAAACGTACACGCAACTTAGAACTGTGGTCATATCTTGAAGATGCTTGGGCCATACTGCCATGTCGTGTTCTTCATAATCGTCGTCAATATCTTTTATTGGCTCAGAGCCCTCGCCATGTAAGCGGTAATTGCTCCACCACGAGGTTTCCTCGGGTAAGCCACAAATGGCATGTGTTTTCCCGTTGGAACCACTCTGGTACAGCAGTCGGAAGTTGAGTTCGGGGTCACCTCGAAGGTCTGGTAGGGTCTTCAGCTCGCTTTGAGTACCAGCAATCATCTGTTCGCTCATCAGCGACACTGTGTCTGCCATCCTTTGTATCCTGGGACGATCGAAGATCCAGTATATCGCGATAAAATCGAGGGTTTCCAACTTCAGCAAGGGTTCAATCCAGGAAGCAATCCATGGGCGCGATTCAGTCGTCTTAAGTGCTTCCCAAGATAAGCATTCCTGAATGGATTCGGGGAGCTTGCCGTAACGCTCGGCTAGGCTATCAACTGTCAGATGAAGCCTTCGCAGTCGCATGCGCGAAGTGGACAGTAAGGTACAGAGGTCCGTGAAGTGGTTATACGCGTACTGCAACACGAGAGAGTCCGTGGATCTGCGGACAATGGGGTAGTGAGCCTCAGTCGTGCCCCTCATGTTGCTGTCTTCTGTCAAGGCCAACTCCATAGACGAGATCAGAAGAAGTGATTTTGCCGGTCTATCACATAGAAATGCAAAGGCAGTCGGTATGCGGAAGTCTCCCGTGAAGCTGAAAAGGTTCTTGACATAGAAAGTCTCCCTGGCCTCTGTGTAGACTTGCTTGCAAGTTTGTAACAAGCGAATGCCAATATCATGACTTGGGTTGACAGCGAGCTGGTAGGTCATCTGAACGAATCTGGGTTCTTTTACCAAGTCCACTTGCGAGAAGGCCACGTCGATATCGAATGCAGGTATAGACCAGAGCCGGCGGTGGGCCCACGGAGATCTTGATGGGAACAGCTTGGTGAAATCCGTACAGAACCTAGGGCTGAAACTTGCTACATCCGCGGCTTTTGGAAAGTTGACAACCGCGCACTCGATGGATATGACATCACGTACAAGGACGTAGTCATAGATGAGATCTCGGATCTCTCGGGGAAGTTGAAGAAGCCGCGAATGCGGCTGTAGTTCGAAGTGCGTCTCGGCAGCCATCGTATCCGTAGTCATGTAAGATACGGGAACTGTAGATGAATATTGAAACTTAGGAGTCATGACGGTGGTCAGAAAAGGTGATGACGATGCCGTCCGAAGGTGTGCCGGTTCGATTAGTGCATGGCCCGAGCTCTGTTAGCCCCTCAGCCATGGATCCCTTCCCGTTTGACAATCCTGATCTCAAGCATCACATATGTCTCCAGATATAGCCCGTAAGTTCTGAAGAATCCCTTCTCATCCCCATGCAACCTCACGTGTTACCCATGAGACTGTCGGGGAAATTTGCATGGACTATTTACCCCCTGGAGTCAGCTAGAAGCTGGAACTGCATCGTATCCGGTTCGTGGCATCAAAACGACTGTTCTGGAACTACGATCTTCCTCATTCTATGGAATCTTCAGCGGTGGGACCTACCTGCTGTTCCATCACAAATCCCTCAAGACTAATTTCAAGGACGATTGCATCCGGTCGACGGGAGAATTGGCGGTCCAGTGCATCGCCAAATTCATTGCCATGGAAACTCAAGCCTTGCGTGATGTGTGGCTTAAGCCTTGCGCTGCCCATCTTCGCGTACTTCGACTGAGGTTTAAACACGACACCCTGTATGGGTATCTGCCTAAGCTCGACTTCCGAAACGTTTATTTCCCGCTGTTGAAAGAGGTAGCATTTGATCAAGTGCTCATCTGTCACGACTGCTAGATTGAATGGCTCTCCGCGCACGGCTCGACGCTGCGCATTATCAAATTCAGAATCTGCCCGGTCCTGCGCGAGTGCCAATCACGGTTCTTTCTTAACGAGGACGAGTACCCGGTGTTTAGAAGCTTAAGCTCGAACGACATACACCGTCACGTTCACGATCGTGCCTGGGGCTCCGTCTTCCGCCAGATCCTCGAAGACATAAATACCCTGCATTTCTTCGAATTCAGCTAGAAAGGCCGCAGCTTCGCACTTAAAACTGGCAGCAAATACTACGACGATGACTTCCAGGTCACTTACGATATGTTATAGATGGATCTTTGTTTTGGGGCTACATTGATGGAGCTTACGACTATACGGTAGACGACGACTGCTACGCCGCTGATGATCACGCAAAAGATGATCTTGATGGCTTGAGACAGGTCATAGAGGGTGTGGGATGGGACAGCTGCTGTGTCAGGGTAGACATGTTTGCCGAAGAGATTAAGGATATGCTGGGTGAAGCTCAAGAGAATGCAGGGGCTGGGCATCTCTTGAGTGGCATCGTGTGCGACAAATATACCCACTCAGTCTCTTCCTTATTATTTTTCAAATAAACCTAGAGCCTTCTGTTGTAGGCCAAGCTACGGACACTATGTACTGTAATAATTCGAGACCACTTACCTCTAAGCTGAGACGTACTCAGACGTACTCTACTAATAATACCGTAGCCTGGATTACTTCACAGTAATTACGCTGCATGTTTATTTTACTTAGTGCATTCCGCCAACCCCGAACTATTGCATGAACTACAGCCTAGGCATACCCATGACGTAATCTCCGGCTGAACGACTTGATTAGCCTAATTTGAGTGGAAATCTTGTAGTCCCAAGAATCCCTACAGATAGCGTACTGCTGCGGACGGCATGACTTCTATTTCATCAAATACATCCAAGCAAGCTCAGAACACCACTGCTCCAAAATACACTTTTCCAACATGGCTGCCCAAATCCCCTTCAAAGTCCTCGTCTTCAGCAAAACAACAGGGTACCGCCACACATCCATTAACGCGGGCATATCCTGCATCCAAACTCTCGCATCCCGTACCAGCAACTTCACCGTCACCGCCAGCGAAGATGCCTCGCTCTTCACACCCACATCGCTCTCCCAATATGCCGTCGTTGTCCTTCTCCAAACCATCGGCGACGGTGTCTTCACCGACCAGCAACTTGTCGCCCTGAAGACTTTCGTACGAGCGGGAGGAGGTATAGTAGGCATCCACGGCGCAGCCGCCGGCATGCAAAACTCCGCCTGGTACGGCAAGTTAATCGGCGCGCACTTCTCCATGCACCCTGAGGCCGAACCCGGCACAGTGTTGGCAGAGACGTCGAACCAGGCTCACTTTATTTGTAATCATTGCGGCGGCAGAGAGGGGTGGAAGGACGAGTGGTACAATTTTCACACGCACCCGAGGGAGAATGGCAATTTGAAAGTGCTGTTAAGGGGCGATCCTAAGAGCTTCCAGGGCGGCAGACATGGAGATGATCATCCGTTGGTGTGGTGTCAAGAGTTTGAGGGTGGAAGGAGCTTCTTTACGAGTTTGGGGCATTTCGATGAGGCGTATGTGGATAGGTGGTTTGTTGGGCAGGTTGAACGGGGTATCTTGTGGGCTGCGAGACGGGAGGACGCGGTTGGTGGGAAGAGTTAAGGATTGAGAACAGAGTATGAATGGCGGCAAGAGATATCACTGAGAATGTCCAGGCCTCGGCTTGGGTGTAATGTGTTGTAGCTACTTGACGTGTGTAGGTTTTATACTAGTGTTGAGATAGCCTTGTCACTTTGAGTTCAGGAAGTCGACTCGCCCTGTGTATTCGGGAATCATGGCGGCTTGGTTGCTTTGAGGCGCCGTGGGCTGACTATTCTTCTTCCTTTGGGTATCCGCCCGATGTCAATGTCGCCTTATATAAGCGTGAGAATTTATTGCTACCCTACGATAAATCCAGCACATGCAGTTAGATAAGGGAACCGCTAGAGCCCGGCAGTTGTTCTTCGCCCTCTTCGCCAACACCACGCAACTTCGCACGATAGCTGGAGGCGTGGATCATCTTGTCGTGATTGGCAGGCCTCTTGCGCTCTGTAACCATGAGGACCATGACCATGTGGAGGAAGTCGTGGTGGTAGTCCTCTGGCCTCGAGTTTTCCGTCCAACCAGAATGCCCTCTGTAGACATAGTAGTCAACGAACAGCTGCCTGAGTGGATCAGAGTCAGGCGTGCCCTCGAAAACATACTTGATCTGGTCAGCTGCTGGATAATATTTGCAACCATCCTCTCGAAGTTTCCGAGAAGCTTGTACAAAGGCAGAAATGAGGAGCCCCTTTGCGGTAACATCCTGTATCTTCTCGCAGAAAACGTATAGTCTGGCGAGAAGGTCGTATTCTTCGTGAGAGGTCCGGTGGACGGCTTGTTTCAGTGCACTTCCTGCTTCTGTGGCAGTGATGGGCTTGTAGCAAGGGAGGCGGTCTTGGTATAATAGCTGAACGTATGCGGCGAAGATTTCAGCGTCGTCGTCCGGTAGCTTAACCACTCGCTCTTTGCCTTCCAGCCATTGTATGTCTTCATCCCTGCCGTATTTGCGCAGAGCCTTCTGGAAGAAGCGAGACCGTGTGGTAATGAGCTCCTCGTGTACGAAAAATGGCTTGGAGACTTCGTCTTCGCCAACAACGATCTCAACCATAGTGCTTTCCAGGTAGCTGTGGAGTGTCAGTGGACTCGTCAAACATATTGCAATTAAAAGAGAATGCGCACCTAAGTGTTTGATCCTCGTCAACAAGCACATCGGCATTTCTGGTCATGGTTGAAGTGTTTGGGAGGTGGTTGAGTTGAAATGTTCGGCTGGAAAGTGAAACCGGGAGATTGAATGTAGAGTATTTCTTAGGGTGCGCTGCATTATATATACTTATTTGAGATGCATTTTTCGCATACGTTGACCTAATCGGACCATGGGTCGAGGCAGCAAACCTAGCTCGCAGGGTGGTAGCGATATTTTGGTACTTTGGAACCACTCTTAGTGTTTCAATGGTTGCAAGATGGAGAAGTTCAGAGGAGAGTATTTTCGTGCTGACTATGTATGCACCGTGGTGCTAATTGACGCTTACAAATGCCGCATAGCTTCAACACTGTAGCCGACCACTCCTTGCACACCCAAGTGTCCTTCTCCTCCATGGAACCCTGCAGCTTGTCACAATACCTCTTCGCATCACTGAATCTTTCACGCTTTACCGGCGTAGGCGATGTTTGGTACGCTGCTACCCAGGACCCATAATACCTATACATTTTTTCGCCGAACCCTACCAACGCCGGTGGAAAGGTAATCCAGAAGATTTGCATCACGCCAGAAGATAAGGGATATCGAGAACTCTAGCGGAATGCAAGGTGCAGAAACGGTCATGCGCTCGCCTCCTCAGGCTCCACGTTGAGATCCCAGTCGATACCGCCGTCCTTTCCGTAGCGCTGCTCAAGCCACTTGTTGCACTTGGTGAAATGTTGAGTATCAAACTGTGCCTCGTTAGCATTCTATCCCTTCAACATAAGCTACAATACTTACGAATCCCCTCGACGCACTCAGCGGACTCGGATGCACGCTCTTCAGGATCAGATGCTTATCCGCCTGAATAGCTTTCGTCCGATTCTGCGCCGGCGTGCCCCAAGCCAAGAACACGACACCATTGGTCCGAACTTTGGCAACAGTGTCAATCACCTTCTGCATGAGAAGCTCCCAGCCTTTCCCAGCGTGCGAGTTGGCCTCGCCCTTGCGGACAGTCAGACACGTATTGATGAGCAAGACGCCGCGGTCCGCCCAGGGTGTCAGCAGCCCGCCTCTGTTCGGAGGGGGCTTGTAGTCCGGGTACTCTTTCTTGAGGAGCTTGTAGATGTTCTGGAGGGATGGCGGGGCGGGGTTAGGTGGGCGGATAGAGAAGCAGAGGCCGTGGGCTTGGTTGGGGCCGTGGTAGGGGTCTTGGCCTGTGATGACGACTTTTACAGTGTTGAGGGGGGTGTGGCGTGACCTATTTGTTCGTGTTAGTCGCAGTCGCCCCAGAACAAACTCGTGCGAAGATGGTGAGGTCGTACCAAGAGTACACATCCTTCATCGGCGGGTACACCGTCTTCCCGCTACTCAGCTCTTTCTTCAGAAACCTCTTCAGCTCCAGGAACTGCGGATTCAGCAGGACATCCTTAAGGTGCGGCAGCCAGCTCTCATGCAGCGTGTCGAGCTCCAGTTGCAGCAGGTCTTTCTGCTCGTCTGTAAGTTTCGCGACCCACGCGTCTTTGTCGAACTTGGCGGCGGCTGTGGAGGCCTTTGGGGGCGCGTTGGGGTTGGGTTTTGGCGCGCCGAAGAAGGCTGTGATGCTGCCGTTGACCTTGGGTTTCTTGGACGCGTCCGTGGCGGCGGTGGCGGCTTTTCTCTTCAGACTCATAGTTGCAGATTTGACTGAATGAGAAACTGAAGGGATTGCGGACGACGTGTAAGATGCTGCAATCGCGCTTCCAGCCCCAAAGTCGCGTCTTGCGTGACGTCGCACAATCGAATCCTCCGATGTTCCATGATTGGCTGCAAACAGACGCATCGTCACGTGAGCGCGTGGAGCGCGTCGGGTTTTACGCGTTCGATGACATCATGCCTCATCTTGAACCACTACGCAAGGATGCGAGCAGGCTGCAGCGGCTTTCCACAGTTTCCTTGTCAAATCAAACGTTCCATCTGCGCCCAGATGTCTGGAAGGCGGGTATCACAGGTTTATGCGGGCTTGTTACCCCCCTTTGTGACGTGATGTTGCCTATAGTGCCGGTGAGAGACCAAACAAGAGCGCGTCCAAAGTATGTGGTATATAAACATAATTTCCAGCACTCTTCTTCTTCTTCCATATATTCAAGGCCTTCGCATAAACTCGAACTTTAGCTCACATACCATCTTCCACCAACCATCAACATCATCATGGCTTCCACCAACCCTTCCAACTTCGCCAACCTGCCTAAGGATGAACTCCGCGAGATCGCTGCCAAAGGTGGCCACGCTTCCCATGGCGCCTCTGGCAACAACGATGTTAGACCAGCCTGCAGTACTTCGCATGTCTTGCTCAGTCTCTAATCCATCATACAGTTCACGTCCAGCAGCAGCGGCAACGCTGACCGCAACCCCGACGGCACCTTCACCAAGGGCTCCGGCCTCGCTAAGGAGCTAGGCGCCCAAGGTGGTCATGCCGCATCCCACGGCATAGACTCCTCCAACGACACTAGCTCCCATCCCGACCGCAACCCTGATGGCACCTTCACCAAGGGCTCGGACCTTGCCAAGGAGCTCGGTGCTCAAGGTGGCCATGCTGCTCACGAGCATCAGACTCAGCAGACTGCGACTGAGGAAAGCGGCGTAAGCTGAGATGAATGAGTGAATGAGGGTGAAGCTGATCGTGTTGTAGCGTAACCCCGATGGCACGTTCAAGAAGGGCAGCGAGCTCGCTCACGAGCTTGGTGTCAAGGGCGGACATGCTGCGCACCAGCAGTAGGACCTGGACGGTCAACACCCGAAAGACTGAGTACTAGGTGATGAGGATATCCTTATATGGGAATGAAATACCGAATGAATGACCTGAATGCCGTATTCGACGGATATCCTGCCTTGCCCTTGCCTCATTAATAGTGAATCATACCAACTGCTGATGCTTGGTTGATAAAGAACCTTGG
>ML976002.1:126638-401133 GCA_010015635.1 Clathrospora elynae
AAAACTACTCCTAGATATCCTTCTTCCCCTCTCCCTGCTCCCTCCTCTCCACCTCCTCAATCAACCCCCTATAATCCCCCGGCCCGTAGCTCTTAACACACTCCCTAACCCCTAACAACCCACCTTTTCTCCTGCCCTCAAGGCCCAGATCCTTGAGCAGAGTGTCAAAGTACGGTAAACTGTCAAACACCAAATCCGGTAACGTGCCACCATAGCCCATAGCCCCGCGCAGGACGCAGTACTGTGTATCCCTATACGTTTCTTCTAGAATCTGGTTAGGAGTGGAGGAGGGGAGGGGAAGGGTGCCGTCGAAGTAACTCGTGATCCAGAGACTTTGAATGTACGCCAGGGGGAAGCTGCCGAGACACAGCAAGCTGCCCGCGAAAGCAATACTGCGATCTTGGAGAGTAAAGGGCGGGACGATGAAGCGGTGGAGACGGTACGGCTGTCCTTCTTCTTTGTCTTTCTGGGCGTAGCGGAGCGAGGGGTCGGGATGGTGTGTTCGACTCGTATCGCGGTCCTTCAAATATGGATATTGTTCGTAGAGCTCTGCTTCCGTTTTCTTCACCAGCGCCTGTTCGTCTGCGGAGTACTGTGAGGAAGGCATGCCGAGTTCCTTCTCTAAGCCTTCAGGCTTGAAACGAAATGTATACCCCTTCTGCCAGCCCGTCGCGCAGACTACGGCGTCTGCTTGCAACGTTCCTCCGCTCTTGAGGTGGACATTGTGAGTTCCACCGAGGCTAGTCACCTCGTCGATGACAACCTTGATCCTCCCCTCCCTAACCATCCCAAAGAAAGACGTCGGGTAGTTGTGTATACTCAGCCCATTCCCCACCTCAAACGCGCCCCTCCACGGCCTCAGTTTCCTCGTATCCGCATGATCATCCAGCTTATTCAGCGCAATAGCATCTTCACCCAAAATTCCCCAAAACGCGCCCACAATCTTGCGGCCCAGCCACGTGCTGTGAAAAAACGAGCGGAACCAGCCTTCGATACCATTTGTAGACGCCCAAGGGCATGGGCTCATAAAGCCGAAGAAGCGCGTAAACACCAACTTCTCGAGCCAGAGCCCCAACGGTGTGACATGGGCGGGCGTCATCCACATAGGCCCGTTACCATCCGGTCTTATCAACATCGTAGCAGTACTATTTGGTTGCGTGGCGCATGCGTACGCCACGTCCCAAGCCGATTTTCCGCTTCCGATTACCACGGTATGCGTATTTGGTCGAACGACTTCTGAGAAGTGGGTTGGGAAGGCTGCAGAGTGGAGGACTGCTGGCGTGAATGTGGAAGAGGTGGGGTAGTTTGGGAGGAGAGGCGTGTTGGTGTTGCCGACTGCGATGATGAGCTGTTTCGCTCTGATCGAGGAGCCTTTCGGGTCTGTGAGGGGGGAGGGAGAGCAGTGTAGGATCCAGCCTCTGTTTTCGTCTTTTTCAATCACTTCGACAGCTGTTCGTAATCGTAGGAACTGCTTAATATCACCCCATTCCACGAATGCGGTTAGGTAGTCGAGTATCTTCTCCGCAGGTACATGTTCACCCTTCTTAACGTCGAATTTTTCTTCGTCCATAGGAAAGTCGGGATGTTCGTACATGCCCCAGAGGTTATTGGTTTTGAGGCCGGGGAAGATACGTTGCGGGGCCCATGGTCCGCCGATGGAAGGTGCGAAGTCGAGGATAATGATTCTGCCGGAGGGGTGAAGACGGTGATATGTTGACGCGGCCGTAAGACCGTAGATGCCCGCGCCTATGATTACCAGGTCTGCCTCCTCCATTGTGGTAGTTTTCAGTCCGGGGAATGCGATGGACCCAGTGTAATGAGGCTGAGTGCGGGGAACTGTTAGTATCTACGAAAGCTCGCATCCGCAAAAGGAACGGGGATAGTTGATAGATCAAAATGAAGGAGAGGACAGTAGACTGGGTGTGGAGCGAAGTACTACTGTGGTATCCGGCATAAGTTTTGTACATGGCCCGCGCACAGCAGGGACCCACTCTCGGGGTGCCAAAATGGCTCTAATGCTCAAAAATACTGCTATTTCTGTGTAATTTGTATTCAATTGCAGGTATCGCATTGATGCATCCCTCCACCACGACAATTGCCTGCAGACAGGCCACAACAATTGCCTGCGGTCAGGCCACAACAATTGCCCAAGATGTCACCGCCATCTACCCCCCAACACCAAGACCAACACCGACACCAATACCTCTCTCGCGATGAGCGCTTGCAGGTTTGAACCCTGCAGCTGGCTGGTCACACGCAAGCTTTTATTCAAGACCTTCTAGGCTTCTCTCGTTGACAGATTGGCTACACAATTGCCTGCAGACAGGTCACACCAAAGAAACGCTCTGGTCGGCCACCAAAGCTTACCTATGCCTAAGTAGAGGAGTTAATTCAGTACATACGGCAATCACAGGCTACCCAGCAGCTGAGCTACCAGGCCCTTGCTATAGGGCCTTTTCAGCATTGGGAGGTTACCCAGTACTCTATCCAGCATGCTCTACGCACTAGAGGTTATACACGCCAAATTGCGCTTGCCAAACTACCTCTCACAGAGCAGAACAGGCAGATCCAACTCCAGTGGGCAGAGGAGCACTATGATTGGAGGCCTGAGCAATGGGATGTTATACTATGGAGTGATGAAACATGGGTTACTGGTGGTAGGCACAGATGGCAGTGGGTTACACGCCTGCCTGGTGAGGAGTTAGAGGATACCTGTATAGTAGACAAGGTACGCAAGAAGCGTAGATGTGTAAGGATCTAAACCTAAAAGGTAATAGGCACGACTATATGCACTAGACCACTGGGCCAAAAGGCAGGCACAAGTTGAATGAACAGTATTCAACTTGCATAGTCGATATTTATGCACAATGAGGTGGAACAACTCCACTCTCAGACCCACTTGTGGGTCTCTACATGCGGGCCTAGCCCTCACATGTAGAACTGCATGGGCCTAGCCCATCACAAGATGGATGTTCTGGGCATGTTTCTCTGGCACTTCAAAAGGGCCCTGCCTATTCTGGGAGAAGAAGTGGAAGAGTATTAACAAGGAGAGCTACTGCAAGCGGATAGTCCCTCTTGTCCATGGCTGGTTACGCATAAATCCTCACCTAAGGTTTATGCAGGATAGGGCTCCTGGACACTCAGCTGCATACACAATTAAGGAGCTGAACAGTAGAGGTATCTACCCTATCTTCTGGCCAGCCTTCTCACCCAATATGAACCCAATTGAGGCAGTGTAGAACAAAATAAAGGACTATATAAAGTTAAATCACCCAGATCTGCCTGCTGGTAAGCAGCGTACTTATGATCAACTCTGGGTTATTGTACAGGAGGCATGGCATGCTCTAACTGCCCAGGATCTTAAAGATCTGGTTGATAGTATGCCTGCAAGGTGCTAGGCAGTGATTGATGCCAAAGGCGGTCACACAAAGTACTGAAATCTTGTATGTAACAATGGAATTAATTAGGATTAGTGCACTTGATTCTCCGTAGCCAGCACCCCTGTTGTGTGCGGGCTATGTACAAAACTTATGCCGGATACCATAGTAAAGTTGTAGGATTGATGCGCAGCAGGGGATGTGGATAAATGAAGGTGACATTTGCTTGCCCTAGAAAACTAGCAAGGATGTTGTATCACCCCATGCAAAGTGGTGCGCGTTGTTATGCACAATAGATGTAGACTTCGGGTTGACAAATGATGGCCTGTCTGGTATTAGAGTTAAGCTTGACTACCTAGAGTTTGGCCACCCATGGAGTTTGGCCACCCTACCAAAAATGCACCCCTGGCTTGTTCTTGCAATAACTCAACAACAACAACAGTTAAATTTGGAACTGAGTACATATAGCTTCCAACTTTGAATATACAGCTTAGGTTACAGCCCTGCTTGCATGCTTTTTTTGATGCATTGTAGCCTTCTTTACAGCCTCTTCTGCAGCCTTGTTCATTACAGCCTTAATCTGTTCAGCTGTAGCAAATCTCAAATTTGAGTTAATCTGAACTTTCTTCTGACGTCTTACAGGTTGAGCTTGTTCCAATTGATGTCTCAGGCAAGCATTTTCAGCTGTAAGAGCTGCAGCTCTTATGTTGGCCCTTGTGATAGCCTTGCCTGCTTTGCCAAGCAATGATCTGGTAACCTTTGAGAGTCTTTCTGAGCATTGTATAAACTGAGCAGCAGCATAAACGTCTTGGTAGCGTTAAGGGGTTTGGAAGGTTGTATTAGGAGGAGGTGGAGGTGGTGGAGTGACTGGCCAATTAATAATTTGACTTGATTGAAGCACTTTCAGGGGATTGTATAGGCAAAGACCAGCAGCTTTCCAACCAGCTCAAATTACTCTCTCAGATAGTCCTTCCTCTCTTGCCTTGTTGTATGAGTAAATGAAACATTCCTTCTTGACAGGTGCTGCATCATCAAGAGTAGAGAGAGCTTGGATCTCTGATCAATAGTTTGTTTTGACCACTGAGAAAGGAGCAAGGTCCAGGGGTTGTAGAATGTGAGAGGAGTGAGGAGGCATGAACAGGAGGTGTATCTTGTGTTGTTTACAAGCAATCATGAAGTCAATATCAATGTGGCTGCCATGGCCATCAAGTATAAGAAACCGGTAGCCAGAGTGGTTAGGAGCTGTATCAGGAATAAAGATACGCTGTAACCACTCAAGCCCAATCAAATTTGCTGTCCATCCATTCTCTGAAGTAGTATAGAACCAGTCCAGGATAGTGTTGGATGGAAACCATATTGTCTGAAGATTTTGTCCTTTGAAGATTACTCTACATCAAATTTTCCGGCCTGTGGCTGACACTGCCTCAAGGATTGAGACCCATTCACGGTCCTCTAGAGATTTAACATAGGCCTTCTTCTTTTTTGAACTTGCAAGGACTTGTGAGTTTGTACACACCCCTAATGCAAGGCCAGTCTCATCAAAATTCTAGGTATCCTCATAGCTGATGTTGAGCTTAGTTCTTGTACGTTCAAAGAGCTCTAAGAAGGCTTGAATTTTCTCAGGAGTAGCTACTCTAGCCCTGGAAATGTCAATTTTCCGTCCAATAACAGAAGCATACCGGGTATTTCTTTGGATGAAGTTTGAGATCCAGTGTTGGCCAAGAGGGTTATGGTCTTCTCCTATCTGAAGAATCCGGGTAGCCATTTCTCTTGCACGGGCATGGGATGGAGGAAATCCTTGTGCATCCTCATCAAGGATCCATTGAACCATAAACTCCTCCTCATCTGAAGATAGTTGCTGTTGATGCTCATGAGAGAGAGGGTTTTGTTGACCCGGCTAGCCTGGCTTGGAGCGTGCTCCTAGGAACATTCCAGGCCTTTGCAGCTGCCCGTTGGCTTTTAAAAATTCCATGATGATGGTCAGAAAGGGCAGCTTCAATATTCAGCTCACATTGATCCATTTGAAAGTGTTGTGGTTGAGTTATCATGAATACAAGTCAAGGGTGCATTTTTGGTGGGGTGGCCGGACTCCCCGGATGGCCGAACTCTAGGTAGTCAAGCTTATACGAAGCATCAGATGAGACAGCTAAAGCCACTGTCATTCCATTAGGCTCCAGATTACTAAAACCGCTCGTCAAATTGTTTGAATAGGGCATAGCCGATGGCTCATAATTTCGCCTTCACGGAACCGACACCAGCTTTGACTTGAACTGTGCCTGAAGAGTCTGTGTCGACCATAACCATGACACCTTCTGAAGTAGTATTATCCGGCTTCAGCACTATCTCCTGACAATCCTCGTTGCCGACCTCATTCGCAAATTGCACGACTACAAAGTCAATCGGTCGTTCGCCAATCACTATCATCGGCGCATGCCATGTGCCCGCTCCGTATGTGACAGCCTGACTCCCGGTCGCAACAAAAGCGCGGAGGTTCTTGAGATCTGGCAGACCTGGACCCTTGGGTCGAGCTGAAGGATGCAGTCGCGAGAACTGACTCACTGGAGGCGCAGCTTCGTTTGTGTACGGGCTCGGCCTCGCTCGTGCAAAGATGTCCATGACGCTTCTCTTCCTCTCGATATGGGGGGTGGGGTATGGTGGCGCCCTTCCTACATGCCGTCTTGATGCGCTGGCTGGGAGAGTAGGCGCAACGATTACCAAGTATTGCGTATGCTTGTCTTGTTGCGACAGGCCCATCGGTATGAAGGTTTGTGTGGTAAACGGATGCCTCTCCAGGATAGTCACATCCAGCAGCTGCTTCTGATAGCTCCCAATCTCATCGTCCTCCTCATCCAGGTCCAAGTCCCCCCACGAGCTCGGCATGCTCATGCTCGGCTCGTGTGGGCGCAAGTTCCGCGGCGAGCACACGAACATGTTCATGACCGCCTTCGCAGGCTTCTTACTTGGCGCGAGACTATACAGATTCGACATGTGTGTGACATCGAGATACTTGGTGGCGGACCCTTGATTCGCGGATACGGCGTCTGGTGGTGGTATGCGGTGTGGTATGGGGAGCTTCGAGGACGGGCACGTTGCGGGGTTCACGACCACGGTTCCGAACTGGGAGAAGGCGGTTGGGTTGAGGAGCTCCATTGGTATCCGAATCGACGGAGCGGGCATTGTAGGCGGCATCTTGGCGGTGCGAGGATGGTGATAGAAGAACGAAGGTTGCTGGGGTGAGCAGTGGCTGACGTAACGGCCCGCTATTTCCCCGACCACTAGCGCGCCTGCCCACGGTTTTCTTTCTCGACTCTGTTTGTTCGCACTGCGCTCGTCACACGGTCACCTTCAATCTCCCGACCCGTGTTCCCTTCTCCCCCCTTCGGCCCGTTGCCCGCTGCGTGCGCCCAAAGTCTGCCCTGGCCATACCAAAGTTCCAAAACTACGTCACACTCAAACACCCACCACACCCGACGTGTTTTTGACTTAGCCTTAGTCACCGCCAACCACCGCAATAAGCTCAGCACAGTTGAGCCAGACTCGCGACCACCAGCACCTTGCCCCCACGCCCGCTTGGACAACTTCCTGTGACTTTGACTAGTTATCATGGCCGTTCTCACACAGTTGGCTTGTACGTGGGCTCTAGTAGCTTCTAGGGTTGCGCTAATCAATCTTTGCAGACCGTTCCGCCAAGGGCATCGGGCTCTTCAACGCGGCCCCAGTGTATGAGGCCCTTCCGGGATTCACGCGGTAGGTCACACATTTCGCATAGCAGCGCCTCGGAGCCAGATCAGCGACTACAGCAACCGTAGCCCGAAGAATAGCTCCAACGTTTCCAGCAGCTCTGGGAGGCCCAAAGTGCTGCGAAGGCATCCACGAGCGCATTTTCGGCTTTTGGTTGTTCTTCTGAGGGGTTCTGAATTGTCGCTCCGATGCTGACCCATATCATAGACCCGAAGGCAATCTTCGCTGCTGCTGCTATTCGCCGGACAGCAAGTACTTTGCGTGGGCAACACCCGAACAGTAAGCGCCTGAAGCCACTATGCATTCTATGTCGGAATACTAACTTGCGCAGGGTTTCGGTCATCGACGCCTCGGCCGGCCACATCATCACCACCCTTCCCACACCGAACGTCTACGAGCTCGGCTTCTCCCCCTTGGGGACGTATATCATCACCTGGCAGCGACCCTCCAAAGACGAAGACGGAAACGCCACGAAGAATCTCAGGGTCTGGAAGACTCTATCCGACGAAGCCGAAGATGACGGATCGCGGGCAGTCATCGGCGAATACGTGCAGAAGAACCAGAGTGGCTGGAACCTGCAGTACACGTCCGACGAGAAGTTTTGCGCCCGTGTTGTGACAAACGAGGTGCAATTCTTCCAGTCGGATGATCTGCGCAACCCCTGGAACAGGCTCATCGTCGAGGGAGTGACTGACATGGCGTTGTCGCCTGGCAAGAACCATTCAGTTGCCGTTTTTGTGCCAGAGCGCAAGGCAAGTTCTCTGATTCCCTCACATGCGACAAGTACTAACAGTCATCAGGGCATGCCCGCCGCGGTCAAGGTCTTCCAAGTGCCCCAGTTCAGCCAGCCAGTCTCCCAGAAGACATTCTACAAGGGTGACAAGGTTCAGCTGAAGTGGAACGCGCTCGGCACCAGCCTGATTGTCCTCGCCAACACCGAGGTCGACAAGACGAACAAGAGCTACTACGGCGAGACCAACATGTACATCCTTAGTGCCAATGGTACCTTCGACTCGCGCATCCAGCTCGACAAGGAGGGCCCGATCCACGATGTATCCTGGTCTCCAAACTCGAAAGAGTTCGGTGTCACCTACGGATACATGCCCGCGAAGACCACCATATTCAACCAGCGCGCAGTTGCCCAGCATAGCTTCGATCTAGGCCCACGCAACACCATCCTTTTCTCCCCACACGGTCGTTTCGTTATCGTTGCTGGTTTTGGAAATCTAGCTGGCGATATGGACATCTACGATCTAGAGAAGAACTTCGCCAAAGTATGCGCCGTCAAGACTTCCAACTCTACATATTGCGAGTGGAGTCCCGATGGTCAGCATATTCTTACGGCCACTACCAGCCCGCGTCTCCGTGTCGACAACGGAATACGCATTTACCATGTTAGCGGTGGTCTGATGTACAACGAGGACATGGCCGAACTCTACCACGTCATCTGGCGACCCCAGCCGACCTCGATGCACCCGTTGGAGAACCCTCTGGGCAACGTACCGACGCCTCACCCATCGGCTCTCGCGTACATGAGCACTCAGAAGACCCCATCGAAGCCTGCTGGAGCTTACCGACCTCCTGGAGCACGAGGAACCACCACGCCCCTGATCTTCAAGCGTGAAGATGAGGGTGGTGCAGCATACACCAATACTGGAATCTCCTCCACGAACGTTGGTTTCGCCAATGGATTCGGGAAACCGCGTCGTCGCGAAGTACCTGGTGCGGAGCCTGTGGACGCCCTTCCGCCAGGTGCCGCCCCTGGTGGTGGCGTTAGTCTCACTGGTGCCCAGGACGGCGACGGAGAGTTGTCAAAAGCAGCTCTGAAGAACAAGAAGAAGCGAGAAGCTAAGAAGGCACGCGAGGCTGCCGACAAGGCGGCTGGTCTCGGTGCCGACACTACCAATTCCCCGAATGAGTCCAACGGCCGAAGCCCAGAGGGTCGACAGCGCAGCCGCAGCAAGGTCGGTGAGGGTTATGGCTATCAACAAGGACGAAGTGCCAGCCAGCAGCGCGGTTTCGGTAACAGCCCGAACCGCCAGGCCCGGCAAGACGGTCCCCGCCAGCAGCTCTCAGATCGCACCAGGTCTGCTCAGGCCCCTGCGCCGATTCAGACGGAGAATCAGGGGCCTCCCCCTGACCTAACCGTCACGAGCCCTGGCGATGGCAACCCCAACGAGAAGAAGATTCGCGGTCTCAACAAGAAGATGCGCGCTATCGAAGAGTTGAGGATGAGGCAAGCCGGAGGAGAGAAGCTAGAGGATACGCAGATCAAGAAGATCGCCACCGAGCAGCAAATCAAGAGTGAGCTCGATGCTCTGGGCTACACAGGATAGGGCTTTAGATGGCGCAATGAAGGGGGTTGAATAGATGAAGGCGGTCCAAAAATACTCAGCGAATCCAACCAGGCACTGTTATCACTGCTTGCCCTGACCATTTCGTGACTCATGAATTGTTCGCTCGTTTGTGACTCAAATCCGATTTTGACGCTCTGACCCGGCCTAGGACCTCTATCAACAGACTAGAGTAACTAACTTGTGAGCTCCAGCTTCATTCATGAACCACGAAAAAAACACTCTCTATACAAGTGGGACGCATACGAGTACTTCTATGGGACCCGACTAGATCTTCAACTCATCAAGCGCAGCCTCCAGATCGATCACCTCCGTTTTAATCGGCACGTCTTTCGTCCCCTTCATCATTCTGTACTCCGCAGCAACGACCTCCATCACCCTGCCGATCTGCGCATCCGCACCCTTGGCCGCTAGCTCCTTCTTCACTCTTCCAAAGTTCGCCTTAACGAAAACCTGGTACTCGCTCTTCTCCCTTTTCCCATCTTTACCCACAACACCCGCTCCAACACCTCTCGGCGTTGGCTTCGTCTGCGCGAGCTTGCCCTTACACCTCCCACACGAGTGCCGCGCAGGGTCCACAGACTTGGAGTGCCGCTTAAATTCATACCCACAACCCACACATTCCCAGACGTATTTGTATTCAATCTGATAAGAATGCTTGGTCGTGACTTCGACGCCCTTCTCCTGAAATGCTTGCGTCGCTTTGCGCCCCCAAGCCTTGAACTCGGCACCATGGGGATTATCTCTGACCTCACTGATCATAAATGTCGTCAAGTGGCAGAACTCGTGTGCAAGAACATTGTACAACCGTTCTTCATCGTCAATGACCTTCTCAGCCAACTCAATGGAACAGTGGTGTCGGATCTCGAGGCGCATGTCTGTAGGTAAGGGTCCGGTTCGTATGCGAATTTGCTCTCTACGCCAATTCGCGCGACCGGCCGTGGTCTTGAGGGTCTTGGACCAAACGAGCTTTATACCACCTGTGGGTTTTGAGAGTGCGAGGATGCGGCCGGAGGAGATGGTAGTGTCGAGTTCCACGAGGAAGGCTTCTGCAATGGCGTGTTTGCGCTCGGCGAAGGCTTTGCGTTGTTCTCGGATTTGCTTGACATTTGGTGCTGCATCGACCGCAGTAGGTTGTTGCTTCTTGGCGGGGCTACGGGTCGCTTTCTTCTTGGGGCTTATTGTTGGACTCTCGTAGCCTTCGTCGCTGCTGTCTTCTAGTGCGATGCCTTCCATCATCCTCACGATGTCTTCGCGCCATTTTTGCTTCTTAGGCGAGACAAGTGGCTTTGACGGCGAGTGTTGATCGTTCCAATCGTTTACTGCTGTAAGATTCCAGAACGCGTCTAGGCTCGGCCTTCCATCCAAGTCAGCCGCTTTGGGGATCGCAGGCTTTTTCTTCGAGGGTGAGACGAGTTTGGATGGGCTGGCAGGCAGAAGCGGTGGTGTCGATGGTCGTGAGATGGGCGGTGCTTTGCGAGGAGAACGGAGCTTGGTGGGCGTGGGCGAGTACGTGAGCATCGCGAGAGGGCCATTTGACTCTGAACTAGTGGGACGGGATGAAAACGCTGCAAACGAGCTTGATCGAGCGTGATTCGTCGGTGGAAGTACGACGGGAGCTGAAGGTTCAGGTGAATCTGTCAGGTCGATGACTTCCTGTGCCCAGTTCGTTATCGTGCTGTGGCCCTTTCGGTGCGGCGGTCTCATGGACATGAGATTAGACGTCTCTTGCGCAGGCAGATGTACCGGTATGAGATCCGGAACCTGGAACGACGGTTGTCGAAAATGGTTGACAGGCTGCGGTGCGCGAATTTCGCTCTCGTCCTCTTCACTATCAGAAGCCACGCGCCGAGTATGCGGTTGTTGCCGTCTGTTCCTGGCATCCACAACAGGTTCCTCATCATCATCGCTAATCTCGATCATCTCCACATCAGGCGTCTCCTGTGTTCCCGCTTCCTCATTCGGATCCAGTGTCTCCGCCTCCTCATCCCCGCACAAAAGACTTGTCTCCGCCTCTTCATTCGCCTCGACTTCCAGCACCTCCTCCTTCCTCTCTTCGCGCTTATTTCTCGGCTGTTGCGCAGCCTCTTGTGCCTCGGCCTCTCCCACGACGTCAATCCTGCCCTTCTGCGCCTGCTTGTTCACCACGCTCCTAGCCAGGCTCTTGGCGTACATCAATCCTTGTCTCTTCCCCACATCTGTGTCCGTTGTCCCACTGCGCACTCTTCTCTCTCTTCCATGCTTCTTCTCTGGGCTCGCTAAGCTCTCGTCGCTGAGCTTTCGAAGTAAGCGGCTGTTGCTCTCGACCGGTCGGAGTCTACGTTGCTTTCGTGGGGTGAGCGCATCGCTGGCTGTGGTAGTTTTTGGTATGCGACACAATTCCTCCGCGTTTTGTGAGGACTCAGTAGGTCGCAATGCGCGTCGCGAGATCTTAGGAACCAAGGCTAAATCTTCATCTTCTTGCGACGACGTGTATCGCAGAGTGGCTTTTCGAGGGCTCGTTCGCGTCGATCTCGTCTCCGGAGGCATAAAAATGGTTGGCTCATTCGGGCTCGGTTTACGTAGGCGCGCCATTTTGGCGATATTCAATTACGCAGTATGTAGAGATAGCCAAACTTCTATGTGCGCGATTTGTTCCAAGTATAATATTGTCGCAAGGGTGGTCGGACGTTGGAAGTATCGGCATGTTTGTTATCCGCCGTTGTCCGGGAGATTAGCGCGATCACGTGGCGGAATCCACCTCAATTCCGCGTCGGGACGACGCTCTTCACAGCGGATCCCTCCAGGCTCGTTTCAATCGTCGAGTGAAGACCAAAAGCGATCATATATTGCATGCTAATCGTGACATTGGGCACGAGTATGCACCCACATCGGTCCCAGTAGAGCGGACTCACGCGGCGGCAGGCTCCAAAATGCTTCTGGCACATACGGGCGAACTTTACAAAGACCATATTTCAGCGTCGCGCCTGACGAAATAGATGTCTAGGAGAATTCGCTGCAAATTTCTGGAAGATTTCAGAGAAAAAGCAGTCATAAATTGCATGCTAACCCTCAGAAATACAAGCAAACCAACCACATCGAGTCCGCGCAACCCGACAAAGAAAGCTCCCGCCGTGAAGTCTTCCCATAATTCCTTCAGATCCACCCCAGAGCAAATCTACTCATCCTCAGCTTGAAGCGATTCGGGGTATTCCATCCTAGTATTTACATCCCCGGTGGCGATTGTGTTCATCTCGAGTCGTGTGTGCGCTTACTTCTTGGCGGCGTTCTTGGCCATGGTGTTAAGGGCGCTACCGTTCTTAAACCACTCAATTTGGCCCTCGTTGAAGGTGTGTGCAAGCTTGATATCGAAGTCCTTGCCACCATCGGCGGGGTGGACGGTCAGGGTGAACGGCTTGCCAACGGCGAGCTCGGTGCAGTGCAAATCGACCTTGTCGTTAGGTCCAATCTTGTCGTAGTCGGCAGGGTCGGCGAAGGTGAGAGGAAGCATACCCTGCTTCTTCAAGTTGGTCTCGTGAATACGAGCGAACGATCGGACAATGATGGCCGCGCCACCCAAGTGCCTGGGCTCAAGAGCAGCGTGCTCGCGGGAAGAACCCTCGCCGTAGTTCCAGTCACCGACAACGACCCACTTAACGCCGTTCTTCTTGTAGTCGCGGGCAACATCGGGAACCGCACCGTAGGAGCCGTCCAGAGAGTTCTTGACCTTGTTGGCCTCGCCATTCTCAGCGTTGATGGCACCAATCAACATGTTGTTGGAGATGTTGTCCAAATGACCACGGTACTTCAACCAAGGACCGGCCATGGAGATGTGATCGGTGGTGGTCTTGCCCTGGCACTTGATAAGGATAGGAAGATCCTTGGCATCCTTGCCGTCCCAGGCCTCGAAGGGCTCGAGAAGTTGAAGACGGTCGGATGTAGGCGAAACGGCAACAGAGACAGACATGCGGTCAGCAGGAGGGGCTTGGTAGGTATCCTGACCTGGGTCATAGCCGTTGGTGGGCAGGCCCATGCCGGAAGGCTCCTTCAGCTTGAACTTCTTGCCGTCGGCTCCTTCCAAAAAATCGGTCAACGGATTAAAGTTCAAAGTGCCGGCGATGCTCATGGCTACAACGAGATCGGGCGAGGTAACGAAAGAGTGAGTGGCAGGGTTCGCGTCGTTGCGGCCGGTGAAGTTACGGTTGTACGACGAGATGATAGAGTTGGCGGTGCCCTTCTTTACGTCCTTCCTATCCCATTGGCTAAATTTTAAAAATTAGCAGACTGTAGCAAGAAAGTACGAAAGTGTAGGCTGGATGACTTCGGATGTGGCTGAGATGAATGGCAAGAGACGACCAGTATCCGAGCACCGGCATCAGCGCCTTATGTACCAAGATCGGATGACTGATCGTGAACAGGCAAAAGTTGGGAAACAGCAGCCCGAATAGCTTCGAACGCAATCATCGTCATCATCGGGCGATCTGAGACGCGAAGCTATCCAGGCCTTAATATAAAAAAGCAACTTACCCGATACAGGGTCCACAAGCATTGGCGAGGACCATGCCGCCGAACTCCTCGAATGTCTTGAGCTGACCATCGCGCTCAATAGTAGCACGAATCTGTTCAGAGCCAGGGGTGACGGTGAAAAGAGACTTGCTCTTGATGCCGTGGTCCATAGCGTCTTGGGCGATCGAAGCAGCGCGGGTCATATCCTCGTACGACGAGTTGGTGCAAGAGCCGATAAGACCGACCTTGAGCTCCTCGGGCCACTTGTTGGCCTTGACAGCCTCCTTGAACTTGCTGATGGGAGTGGCTAGATCGGGGGTGAAGGGACCGTTGATGTGGGGCTCGAGCTCCGAGAGGTTGATCTCAATGAGCTGGTCGTACTCGGCACCCTCGTCCTCGCGGAGCTCCTGAGCGTACTCGCGGGAGAAGTCACCGATATCACGACGCTTCGTCGCAGCAAGGTAGTCGTACATGCGGTCGTTGAAGGGGAAGACCGACGTGGTGGCACCGATCTCGGCTCCCATGTTGCAGATGGTGGCCATGCCAGTGCAGGACAAGCTCTCGGTACCGGGGCCGTGGTATTCGACGATAGCACCAGTTCCACCCTTGACGGTGAGGATACCAGCAACCTTGAGGATAATGTCTGTGGGTCATGTCAGCTTGTAGTCGCAAATCGAGACCATGCGGTAACTTCGCATGTGGAGTACGCACCCTTAGGAGCAGTCCAGCCAGACAACTGGCCGGTAAGCTTGACACCAATGACCTTGGGGGCCTTCAGTTCCCAGGGAAGACCAGCCATGACGTCGACGGCATCAGCACCACCGACACCAATGGCGGCCATGCCGAGACCACCAGCGTTGGGAGTGTGCGAGTCGGTACCAATGAGGAGAGCACCAGGGAAAGCGTAGTTCTCAAGCACGATCTGGTGGATGATACCAGAGCCGGGCTTCCAGAAACCGATGTTGTACTTTGCGCAAGAGGTGGCCAGGAAGTTGTAGACTTCCTTGTTGATCTCGTTGGCGCGGGCCAAATCCTTCTCACCGCCGACCTGAGCCTCGATGAGATGGTCGCAGTGGACAGTAGTGGGCGTAGCAACAGAGGGCAGACCAGCTGACATGAATTGGAGAATGGCCATCTGGGCGGTGGCATCCTGGCAAGCTACACGGTCGGGGCGGAGCTTGAGGTAGCTGGAGCCACGCTCGATCTCTTGACCATGGGGGTCGTCCAAGTGAGAGTAGAGAATCTTCTCGGCGAAGGTGAGCGGGCGGTTCAGTCGCTGGCGAACAATGCCGAGGTTCTCGCTCATCTTCTTGTAGTTGATGTAGTGGCCCTTCTCCCAGTTGGTCATCTCGACCTTGCGGGAGAGCGGGGCATCGCTGACGGTGGCCAACTGCCTGCGCGAAGCAAGACTCTGGCCCAGGCGGCCGAGTCTCGAGAACTTCTGCATGGTGGACGTTTGGCGGATGGAGTGGAGGTTGGGAGGGATGGAGCTGGAAGAAGGGGAGGAAAAGAACGTCAGAAGCTGTCAGAGGGCCGATAACTAATGGGGATCACGAGTGTGGTGATTGGCTCGTCTGGGCCCGGTGCTTGCGGAATACCTCGGCGTCAATGCAAAACAGGTCGGCAGCGGTTTCCCGCTGGTCCGTCTTCACGTGCGTGTTGTAAAAAGGACGCAATGGTTATGTGCGACAGGCGGTCTAGAAGCGACTCGTGGGCAGCTTGTATGTGAATTCTTGGATACAGAGGAGATGTGTTTGGGGAGATGTTCACTCGGACGTCATGCCGCAGCCGTTCACCCCCGCACTTTCTCCCTTTGGTGATAGGCATTCTGATAACAGCTTCAACACCCAAATTGCTGCCCGGAGGTTTCTGCAAGACTGTCGGTGTGGAATCAGCGCCAACCTGGGAACGTCACTTTGAACGTCTGCAGGCCACATTGACAGATTAGCGTCTCATACAACGAGGAATCTGCCAAGGCCTAGGGCAGACTCTGACGGTCTGCAGGTTCACGGCGCACGGGCCTCGACCAAGTCCCCACTGTGCATTCTCGCGATAGCCGACTGCTCACGATTTCACACGCATTGCCGACGGCCGCGGACACAGCCACCATGCCAGCCATACGCGGACAAGATTCCAAGACGAAGACGCGCCGCCACACGCGCGACCTCGACCAGATCCACGCCGACTTGCGCGACGAAAAGCATCTCGCCGAGTTCAAGGATGCGAAGCCCGTAGAGGATTTGCCCGGTCTGGGGCAGTGGTACTGCAAGGAGTGCGCAAAGTTCTTTGAGAGCGAGAGCAATTTCGGGCAACATCAAAAGGGCAAGGTGCACAAGCGGAGGTAAGCAGATTCGAACTCGGTATTGACAGATTTGACATGCTGACTGGCAGTGCAGGGTCAAGCAACTTCGCGAAGAACCATACTCCCAGAAGGAAGCAGAGGCCGCGATAGGCCTCACGACCGACAACGGAAAGCGCACACCAACACTCATGGAGGTCGACGAGGTCGTAGCAACGGGCTGAGACCTTGCGGTTGCATGAATCAGGACGATGATAATCGAAATGGCGGGAGAAGCCATACGCAGACTTCGATGAGAAAATTTTCAGAGGGCCTTGCAGATGCTTCAGGCATCGACAGTTTATCTGGATTACCTACTGCGTACTACCAAGACGGACACTTCTACTCGAAGAGCATATGCATTGCACGGCGTTCAAAATTGGATTATGGGACATATAGAAGGGAGAAGTTCAAATGATACCCCATATTCGAATGTCATCAAGCATATCTCTCTATCAAACAGCTCGGCTCCGTAGAGACTGCTTGTTATCAAAGCCGGCATGGTCTCCTAGAGACCCGTGGACATTGCTAGCTCGTCTGAAATCGTACTGCAAACCCTCCGAGATCCCAATAATAGCGTGATAATCGGCACCTAACCCCACCGGGAAGAATTCACTAGAAATTTCCCGTTTGATGTGACTCTTACATATTATATTGTCGAATAGGTAGCCTTGTTCTGTAGTGCCTGAAGCTGCCTGATGGCTGCCTTGACCATCAAACGAACATCAAAAACTCAGCATGTAAACCACACCCCCAACATGCAATCCTAATAATCTACAATCTCCATCTCACACACCACTCAAGCAACATTCAAAGAACACTAAGGCACAAAATGGCCTTCACAAATACCCTCCTCTACGGCGGCGCAATAAGCGTCGACCTCCCCTCTAACTTCGCCGACACAAGGTTCGTCCCTCCCCCACATCCCGCAACCCTGCACATCAACAGCCTACAGCCTTCTCTTTACAAACATTTCTACTAACCATGACGCAGCCAAATCCGCCAAATCCCCGACCACCAAGAGGTGTATCTCGATGCCAATGGCTATTCCAGCATCGTCGTTGAGATCCTGGAGTACGTCCACAAGAGTAACGACGAAGAAGCGTTACAGTATCATTTTGGCGACCTAGTCGAGGGCACGGGCGATGCTACTACGATTATCGACCAAGGGAAAGCCGAGATGAAGAGTTTGCCGTACGTACTTTCCTGATCCAGGGTTATGAGGAGGGGGACACGTGAGCAGTTGTTCACAATGGACCCTTTCACAACTTACACACCACTTTGTCTAAATATAGAGATGACGTGGCTAACACGATACAGTGACAAGCCCGTTCTGGCATTGACGTTTATACAAACACCACAAACACCCAATCCCAACCCCCGTCGTAAGACGCCCGAGTTCACTTACATCCATCTCCTGTTGCTGCGCCTCAAAGAGCAGGGTACGGATATCCTGGTCACCATCAACATCCCGCACTACCCGGGAGAGTATGAGAAGGCAAGTGAGGAAGGTGGGCAGACGCAGCTCATGAAGGACAGTGCAGATGTGAGGGAGAAGGTACTGAAGAGCTTTGAGATCAAGGAGTGGGGAATATTCGAGGGCTGAGTGGTAGGGGGTGAGGATACGTCGATGGAGATATAGAAGCAGATCGGTATACGATGACTTGACGTCAAAACCGTAGCCATGTAAATTAATGGCATCACACAAGCTAAGCACCGAGATGAACCGAACATCACTTGCGTTCTTCGTTTCCCTTCGCCCATGCTTCATTTCGGCATCATCAGTTAACAAACTCTCTCCCCAACACTTTGGCAAGCACATACAGCTGCCATCTTCTCGCTTTCTCTCCAAATCCTTAAATTACGCCTCGATCACTTCTCACACAACTCTACAAAGCCTAAATATTTGCACTTATCGACATATAGTTGTAAGCACCATCCAGAGATGATAATATCTAATGTCCCTCCCCCCAGGCAACACACCTCGTGCAAGTCGACATCAAGCCCGCGGATGCGCAGATAGAGACAGACTGGCTGTAGCACATGGTGAATGGACGGAGGTTGGTGTGGTAGACATGGGGAATAGATACGATGACGACTGAATTGAATTTGTGGGCCTCAGGCCTCCTGGGTATCTTATCTAAACCGCGTTTCTACGCGGTAGCCCTATCCTGAACGCCACGCTATATGAAATCTCAACTAGCTCATTGCCGTGCTCCATCGATATGGCGTCGAGCTGGATGGCCTGGCACACACCCCGGTGTCGACCAAGGTTGTAGTTGCTTCGGAATTCTGCACAAAGTCAGTCACTCTGATTCTACTCACTTGTATGCATCGACGCGGTTCAACCTTCGTCTCATCTCCTCCCGCGCAGTCGGCGCCCGCTCTTCCACACCTGAATCTATACTCGTGCGCGACTGGTCGTGCGGATTACGTTCCGGGTGGTCGAGATTGCCCATGGGAGGTACACCGTTCGAGCCCTGACCAGGCGCGAGGAAGGGCGAAGGCGGAAGATCTGCAAGATTGGTACTAGATTGGATACCTTCCATGAGTGCGGGATCGACTGGCATTTCGTAGTTATTGTGCTGGCGATACTGCGAATACGGGTTGTGGTGCTGCATAGACTCCAGTTGAAGTTGGTTGCTGGGCGAGTCCGGACGGGGTGGTGGTTGGGGTGGCAACAGATTCGGTGGCGTCGATGTTGGAGGAGGTTGGGCAGCGGTTGGTTGTATGAATCCAAAGCCTGATCGTGCGTCAGCTCGCGCCTGGCTCTGGCCCTGACGCATCGCTGACAAACCCTTGTTCATCTCGCTACACTCAGGACAGTTCCGGATGACCTGGCTGACGGTCTCCTTGATACGGATCCAGTGGTAGGTTTCTGCGATTGCTGCAGTGGTCTTGTTGATGCCACCATGTGTCAAGTGATGAATGTCTCGGGCGAGAGAGTACTGCTGCTGAGAATCTGATATGACCTCTTTGCCCTTGAGCCACAGCTTGTCAGGCTCATCGCCCTTGCCTCCCGTGAGCTTGTAGTGTGTCGCGGCACTCCGAAGACGGCTCTTCTCGGCTCTATCAGCACCGTTGGGGTACTTCCCGTTCTTGAGGTAGAAGCGAATTTTGTCGAAGCGCTCTTCAGACACGAACTCGTCGTCTAGGCCCAGGTCACGCCCATAGATGATGGCGTCGACGAGCTCGCCAGGATACGACTTGAGGTTGCCGCAGCCCTTGACGCGCCCGATGCGCTTGAAGCCTAGGGCATCCCATATCCGGCAGGACGCTACGTTGGTCTCGTACACGAGGTTGAAGACGGAGTATGTGTAGCCCTAGATGCGTTAGTGCATGCCCTGAAACTCTGTTTAGGGAGGACTTACCAGCTTCGGCGCCCAGTCCAGGTATGTCTCGCCCATCAAACGGCCAACGCCTCGATTCCGCGACGCATCCGTGACCAAAAACCCACCGTTGCAGACGTGACTCGACCTGCCGGGGTAATTGGGCTTGATATAGAAACTGCCTAGACACTCCCTCTCCCAGTCGCAGCCTCTCCGTGCCATCTCGTGCAGTTCTCGGCCGTCTTGGATATCGCCTAAGAGCATGACGGCGCCAAAGACACCGAACCAGTACGGGCCGAAGTTCTCGAGGGACAGCGGCTCGACCATGGGGTACGTGTCGCCCTTCTCGATCTCGCGGCCCAGCTGGTCACATAGATATGCCAGCAATGTGAGCGGCACTTGGTTTGGCGCAGAGAAGGGTATGATGGTCGCGGTAGTGGTGCGGTCGCGCAGGGTGACTTGACAGGGCGCGATACCTACGGGTAGCGGACCGCCAGGCGGAGGGTATGGAACGTCGCCGGATGTCCTAAAGATGACGGGCGCACTCGGATCGTCCAGCATCGCAGGCATGGTCGGCGACTGTGCTGGACTTCTATGGTTGCCATCGGGTGGTTAGCACTGCGAAAGTTGAAATGATCACGTTGAGTCAACAAAGTGAAAAAGCTTGCAGCGCAAGCGAAAGCGGTCGGCCATTCTTGCGAAGCGCGACGTTGACATTCACTCTAGAAGCATACGGAGGTGTAGGACTTACAACGAGTACTAGAACGGCCCGAGGGATGGTCAAGCAGGATGAGAGATACTGCCGTGATGTGGTGCTCGCGCTGCGTGCCCTTCAAGAACAGCAAGAGGCACACTAGCGCCTCGCTTAAGCAGCCAATCGCAGCTGACTAGCCTACTTTTGCTTGGCTGCAGCTATCTACCTTTCTTTCACCCTCGTCCTCGCGTGTTTGTCCGGGAACGACACTCTCGAGCCAGGCACACAAATCCCTCAGCTCAGCACCACCCATGACATGCCCCATGCCTTCATACTCCTTCAGCGTCACCCTTTCCTCCTTGACACCCAGGGAGTAGAGCGTCTCGTAGCACATCCGATGATAGCGCTTCGGCACGAGTCTGTCCCCTGTTCCCCTCGCGAGGAATACCTCTACATCATCTTCATGCTCCTTCGGCAATCCAGATTCTCCTCGCAATACAGGAATGCGATCTGAGAGTGGAAGATAGCCCGACAGTCCCACCAAGCCTCCGAGTTTTCCAGTGTATTTCGATACAAGACCAGTTAGCAGAGCCATGGCATGACCCTGCGAGAAGCCGCCGAGTATAATCCTATTTTCCAAAACGCCCTGGCTGATGAGGTCGTCGATCAAAGTCGTCAGGTAAGCTACAGTGGCCATGATGCCCTCCTCATCCTCGTCATCTTCTAGCTCGGGTCTGGATGGTGGGTAGGGAGAGAGGCGCGTTGGCATGTACCATGCGGTGGTTGCTAGATCATGGTTTTCGAGGGCGTTGGGCAGGACCCAGGACATATGGGGCAGTTTACCGGCGGACTGGAATTGGCGGGCCATGTCTGTGAAAGGGAGTCAGGGGGGTGATGAGAGTTGGGAAAGGGAGGCGGACTCTCGACGCCTTCTGCCTCATCACCGAGGCCGTGGACGAAGATGAAGGCTGCGGATTTGGAGCTGTCGCTTGGTGGGGAGGTCGGTGGGAGAATGATGGGTGGCTTTCGTTCCTTTGGCATTCTGTAGTGGGCGGTGCGGTGCAGGCAGAATGTAGGTGGTTTCGATAGTGGTATTCCACAACCTTGCCCTAAATGGAAGTTGTCCCTAGGTAGGAAGAATACATTTAATACTCGGTGTTGTAGCTACGGTCCGAAGCCATTTCAAATGGTCGATGTACCCCGCACCGAACTGCGGCATCATGCAGGTACGACGGGGCGCGTGAACATGTGATCCTGGGTTTCCTCAATACTTCCTCACCTCCGAACTTCCCCGCAACACGCTCAAACATCCGCAATGCCGCACGTCGAGGTACTCCCCAACTCGACCGCATCCGTCGCGCCCGGCTGGACATATGTCGTCGACACCGGCTACGACCCCTCCAAGGTCGCCATCAACCCCAAGAACAAAAAGCGCGCCGCAGCAGCACCGGGCGGCCAACGCAACGAGAACGATCTCTCGGCGCGCCAGCAAACCGCCATCGCGCGACGTATCGCCGAATTAGAACGCGATAACGACCCGAAGCAACTCATCACGATACCGGGCAAGCCGAGCGTGCCGAAGACGCAGAATGCGCGGAGGATTATACAGTATCAGCGGCAGATCAAGCACTGGCTCGACGATGAAGAGGCGCAGATGGGGCAGGCGACGACGACATCGAGAGGAAGTGTGTCGTTGGCAGGGAGGGGCGGTGTGCAAGCATTGAGGCGGCAGAGCATTTTTGCTTCTGTACCTGTGACGCCGCGCGAAGCGACACCAGGACCTGCAGCGACAGTGCAGCCGCCGTCACGCCTAGACAACACCTTCGCCGACGACGCCCTACTATCCATTGACCGCTCTATGCCGCCACCCCTCAACCCCGCTGAGCTCGAGGCTCTCCTTATCGCTCCGCCGTTGTCGTACGCCGCGAGCCATGCCGCACCTCCTCCTGCCGGCGGACCACCCCAGCGGCAGTTCTGCGATAACTGCGGGTATTGGGGGAGCATCAAGTGTCGAAAATGCGGGGCTAGGGTGTGTGGTATGGAGTGTAAAGACGCGCATGAAGCAACGAGGTGCTTGAAGTGGGCATGAAGACACAGCTTGGAACCCTATATGATACCCCAGTACCCAAATCTATCCACCTGCCCCCCTCGCTCAATACGCGAACTTCTCTCCAACAAGCTCCTCACTCAGCTTCCAGAGCTTCTCCACGTCCTCCGGGTTCTTTGCCGTCGGCTCCACATCAGACAGATGCCCATCTTCCAGATACGCACCATTATGCCCGTCCAGCCTCGGATCAAACGCAGCAACCACATGCGTCGCCGCACACTCATCCGGCGTCTTAAAGTCGAATTCACGCGTCCACCCGATCTCCTTGTCCTTGGCCTCTATACACTTGTGTTAGCACATCGTCAATCCAATTCAGCCATATACAAACAACGTACGTAGGCTCGCCATGTCTTCATGTAATAAACCCCCGGGCATAAGATTCGTCCCCAGCATCTGTCCGGGATGCAGACTGTACGCCTTCAATCCCTTGGGCCCCAGCTTCTTCGCCAGCCCGTAGGTGAAGATGATGTTGGCCGTCTTGCTCTGTCCGTACGCTGCCCACTGCTCGTACACCTTGCCATTTTGGAAGTTGACATCCTCGAAGCGTATCCCGCTTAATCGGTGCCCGTCGCTGGCCACGTTGACGATGCGTGGCGCCTTGGCCGCGAGCATCTTGGGCATGATGAGGTTGGTAAACAGGAAATGCGCAATGTGGTTGGAGCCAAACTTATTCTCGATCCCGTCTTCCGTCGTCGTGTACGGGCCGCCCATGGCCCCGGCAGAGTTCATCAGCACATCGATGTGGTCCTCTTTGTACGCGAGCACTTCCGCCGCCGCTTCACGAACTTGCTTCTGCGAGGCGAGGTTGAGGACTAGGACTCGCGTCTCGACATCTGCGCTCGCGGGGTCTGCTGCGATCTTGTCGGCCGTGGCTTGGAGTTTGGAAGCAGAGCGACCGGCGAGGATGAGCAGCGCGGGCTTGTGCTTTGCGACTTCCTTGACGAAAGTAGCGCCTAGGCCGCCGAGCGTTACGCCTGTTGTCAGGACGATCTTGCCGGCTATGTTGGCGGCATTGTCTATTGCGATGGTCGAGGCGAGCGCAGTCTGGCGGTTGTAGGGGAGTGGTGAGGCCATGGTGGTGGTGTTGTGACTGAAGTGTTGTGACTGGAGTGTTGATCTGGATTATTTTTCCTTTGAAAAGACAAGAGACTGGGCTTGTATTTGGCAACAGGAGTGTGTGGGCACGAATTGTGACATTCACTCACTTTCCCTTGGATAAAATGAATCGGTCCGCATTTTGGTTGGGTGACCTTGTATCCCCAAAACCCGAGATGCATCCGTTCACCGCTCTGTAGAACCTCAATGAACACTTTCGCTCTTTACCGGTGATAAAGCAAACCCCGTCGAGCGATGAGGAACCTACACGCAGCAGGAGTCTGTGATTCAGCCAAGACTGCGCGTCGTCCATTTAACTCCGTCCGGGCTCCACTCCCAACTCCGAAGAGGATCGGCAAACGGTCTCACTCGAGAAGATTGCCGCAAGCATGCGGCAGTACAAGGGGGACTCATGAACGGGCTGCCCCCCCCCTGTCAGCCCCACCAATCTTGGCAAAAAATTGTCTGTTTTTTTCTCTCTGTTCTAAGCTACCATTTGGTATGGCCACCATTGGCATTAATAACTGCATGGCAGCGCTCCCTCATGTTATCTACATATTTTGAGAAGTCTGATAGTTCAATCTTAGCCCATTCTTCCTCTGCATATTGCTGGACTTCAGCAGCTGTCTTTGGATACCACTTCCTATGCCTTAAAGGCTGCTAGATATACCCGGAGGATAGCTCTGGCTAAGTCTCCTCTTTCTGATGAGAACAGAAGAATTCAGCTCCAATGCGCTCAGGATCACCTTGGCTGGGATACACCTTGTTAGAATACAATACTTTGGAGTGACAAAACATGGGTTACTAGAGGCCATCACCAAAGGGTTTGGGTCACTTGGTTGCCTGGTGAGAGCTTAGAGGACAGCTGTTTAGTAGACAAAGTACGCAAAAAGAGAGGGTAGATGTTTTGGGCTTGCTTCAACGGCAGTAGCAAAAGTCCAAGTCTCTTCTGGGAGAAAGGGTGGGGCTCAATCAATAAGGAGAGCTACTGCTCAAGGATAGTACCTCTCTGTTATGGCCCAGAAACCTACATGCAACTGGTTGAGGTTTATGGAATCACAGGCATCGACCCATTCCGCAGATATGACAGCGAGGGGCAGGCCAAGCGTGACACGTGACTACCATACCATCGGTATGCGGCTGTCACCCCGCAAACGGATGACAGACAGCCGTGCCGCTCCCGCTTCGAGCCGTCCCAATCGTCTTGGCGCATCCGTCCCAGCAGTCTCGGTGCAGCCGTCTTGGTCGTCCCATTGACACCGAGACGTCGAGACACCACGCACCGAGACAACGAGACAACGAGACGCACTAGCCACAGGATACAGTATATAGACAGCATGGAGAGCCCTTATGGCTTGACGTGTTCAACTCATCAAGTGAAAGCAATACTACTGTTCTATCTACCTCACATCTTTGATCCGCTTTGCAGAGAGCCCCTTCTATTGCGTTCGCATCGTCCCTCCGATCCTGATCCCATTCATCCCAGAGAACCAACCTTGCATTCCCCCGACTACGTACCATACATCTAGCCTTCCAGCTTCGGTCGTACCCTCCAGTCGGACGGACCCTCACACTCTCGTTAAAGGATAGATCAGGATGAATCTGGGGCTCATTGTCACGGTAATCTAGCCACCAACCCCACGGCTCACCCCACGGGAAGCCTACGGAGCTACAACGGCCCGGCCTAGGGGAGGCCGCATGCCGTACTCGTTTATAACTCCCTTACGGAGCCTGGACGACTCCTCAAGGATTCGTCTTAATACAAGCCTATACATATATCTCTGATTCCTGCCGCGAAACACCTTACACTCATATACATGCAGGGTGGAGCTCCTGCCCACTCAGCTGCATATACGCTTAGTGAGTTAAGGGCTGGAGAGGTTCATCCAATCTTTTGGCCAGTGTTTTCACCAGATCTCAACCCTATTGAGGCAGTGTGGAACAAGATGAAGGATTGGATTGAGCTTAACCACCCAGATCTACCAGCAGGCAGGCAGCGGAGCTATGATCAGCTTTGTGATATTGTGAAGCAGGCTTGGGAGGCTATTACTCCAGAATACCTTGAGTCTCTAGTAATTAGTATGAGAGAGAGGTGCCAGGCTGTAATAGATGCTGAAGGTGGCTACACTAAGTATTGAAAACATACAGTTCTATCTGAACGTGGTTTAGCTGCTTGCAATTTCCAATCCCTGTCACCGACCCACCTACACTACTTTTGCCTGATACCACAGTAAACTACACGGTGTGGGGGAAAAGAAGGAGATAAAAAGGGGACGTTCGTCCTGATGGGTAGGTAGATCGCCATTGACTTGAAGAAGATCTGATATCGTAGGTAGTATGTGCACGGCCACTCTAATCGGCGCACTTGCAACGTTGAACATGAACGTGCTGCTCTCGACTCACAGCCGCGTAAGTCACTTTACCTCGCTCTTGCCTCTTCTAATCCTTTCCTACCAGAGAATCTCCCGTCGATCGAGTACCGATCCAACGCTTCCTGCGAGCCAAAGTACTTTACTGATTCTTCTACCAGCCTGGCAACGGCTATGACTTCGTCTTTCGCGTTTGGTGTAGCCTCCTGCAAAGACCGCGATAGTAGTTTCAGATTCTGGATCTGCAGTTCGATGCTGTGAAGACTGGTGTGGATGATAAAACCCAAGGTCTCCGTCGTGTCACTCTCATCCCTTGTACTCGTCAGCAAACACACTCTGCAATTATATCCCACTTGCACATACCCAGTATCCTCCTCAATACTATCCTCTTCATCATCGAACAAGCCCTCATCATCCACCACAGGAGTCTCCTCAACCTTCAAATCCTTGGGCTTGGCCCTCAAACAAATCTCCCCCAACTCCGCCACCCGCCCAATCAAGCGCTCCAGATTCCGTGCTGCTGCCTCGACTACCCCCCGCTTCCGGGCGTCAATCCTAGCCAGACCTTCAACATTCGCTACGTGGGCCCAGACTTGCAGATCGAATGCGAACCCCTTGGTCTGTTCGGCAATCTTCTCAAACGTCAGGTCTTGCGGGTTCGCTGCTTCGACCTTGAGGTACGGCAGGCAGGTTTTTTCGATCTGATTTAATTTTTTCTGCAGCAACACGTACTGGTACATCAATTGGAGCTGCGCGGTAGGCGATCTGGGACTGGCGCTTGGGCTTCTCTTGGGTGTGGGACTTGTTGCTGTGGCGGGGGAGGAGGAGGGCGGGTGGTCTTGGTGTATCTGTACCTGGATACTCGGTCTCTTTTGATGCTGTGGTTTTCGCTCAAACCTCACTGGTAGTTGACTTGGCAGGACAGAGTCGTTGGAAAGATCGTAGCCGTGGGCCGGTTTCGAACTAGGGCGGACTTCTTGCACGTTATAGCTTCGTTCGGATGTGCGCTGCAGCTCGCCGATGTCTGAACTTGATAGGTTTCTCCTTGTTGTGGTTCCAAAGACGGGGACGGCGAGGCGGTCGGAGGTTGGGGGCCGTTGGGCGGAGGTAGATGGTGAAGAGGTACCGTAGCGGCTGTCGTGGTAGCGCTTCATTTCTCGTTCGCGATCGCGCCGGTCCCATTTTGTCTTTTCTTCTAGATGATCGACATATCCTCCTGAGCGCGAACGATGGAGGCTCGAACGTCGTTCGTTGCCATCGACAACAAGGAGGTCGGATGAGTGTGTCGCCATTGCGTTTTGGCAAACTGATCTTCTCTCTTCAAATGCGTATGCGACCGAAAGGCCACTTCAGCGAAGCTTATGCGAGGAAGCAAGCTTTGAACAGAAATTACTGCGCACACTGATCACAGCGACGTCCAAGGTAATGATCGCCTTCACAGCACCCTCACTCTCAAACGGCCTTTTGTCAGTGGGGTCGGGAACTCAACAGAACCCAAAAGATCAATGGCTGTGGAATTCATCTTACCGGTTGCTACCCAAAAGCCTGATCAAACATTGTAATATTGAGACTTTTGGGGGCCGTTGGGGGCTGAGCTACCACCGACCGATAATTCTACACTGCGGTGGCTGGGCACACGCCCAATCGCGCCACGACGCCCTACACCAAAGCTGACGAGCTGATGTTCGCACATGTCCAGCCTCAGTATCTTGCGCATCATGAGGCCGTCTGTTGTATCTTTTCGTGCGTTGTGGCCTAATTGCCGCTGGTGGATGTTGGACCGGATCCAATGGACCCCCCCGTTTTTGCTTCGAGGTGTACAATAGCCCCCTATATCGCACGACCGTCCCTTTACTTACATCTATATTTGAGTCTGCGGAATTTCCTACGAATTCTCCATTGACAGTGGCAGTACGACTATTCCACACAAAACTTGAGCGCCCTGTTCACATCTCTTGACACAAGCCTGAACCTCGTCTTCGCAATCAAATCAGCCTCGAGTTGCATCAAATAACTAGCCGATAGCCAGGTGGCAGAAACCATGGCCGAAGTCCTAGGCGTCATCACCGGTCTCTACACCGCAGGGCAAGCTCTGCAAACCTTCGCACACCAAATCCACAAATGGAGACACGTATCGGAGCGACTCTTTGACATAAGAGAAGGGCTAGATGTTGTAAAAGTCACACTCGAAAGCTGGCAATACAAATACGACATCCAGGCGCACCGACCGGACCTCCATATGCGCATTCTGTTTGGCAAAGAGGGCTTCGAGCGCATACAAGCCACTCTCGGGAGCATCAGCATTGTCGCTCGAACGATCGAGAGCGACATCGATCGAGTGAAAGGCCAGGCGCTGAAAGTGCGGACTCCTGGCGATCCCAACGATAGCGCAAACGAGGAGGTAGTCAAAGACTGCCTGCGACGCATACAGCGAAACACTACGTGGTCCCGCAAGTTCAAACTCAGCGTTCTCGGCAAAGCAGACGATCTGGAAATGCGCCTCGAACGATTGCATCGCAAACTCAATGCGCTTGAACGCTTCTCCGACTCTTATTTGGAGCAAGAACACCCATATATCTTCGCAGAGGTCAAACGACTTCCCGGACGTCGTTTCATTTTCAAGGTCGGGAACGGGAGAATGGATACGGTGCAGAGCAAGCTTCTGGGCGCGCTTGCTGCTCGAAAAGACGCAGAACTACTGCACCGCGCGACAGGCAAGGGCAATCAGGTCCACATTGGTCTTTCGGTGCCGCAGATCCATAAACGGGACTTTGCGTTCCTGCTCAGCTTGAACGGGCGGACGTACGAAGTCCTCGTTCACCCGGTGAAGATCAAGGCTGTTAACGACCCTTTGCGTGTACAGACCAGTTTTCTCACTGCCGTACCAGCTCTTATCAGGAATACGCACGAGGCGTGCTACATGCTGCCTTCTTCGTCAACGTCAGCAGGTTTCCAAGTCAGCATTCCACCAGCTAGCCTGCTCTCCGACCTCGAGTGCAAGGACGCTCTGTCAACGATTGTTAGACAACAAAACACGCGTCTCGGCTCGCAGATCTTGTACCCACAGGATCAGTGCGCAATAGCCAGCGGTATAGCACAGGGCTGTTTCCGGCTGATAGGAAGTCAATGGCTCACGTTCCTCGACTGCACGAATGTCCGCTGGCGCAGAACAAAAGAAGGAAAATGGACGAGCATGTTGACGGCTGCACCCGGCACTGCAGCTGTGACCCGCTCACTGGACAAGTGTCTCGTAGCAAATCGTCAAAGAAGAGATTCACGTGACCTCTCCAAGCACATGCACATCTTCCGCATCGGGCTCGTTCTCGCAGAACTCGCTTTGAAATCGCCAATTTTGTACATCGACTTTGACGATTCTACCAACATGACGAAACTCTTCATCAACGACGGCGAAGAGGTAGATGCGGGAGAGGTCGCTGCGCAAGTCGACTTGAAGAGCAATGTCTTCTTGGGCAATATGGTGTTTTTCTGCCTCAACGTGCTGCAGAACCGCGATGCTATGGCGGATAAGAGTATCGAGGGAGCATACTTCCAGGACGTATTAAAGCAGGCGGAGGAACTCGATGGTCTGATAAGAGCGGACAAGAGGAGGGGTGGCGTGAGTCCGGGGGGTAGTGGGATGAGTACGCCGAGGAATGGTGGAAGCTATGTATTCTAAGGGTTGAGGAGTGAATTAGTAGACTCAAGAAGCTATGCAATATGGTACCACGATAGAACGTGGAGCAGGAGTGTATGGCACCACGTTGTGTCCCGCGTATCCCGCATCCGTGCTACACAATATGGGTGAAGTCGTGAGCTCGTGAAGTCGCTGTCCGCACGAAGCGAATAGCGTCAGGGTCCACCTCGGCAAGGATGACGCTTGCCGACTTGGCAGGAACAAGGCAGTCATGTAAACCTCAGGCATCCAATGGCGGAGATAATATCGTGCGCGATCGTCTACTTCTCTTCGCTCCCTCCCCTCCCCTTGCGCTAATTGTAATACACAATGGCGCTGCTGCGGCGCTATGGCCTCTATACGGCTCTCTCCGTCGTCTTCATCTACCTGCTCTACTCGCTCAGCTTCCCCTACGAACCCGAAAGCAACGCGCCGGGAGCCCCCACCCACAAGAACGAGCATGGGAACAACGGTCGACCTCAGAAACCACAGAAGTTCAAGTCCTTCGATTGGGCGAGAGTGCCGTTCAAGCACCGCATCGAAACCCTCACTCCACTGCCCACCGGCGAGCCGAAAGCGCTACCGAGGATACAGTTTGAGTTCGAGGAAGAAGATGCTACGGCGAAGAATATACGCGAGACGCGGAGGGAGGAGGTGCGGAAGCAGTTCCTCAAGTGCTGGAAGAGCTATCGAAGTTTTGCTTGGAAGCACGACGAGATACGGCCTATCAGCGGCGAAGTGACGGACCACTTTGGAGGTTGGGCAGCGACATTAATTGATGCGCTGGACACGTTATACATCATGGGCTTCGAAGATGAATTTTCCTCTGCCATTACGGATATCGAGGCCATTGACTTTGGCTACACGGAGCTGGACAAGGTCAATGTGTTTGAGACGAACATCCGGCACTTGGGAGGGTTGCTGGCGAGTTTCGAGCTGAGTGGGGATCGACGGCTGTTGAAGAAGGCGAAGGAGGTGGGCGAGATGCTCTACCATGCCTTCGATACACCGAACCACATGCCAGTGACACGCTGGAATTTCCGCGCGGCGGGAGAGGGCAAACCTCAAGTCGCCGACGAGCAGGTCCTCTTAGCGGAAATCGGATCGCTGACCATGGAGTTCACACGCCTCTCACAGTTGACAGAAGACCCGAAATGGTACGACGCCGTAACCCGCGTAACACGGGTGCTAGAAGAGCAGCAGTCCAAGACAAAACTCCCAGGCATGTGGCCTATAGTTGTCAATGCGCGAACAATGGACTTTACGCAAGATAACGGCTTCACGCTCGCCTCCATGGCCGATTCAACGTACGAGTACTTCGGCAAGCAATACGCCCTTCTCGGCGGCCGCGACGCCATCTACCGCAAACTCTACGATGCATCTATGGAAACCGCATCCAAGCATGCTTTATTCCGCCCCTCGACCCCCGAAGACTCGGACATGCTGATGTCGGGTTTCGTCCATGTGGAGGGCTCAGAGGTGTTTCTAGACCCAGAGATGCAGCACCTGGGGTGCTACACCGGTGGCATGTTTGCGCTGGGCGGCAAAATCTTTAGCAACGAAGAACACGTCAAAATCGGCCGCAAACTCGCCGACACATGCGTATGGGCCTACAAAGCTTCGCCCGCCGGCATAATGCCCGAAGTCTCGCACTTGCTCAAGTGCGAAAACACGACGACTTGTCACTGGAACGAGAAGGCGTGGCACGACGGTATCGCATCCCGCACCGACCATAACGCAAAGGAAAAGGATCCGCTAAGGAATATCGCCAACTTGAGGCTACCGAGCGGATTCACCAGCATTGATGACCGCAGATATATACTCCGCCCCGAAGCCATCGAGAGTGTCTTTGTCATGTACCGCATCACGGGCGAACAGCAGTGGCAGGCCGCCGCGTGGGATATGTGGGCGGCTATCCAACGCTCCACCGATACGGATATTGGGAATTCGGCGTTGGCGGATGTTTCTGCGGATTCGCCACCGAGGAGCGATAGCATGGAGGTACGTGACCTGATAACGTGAAAGCGACTCGACGTCTAGAGTGCTAACAAACTGGAATAGAGTTTCTGGATGGCGGAAACGCTAAAGTACTTTTACCTCACTTTTAGCGAACCGAGTGTTATTAGTCTGGATGATTGGGTCTTCAATACTGAGGCGCATCCGTTTAGGATTCCGAAACCGAACAAGGCATAAGACATGTATACACACCAAAGCGATGGAATATATTAGGAAGAGAATGGAAGCATTGCAGGCGTTGGAAGGAGTACATATACAAAACTTAGTATACTATTGCAACTCCACTGTACCGTTATATTAACCTCCTGCTAGTCTTTGTTAGATATCTTCCCTTTCTCTTTTTCTGTCGAGAGGAAATGAGGCAACTAGGAAGTGGAAGTCTACATCAGGCAATAGACAGGAATGAGTGAAGTAGGGTATTAATTCAGTAGCCCCGGGGCAAGGTATCTCATAAAGCACTCGCATCCATCTCATTCATCCCATTCATCCCATTTATCGTCAACTCTAAGCATGACATCGCATCATTACCGCGTTCTCTCACCATCACCAGTGCTTACAAGGCATTGCCGTGGGTGGTGTGGGTGGTGTGGGTGTTGGTGGTGTGATGGTGACCGAGCCCAAGCGCGCCCTTGGTCTTGTCGACGATGCTATCGCCAGTGGAGCCATGAACATTATTATCCTTGGAGCGGCCAAACTTGTCGCTGACAGACTGCGTGTTGGTCTTGGTGTGGTCGGGCTGGACCTCGCGGGCGACCTTATCGGCTCCACCGGTGATGGACTCCTTGGCCTTTGTGAGGGTCGACTTGGAGGAGTCAGGTTGCTGAGGAGGGTGTTAGTGAGTGATAGGATGGGAAGAGGGACGAGCCGTACTAGCTTCTCGCCGGCCTTGGTGTGGAAATCTTTGCGGAAAGCGTCGGACATGTTGGTTGTTGGGTTGGTGGGTTGGTTGATAATTATAAGAGTTGCAGGTGTGGTTGTGGATGTTGATGGAAAAGTGCTGGAATCGAGCGAGAGAGTGCTTATATGCTACCAAGGATCTTCAGACAGCTACGTCATGGCCATGACAGCCGTTCGCAGGGACAGCAGGAATGTGCTTGACATTCGCTGCTCAACCTTGAGACAGCGCAACCGTACCTCGTGAACACTACGTAGGGCAAGACGTCATCTCTTGTCAAGATCCAATAGGCCCGGCTCTGGGTAGTTGTGTCACTCGTCGTCTTTGTTGGTCTGCATGCATCGTATATGAGGGGCGAGGAGCAGGGGTGGTATATTCGAATCAGCGGCAATGGGAGCTTTGGCTACCCTCTGATTACTTGAGGATCGAGGGTGTCCGTCGTTGCCAGCTCACATGTAGAAGGCTCACTGAAGCTGTACGCTAAGACACATTGAAGGTGTGTTCATATATCGAGTACACGAGGACATGGTGAAGGCCGTTGACTGCTGAAGTTTGACAGCTCCATGGTGGGGCAGAGCTATCGGACCAGGGTCTGCGCCGGATGCGAGACATCACGTGTATTGACGTCATCCCGTCTCAAGTGCAGCAGCGCTTGCGTAGAATCAAGCTTCAAGGCTGATTGTTTGATTGATTGCCATGTCAACGGAGCTCGGTCGCCGCTCATGTTCACACGAGCCGTCATTTGTACGGACTGAAGCCGCTGATGTCTGACGTACTGGGTGATTGCGCAATCATCAGGACACTATAGTCTACCACCATTGCACGAGTGTTTTTGGATGTGGATGCTATCCCTTCACTTGGAGACGACGGCGCAGACAGGCTTCACCCATACAGCAGCGTCTGTAGGTGCTGGACGAGTCTGGACGAGTCTGGAATCGAGACTTAGTGATTTGCCCGAAGCGAGATGATTGTCTCCGTGCCCGGGGCTACGAAGGCCTTGTTGCGGGATCAGTCCCCTTGCGCGGTGGTTTTGCTCGACTGGGCAGGACACCGCCCATGGCCGAATAGCGGTAGAGATCTGAGGGAGACGTCGTCGCGTGGCTCACCGCAACGCGTCCAAGAGCTGTCGCGCACGAGGAAATGTCGGTGTCGTGTTAGATGCCGTGCCGCACGCAGGCTGCCACGTCGCCGCAAGAAATGCAGAGGCTGGATATGCACATACGGGACGGGCTAATGCAGGAACAGGTCCCCCTTTCCAGAAAAGAGATGCGCCGGCCAGGGGTGGCGCTGGTGTGATTGGTCGTTGCGCGAGGCTGGGCTATGACGCTCGTTCCAGACCGGTTGTCATGGCGCCGGCTTGTTTGTATCCAGCCATCTTTCCAGCCACTTCAACCACCAACCTCATCATTTTCGCAGCAGCAAAAGTACTCGAGGCTGCAGGCAAAGAGAGAAGTCACATCCCACGCTACCCGCTTCCACCTCAACTCATATTGAATATTATTCGCATCAGGAGACATCTGACAATCGTCGTCGCAGTTTACATTCCGACTGAAGCTGCACAATCTGCAAGCGCATCGCATCTCGAATATCGCATCCGCTTGCCCTCTCACCCGCACACTTGAGAGACACAGCCAGCAACCGTCTGAGTGCAGCTCGCCGCTCATTCCGCCCGGCCCATTGGGGGCGCAGGGTTCCGAACACCCGCACGAGGCTACTGAAGGAGACACACACACATAATGGCGAACCTAAAGTTCGCCGTTAGCATGCAACGTGAGTGCCACGCGCTCGCTATAGGGAAATGGAATGGAAGCTAACAGTTACCAGGGCTGATACCGTTTTTGGGTTTCCATCATGTTCTCATGATTTTGATCGCAATTGCGATAATATTATTATGTGAGTTTAGACAGAAGCGCTGCCTCGACAGACCAGCCGCTAACAGTTCGCAGCGCTACTACTCGCAGGATGTTCCTCCACATCACCACTTATCCCCGGCATCTTCCTCATCTCCATGTGGTACGAAAAGTACACACCCGATTACGCACCCGAACAAGTCGACCCCGGTGTCACCGCGGCCATCGCAAACATCGTCGGCAACGCACAGCTCGGTGTGCGCGTCGGCTACTTCGGCATCTGCATCAACAGAGACGGCGGCGGCTACATATGCTCCAACAACGCAACGGCACTCGTAGACAACCTGTCCGTCGACCAGGACCCGCTCAATCTCGTTTGGGTCGCCGCTACCTTCAAGGATGCCGTCGTTTTCCCATACCTGCTCATTGTCGCCATCATCCTCGCCTTCTTCACCTTCATCCTTCTTGCAACCTTTCCTGGATGGCACGAGGAGAGAGATGAGCGCACCGGATCCGACGTCGACGTTAAGCCCTTCCCATCAAGACCCGTCTCGCAAGTCGCCCTCGCACTCATCTTCATCTCATCGATCTTTGTCCTTGTCTCGGTGCTATGGCAACACACAGCGTCGGTCGCGGCAGCAACCATAGCGCAAGATCTGGGGAATGGCAGTGTAAAGTCGGGAGTAGGCACATCGGCCATGGTGTTAGGCTGGTTTGGTTTCGTTTTGCTTATAATTGTCACCATCGGCTTGCTCGTTATGATCCTCAGCATCATTGTTCTCGACCGCCTCACAGACAACGATTAACCGGAGCTTGGAACCGACCGCGAATAGTTTCAGGACATAATTACGAGTTGATGGGCATTTTGTTGGCGCGATTGTGTAATTTGGTGCCGAGCGTACTCGGCTTTTTTCTCTTCAGCTCGGTTGTTACATACCCCTTTTGGCGACGCTATAGCAGCATGCTGCTCAGATCGACATTTTGGCATACTCGGCGTTTGATATCTTCATTGCATCAGATCGATTCGATCCATGACAGCGAGTGTTGGGGATTTTTTAGAGCAAGAAACAAGAGATGGGACGACTCTATTGAAAGAGACGCTAGGATGGACTATACCTATGTAGCAAACGAAACCGAGAATTGGATACGTCAGTTAAAAAACATTTGCCTCCACGTACTTGATCGTGTCCGTCCCCCAAACAGAGCGTTGTCATGACGCTTTGAACATTGGTGATCTGCATGGTAAACGCGGGGAAAGCGTGCGGAAGCTGGCCCATCGGTCAATATGGCTTTGCTGCCCAAAAGCGGAAGTGTTTTCGTACTAAAGTCAATCGTGCATTCATGCGCAGAAAGAACAATAGACATCTAACTTCCACGCGTGCTGGAGAAGCTTGCAAGAACAATAGACGTCTAAATTGCACGCGTGCTAGAGAAGCTTGCAAGAACAATAGGATCCGATGACCGGCTGCTTTTATCGATGACGCCTTGCCTAAGCGAGCCTAACGCATGTCGTCGCGAACCAAAATTTTGGTGGGGTTCATGTGAGAACCTTAAGTGCTCTTGACTATTAAATTCACCCACTACTTCAGTCTCTCTCTCCCATTCTCTCCGACCAATTTCCTGCCACACAACTCTTCATCATGGCTACTTACGCGCTCCCCAAATCCCACCAGGACGTATGTTCCCAGCAACCCAACGAACATGGACTCGGTATTGACTCATAACAGCTCATGGAGAAGTCCTTGGTGGATACTGACCAAGAGGTCGCGCAGATCATGGTAACATGTCCAGACGACAATTTTTAGCATGGCTACTAACAAGCCTCGCAGGAGAAGGAAATCCAGCGCCAGCGCGAGTCGATCCTCCTTATCGCCTCGGAAAATGTCACGTCCCGCGCCGTCTTCGATGCCCTCGGCTCGCCCATGTCGAACAAGTACTCCGAGGGCTACCCCGGTGCGCGATACTACGGCGGCAACGAGCACATCGACTCGATCGAATTGCTCTGCCAGAAGCGCGCCCTCGAGACTTTCGGACTGGACTCGGAGAAGTGGGGCGTCAATGTGCAGTGCTTGAGCGGGAGCCCAGCGAACCTGCAGGCTTACCAGGCTATTATGAGGCCGCACGATAGGCTGATGGGGCTGGATCTGCCGCATGGTGGGCATTTGAGCCACGGATACCAGACACCGCAGAGGAAGATCTCGGCCGTTTCCACCTACTTCGAGACTTTCCCCTACCGCGTAAACCTCGACACCGGCCTCATCGACTATGACCAGCTCGAGCAGAATGCCCTCATGTACCGCCCCAAGGTACTCGTCGCCGGTACCTCCGCCTACTGCCGCGAGATCGACTACGCCCGTATGCGCGAAATTGCTGACAAGGTCGGCTGCTACCTCCTGATGGACATGGCCCATATCTCCGGCCTCGTCGCTGCTGGCGTGAACAAGTCGCCCTTCCCCTACTGCGACATCGTCACAACCACGACCCACAAGTCACTCCGTGGACCTCGTGGCGCCATGATCTTCTTCCGTAAAGGTGTGCGCAAGACGGATGCGAAGACGGGCAAGGAGACACTCTACGATCTCGAGGGACCCATCAACTTCTCCGTCTTCCCCGGCCACCAGGGCGGGCCGCACAACCATACCATCACCGCGCTCGCTGTTGCGCTGAAGCAAGCCCAGACCGAGGACTTCAAGCTGTACCAGCAGCAAGTCATCAAGAACGCCAAGACGCTCGAGGTCGCGTTCAAGGGAAAGGACTACAAGCTCGTCACCGACGGTACCGACAACCACATGGTTCTTATCGACCTGAAGCCCTTCGCCCTCGATGGTGCGCGCGTCGAAGCCGTGCTCGAACAGGTCAACATCGCGTGCAACAAGAACACCACGCCCGGTGACAAGTCTGCGCTTACACCCATGGGTATCCGCATCGGTGCGCCGGCTATGACATCGCGTGGTCTGGGCGAGGAGGACTTCAAGAAGATCGCAAACTACATTGATATCTGCATCAAGCTGTGCAAGAAGATCCAGGGCGAGCTGCCCAATGAGAACAACAAGCTCAAGGACTTCAAGAACAGGGTGGCGTCTGGTGAGGTGCAAGAGATCAATGACCTGAAGAAGGAGATTGCGGCTTGGGCTGTTACCTTCCCTCTGCCTGTCTAAGTTTTTTATCGGCTCCTGGGTTTGGCGCAGTTATGGTGTTTGGGAAGGGATCGGTGTTTCAACAAAAGGGATCTGGACTGGCACATTCAACATCTTGACGGGTTTGTGGGGAAATTGAGACAAAAGCTTACCTGGGCCTATAGATGACCAGAGGTCTTGCACGATCAACTCCGCTCTACGTGTTTGGAGTTGAAATGCGTTGCTGCTTAACCAGCGATTCAGTATCAATCAACTTCAATATGTTGAAGAAACTAGCAACTTGAACACTGTCAGTGTGACCATCTGATGAGTCTCCGGGGCACGCCGAGCGATCCCCACCCACAAATCCTACCCCGCCCCTTTCATCCTAGCGCCCCTTACGATAAGCTGCAGGAACCGACCCGCAATCAATCGGATGCCCAGGCACCCACACGTGCCTCCAGCACACCCCCCATGATACGCCATCTGATTGGTTCCGATGCAGCAGATCACCATCACGCCTCAAACACGGCTATGCATCATCGCCTACGTCGCCTGCGTGACCTTGCTGAGCGTGATGGCTGACGTTGCGCCCTGAGTGGCTGTATCCTTTGATCCTTTCATACCAGATAAGTAACGCTTCCAGACGCCATCCTCTGGGACCGCATAGTGCATTCTTATGCCTCTGCGCTCTGCGGACTTCCTGGCCACTCGATTCGTTTCAACACATCTCGCGTTCTCCGAACACGCCATCCAAGGCGTTCTGCAGGCACCACATCCACCGGCGAGCAATCAGACTAGAGCAACGACCTTCCGCTTCGAGGACCAGTGTATCCCCGTCTGCGAATCAAGAGCAACACCGTGAGGGCGTGGAATTCACAGCTGCCGTTACGGGAGTGATCTACCCGCGAAAGCTTGTTACTGCTTGTTGCACGGCACCCGACTACACTCCGTCCTTGCAGTAGATTAGTAGAGTTGATACGTCGGCCATGCTAGACTCGTTTGTACAGGCGGCGCAGGAGGGAGTACATAATGCCGCGGTTTCCTCCATCATTCCTTCGATCCAGTCAACAGCGATGCCTTCACTCAGGACACTCAGCAAGTTCGCTCTCGGTGGTGCGCAAGCTCTACTTGGCGGTGGAGGTGGACAACGGGTCATGGCCGACTTTACACAGAGCTGTCCGATGCCACAGCTGAGCTGCCACAACACGACGGTTGTGGAGAACCTGTGTTGCTTCAACGCTCCTGGAGGACAGATCTTGCAGACACAGTTCTGGGATACAGCCCCAGCCACGGGACCAGACGATAGCTGGACAATCCATGGTCTATGGTACGTGTCCTCAGAACCACTCCTACATTCGAAGTTATGGGAAGAGTATATGCTAATACAAAACGACAGGCCCGACCACTGCGATGGCACCTACGACGCAAACTGCGACCCCTCCCGCGGTTACACCAACATCTCGGCCATCCTCAACTCCTTCGGCGCCACCGACCTGCTCTCCTATATGTCCACGTACTGGAAGGACTACCAAGGCGACGACGAGTCCTTCTGGTATCACGAGTGGGCCAAGCATGGCACCTGCATCTCCACACTCGAGCCCGATTGCTACAATGACTATAAACCGACCGAAGAGGTCGTTGACTTCTTCCAGAAGGCCGTGGATCTGTACAAGACGCTGCCAAGCTATGAGTGGCTAAAGGCCGCCGGCATTACGCCGAGCACGAGCAAGACGTACACTTTCGCAGCCATTCAGAGTGCACTGGCCGTCAACCGTCCTGGCGTGCAGGTCACTCTAGGCTGCAAGTCCGGCTCGCTCAACGAGATTTGGTACCACTACGACGTCCGCGGCCCTCTGCAGACGGGCGAGTTTGTAGCGACTGATCCGGACGGCACGAAGTCTTCCTGCCCTCAGACAGGCATAAAGTACGTTCCCAAGAACGGCGGATCAACTCCTCCTCCTGGAACGACGACTACTGCTGGCTCGCCTGCGCCGACTTCTACCTCCGCCCCTGGCACACCCTTCAGCGGCCGTGGATTCCTCAACGTCGCTGTCAACGGCGCAAACAAGGGCTGTATCATCGGCAAGGGTGCTTGGTACACCACCGGCACCTGCGCTACCTTCACCGCTACATCAGCTAGCAGTGGCTTCACGCTTTCGTCTTCAAAGGGCAATTGCGGTATAGTTGCAGGAGCTCTCTCTTGCGATGCTAGCGTTACGAGTGGAACGGGCTTCACCAGCGTTAACGGCAACCTGGCGGCTGGCGGCAACGCGAACTGGAGCGCAGACAAGGTTGCGTCAGGAAGTACGCAGCAGACTGTATACGCTGGAGGAGACCATTCGCAGACATTCACCATTAGCTGGCAGTCTGTTTGAATACCACGATTAGGGGAACTGTACAAGACTTTGGATAGTTGAAATCATACATGTTCTTCTTTTCACAATTTTGCCATTATAGTTGAGGCTGTGCTGGGATATACGGTGTACCTTACAGCTGTACACTTGCGATAGATGGTCCTTGCATTTAGTGGGTCGATTGTAGGCATCCTCGGTCGAATCTTGATGTCGCGCGGAGTGTGGTGTTCTAGAACAACGATTAATTTAGGCTTCGAAGACATTCTGCACAGACGTCAATAACATTCGCAAGCAACAATCCTCTTCTCGTCCTGCGTGTTCAAACTTCAGTCTGATTGTTTTCACGATGCGATTCATTACGCAGTCACATCGTCACTTCACTGCTTTGAAGCTGTGGAGCAAGAGGTATACGAGAATGACAGCAAGTGTCGTTGTCTCCTCAATGGGTGGTGTCGGTCCTTTCGGTGTGCTAGCATTAGTATTCCGGCGATGCTATTCTTGTCTGGCGAATGGGGTAGTCCCGGTACGATCGTGCGGCTTAATTTGGACTTCAAGCTAGCTACGGTCGGTAAAAATCATGATCATCGATGTCTAATCGGCCCTTCGTAGTGGTAAGTGCAGCGATATTCCTGCCACTTTTGCCCTGACGCTTTATGCGTATCCTTGCTCTCGGCACCGGAGTGATACTACCGCGGCCTGTGCTTTTATGCCGGCTGTGGCGCGCTCGTATGACAGGGTTGGAAATCGGGGAAAACAATGGTTTCGATGGGCCGATGCTCGTGTTTGAACCAAATGACTTCACAACGTTGCATTGAGTGTGTGCCGTGCTCCCCCGCCTCGTTGTGCCATGACCTGAGGGTAGGGGTCGTGCTGGATAGGGATACGGGGCTTGTTGATATATAAGAGCTGGACCTCGTCCCCTGTGACAATCACCATTCAGATCAAACATCTTCACATCATCATCGATCAGCCTACCTCATTAACATCTCCACTCCCACCACAACCAAACCCACCAATACCAATAATCACCATGAAGTTCACCACCGCAACCATGGCTGCCGCCGCCGCCACCATTGCTACTGCCGCCCCGGCTTGCGCTGCCCCTGCCGCCCCTGTTACCAGCACAATCAGCGATGGCGACGTTTTCCGGGTTCAGACGCTCCGCTCGGGATCTGACCTCCAATTTGCCTCCTTGCAGGCCATAAAGGGCGGTCTCCGCGTCAACGCTCCCGAGCAAGGCTCCACTTGTGGCTCTGAAGTAAACTACGCTTCCTTCAAGCTCAGCAACGGCTCCTTGTTTCTCAACACTGCCCACCCTTCTCAACAGATCTACGTCAACAGGAGCGGCATGGGCCAGGGCATTATTCAATACGTCACTGGTGCACAGCAGCCCACCAAAGGAGCGGAGGCTACCACATTCGCCATCAACGACAGTGGCTACTTGGTCTTCCGCGACCAGACTGGCGAGGACATTGGCTTCCAGGCCTGCCCCAATGCGCTTGGAGGCGGATCCTCAATCTGGTTGGAGGGTGTGACCAACCCCGGTGGCAACTCGGGTTGCATTCCCTTCACTGCCCGTGCGCAGAAGGAGGACACGCCCGAACAGTGCTCGTACTCGCAGTAAACATTTGGCGCTCAGTTGGATGAACCGATCATTTGGCTCATTGCATTGATCACGCGTGGTTTGCATAATATTTGCCTTTTCCCGACAATTCCGGCGTAGTCTATCTTTCGTTGTACATATACAAATTAAACATTAATGATCATGTACTATCAGTCTACAATTGCTGCAAAAAATTACGATGGCGAATTGTTTTTCCTACGTTGTATCGAAAAATCGCACGCCTTACTAATCAAGGCTCACCGTAGCCGAATCTTTGCTAAATAAGGCTCATTCGCGGAATCATATACGCGGTCCAACAACAATCACAGCAGTGACAACCTAACTTACATGCTTGTTACTAAGCATTTTCAAAGTCGCAGTTTGGATACTACAGCCCCCAATCAGGGCCCCGAAGCGCAGGTCGTTTGTTCGTTTTTTCCGTGCGCCTACTCGGCCTGCATTGGCCCGCATGATTATCTGAACATTTCTGATCAAGCCACCATCTTTCCCCCGATTGCGACTAATAATGACACTCACGATGTCAAGCTAACTGGGTTTGTTGGACTTTTGACGACATATACGGTATTGGCGGTATGTCTCAGATGCTCGGGATCGGAGTCTAGGTTAGGTCCGTCGAGGGATATTCGTGCGTGGAGGGAGTGGAATCAGTTTTAGGCTGCGCTGGGCAAGATGTCAAGGATGGCGAGAATTGTATAAAGAGCTGGACTGGCGTGTCCCAGCCTTTTCATCACCAAATCAGGAAGATTTCTCTCGCATCTAACACCACTATGTCGACTTATGAAACCTCCATCCTCGTAACCGGCGGCACGCAGGGAATGGGCTACCACACCACCCTCGCCCTCGCCCAGCAATGCCCCTCAATACTCATCGTAATAGCCTCGCGTACTGATCCCGACAACGCCGCTATCAGCATCAATAGGAAACTCGGGCAATCTAATGTCAAATTCATGCCCCTGGATCTGAGCTCATTAGCTAAAGTCCGAGACTGCGCCAAAAGATGGGGCGCTGAGAACCATCCCCCAATCCAAGCTCTCGTCTTGAACGCCGCGATCCAACTTTCAGGAGACATCGAGTACACGGACGACGGCATCGAGAAGCACTTTGCCGTCAACCACGTCGGCCACGCACTGCTCTTCCACCTGCTCGTCCCGAGTTTAACGCACGATGCAAGAATCGTTGTCGTAAGCAGCGGTGTGCACGACGTCGTCCTGAAATGGGGCCTTACTCCCGCGTACACGACACCTGAGGAAGTCGCTCGTCCGTCTCCCGAGGCAGTCAAGAAGAGCGGGGGAAGAGACCGCTACGCAACGAGTAAAGTCGCAAACGTACTCTGGACACTCGCCCTCGGTCGGCACCTTTCTTCCCACCCAGTTCATAAAGACAAGACGGTTGTAGCGCTGGACCCGGGCCTCATGTTCCCCACGCGCCTCACACGGGATGCTAGTTGGTTGCTGCAGTTCCTCTCGAACAACGTAGCGTACCACCTCATCCCGCTGCTGCGTGTCCTGATCAATTCGAACATCAACGGCCCAGCAGAGAGTGGTGGAAATCTAGCGTGGTTGGCTGTTGGCAAGGAGGTCCATGGGCTGAAGGGTGTGTATTTTGAGAAGAGAAGGGAGCATGCCGTTAGCGAGCAGGCACAGAGTCAGAAGTTACAGGAAGGGCTTTGGCGGTGGACGGTTGAGAGAGTTGCTGGGGGGGAGGAGGAGAGGGAGAGGTTTGCGAGGGTTGAGTGAGGTAGAATCGAATATGTGCCCCGCTTGCAAGAGCAATACCAAGACGTTGTGGGGGATCTTGGAGACAGTGGATAACATGGGTACTAGCATCCCATTTTGGAAGGAGAACTACATTGCTATGCAGCAGGCCGGAGCACCACAGGTAGGTAAATACACGCTATCTCCCTATCCTGTTAGTACCAGTCCGTCGTCCTAATACTCAGGCTCGTTCTTTGAGAAGTCTCTGTAGAAATAGTAGTAATAGCAGCCAGGGCATAGCCTTAATCGCGCGACTGTGCCTGAAGTGCTGAAAGGCATGCGTCACGAGGCCACTAGCTAATCATCTGCTCTTAAGAGTCCAAAGTGTAGTCATAGTAGGGCCTGCCAGGGTGCGGCCAATGGTGTTATGATGCAAGGCTGATGGGCACCTCAAGACAGTTCGGGTATCTATGGGCCAGCGTCATATTCTTGAGTTGCAAAGTCGCGAAGGTAAAATCTTTCTCCTTCTTTTGAGGCTTTGCTGAAGACTTCATCGAGGAGCCTGTCTCAGTACTGGTGTGGTGGCTATGAGGTATGAGGCACCAGTGGTCCGCTGGGGGACCGACCGATTATAGACGATTTTGCGATGAAGTCTCATCAATCCCGACAGGCGCATCTTCGGTCTGGCCCAACTCTTAAATTCACTCTATCGGGGCGAAATATACGATCGGTGTCCGGCCCTGGCAGCGTTGAGCTGTGCCCCATCATCTGGCCAAGGTTGCAGAACAACGACGCGCCTACTCGATCTCCACCACACTGTGTTATTTTTTCTGCGCTTAAATTCCGAGAGAAAGATCACGATGGAAGGATCTTGCCTCGAACAGAGCGCCGAAGGGCTGATGCAGAGGAGACGATGTCGAGGGAGAGACATAGTTTGAGCGCGCGATTATCCGCACCTGACACACATAGAAACACGTCATCGAATTGATACAATTGTTGGAGATTGGAGGTAAAAAACCGACTACTATTATAGACAATGGCTGTAGGATACTTGAGAGTACTAGCAGCATCATCAGTCTGCGCATTCAATTCGGTTGAGGCGGATAGTATTGAAAGTGTTGAGGCGGGAGCAAAACACCACAGGGTTGGCGCGACGCGTGAAGATTCAAAACAACACCCACAAAGTAGCCACAGAACTATTGAGTATCCGAGAGTAAATATGCTGGGGAAATAGAGCAGACTGAGGAGTAGATAAAATGCTAATATCACTAAAGCGACGCATTCCTGTAACAGAGGTTGATTAAGTGTCGAGACAGAAAATCTTCGCGAGGACATCGAGGCGCGCAAAGCATCCAGCATATTTAGGAAATAAGCAGCGATGAGCCAAATCGTATGTACCAATGGTTGGCATACACGAAAGACAATGTACCATCTGCCTATAGCGAGGCAGCTTTTAGGCTGGCGACAGGTCAGAGCGTCATAGGATGAGAAGAGAGCGACGAAGCGAAGGAGATGGGGTGAACGCGTGCGCTTCGGGAACAGCGGACCTGGAACACCCCGAACAAACGATTCCACAGCAGCCGCACTGCACCTAGTCAGCGGGCGACTCTAGTCTGGCATAAGACCAAAATGCAGCGCAAGATATCCCAAATAGGAATGGCCCCCTTGAGTCGCTTGTGGTTGATCTTGATGCGCCTTTCGAACGTATAAACGCGCGTGCCCCGCCCGTCGCGCCCAGCTTGCCTAAACTCAGCGACTCCCAGACTTTCCACAACCAGCATCTCCCCATCGATATCTAACTTCAACCTCTCGTTCGAAGCATCAGTAACGTGTCTATCACGGCATCCAGCTCATTATCAACAATGCCTCCCAAGAAGAGCACCACCCCCAGCAAGGCAAAGGTTGCTGTCGCCGCACCTGCCCATGGCTCCTACATCGGTATGTACCCCATTATCTCAACGCCACGACGTCGCCGTGCCTGCGCTTCAGCTGCATCTTGTTCGCCAGGCAATGCTGACTATGTATGACAGATATGGTAAAGGACGCTATTATCAACGTGAGTATATTCCCGCAGGCGCATCGCGACCCCCGCAACTGGGATTGCGACGCCAACCCACCAGCTTGGTCGCAGAGCATAACGACGCGCGCCAATGTCCTATGATTTCGAGAACATGATTACTGACGCGCTCCATGCACATTACAGCTTAAGGAACGCAATGGATCAAGGTTAGTTTATCCATCTCAGAGCATCACGTCGTGCTTTCGTCCTGTAGCGCCCAAGAGCTCTTGCTGACTTTGTCCAACAGCCGTCAAGCTATCCAGAAGTACATACAAGCCAACAACACGCTTGGCAGCCTCAGCGAGACCGCATTCAGGAACCACGTCAACCGCGCCATCACTTCTGGCGAGGAGAAGGGTGACTTTGCGCGTCCCAAGGGTGAGTGCTTCCCTTCGTCAAAGCCACAACACGGATAAGCAGACGTGTCCCGCATCATCCGTGTTGTGATTAACCTGAACGTTGCTGACGCGTTGAATAGGCACATCCGGCCCAGTAAAGCTTGCTAAAAAGGAAGCAAAGCCTGCCGCCGCTCCTGCCACCACCACCACCAAGAAAGCCGAGCCTAAGGCAGAGAAGAAGGCCCCTGCTGCCAAGAAGGCCACCGCTACCGTAGGTCTTACGCTATACTCACCGCATAATCTTACTAATGTATCTCGCAGAAGGCCAAGGTCGCCACCAAGGCTGCTCCCAAGAAGACTGCCACTGTGAAAGCCGCCCCCAAGAAGGCCGTCGTCGTTGCTAAGCCCAAGGCCAACGCCAGCAAGCCCCGCAAAACTGCACCAGCTCCCGCCGTCCAACAAGAGGTATCGCGTGTCCTCGGCAAGACCAAGTCAGGTCGCATCACTAAGACCACAGCTCCCGCTGTACCCAAGGCAACAAAGAAGGCTCCTACGAAGAAGACTGCTGCGGCGAAGAAGGCAACCACGCCCAAGAAGAAGGCAACACCCAAGAAGGCTACACCAAAGGCTAAGGCATGAGCACATCTCTCTCTCTCGCCTCTTGTTCTTGTTGATCTTTTTTCTTCTTCTCCGCGATATCCCTTTTCTCTGAACGAATTCCTGGGTACTGTGGGCGGAGGCGGGATGGCATGGGTATATTTCAAGGATGGGGTGTTCGTCTCTGGCTGTCTGCCGGTTCTATCATGTTGGTTGGGCGTTCGGGCGTGTCTGTCGCTGGGTAAGTAGTTCTTTTTTACTATCATTGTTTCTTCAAGATGTTTCTCTGGAGTATAGAGAGAGGGTAGCTATGACGTGATGCTATCGTCTCAGCAAATGAAACCCAACACAAACTTCAAACGTTTCGCGTCTCTTGAGCGGTGAATGTGACGCGTTGTTTTGATTTGGTCGCGTCGATTGTGCGGTGCACGTGCGGGCTCCACTTGATAAGATAAGCAAGAACGGAATCAGCCAGAGAACAAACCAGTCTTCACAGTCTCTGTCATCCGTGTGGATGTTCCAGAATATCAACGTTACTGCTGCAGCTTTGTGTTGGTGTCGCTACATGCTATGACCTATCCTAACACCCTCCAGCCCAGCTTCTCGTTGCAGGAATCTGGGTCCCCCCGCATTCTTCTGGAACAGACATAACACAGAGAGGAGCAGGCAATGGCCTTCAAGTTTCACAGGGTCTAGGATATATGCCATCAGAGTGGACTTTCGGTCTCATCGATCTGTGCGTTCAGTAAGAACAGCTGTCACTAATTATGCGGCGGAGGGGACTCGATGACCAAGGTGTTGCGATGTTACGAAAGCTACCAGCAAACATTTTCGTGTATTCTTATGACTTTTTGGTTTTCAGCTTCTCTCTCGTCGATCCTCCTCAGCCCTTCTACTTTGCTTTGATTTGCGTCTCATATTCTATGCTCGATGTTTCCGTACAATGTGGTGCAAGCAGGTTTGTGACCATCCCGATGGAAGTACGACGGTACAGCTCTTCAGTGGTAGCTTTCGTGGATATCCGGGCGCCGCTGTAAAGGACACCAAGACTAATGAGAGATCCAACGCACTCGGAAATGCTCTATACAAAATTGCAGAATACCCGGGGGCACCGAGCACTGTGGTTGCGGCACGGCTTAGAATATTATTTCCTGTCCATTCAACCAATAAAGTGGTTCGTATACCAAGACTCAAGCCGCTGAGTGAGTATCTATCATATTCTATTCCATCACAAACACTAATGTTAGACAAGCTTCGGCACCACTATCATTACGTTTCATGTCGGCGATGAGGATGCAGAAGACTTTCGCGGTCTACAGAACTGTTCTTTGCGCGCGATCAAATAGCTCAAGCAAAAGCCAGGACACAACGAGAAAAAGTCAATCTTACTCGCCGAAGATGATCGCACGGTATTTTGCCTCCACGTTCAATTCATCTACACTAGCCGAATACCCAGCAAGATCGGTAACGTGATTCCCGAGGGCGACGTAGATTACAAGCATATCTACAACCTATACGTTCTCACGCACAAGTTCCAGAACAGCGCGGCCCATAATATCGCTCTCCATGCTATCCATGCCAGATACGAAGAAGCTGCGTCCATCTTTAGCAACGCCGATCTCACTTAAGGGATTCTCAATGAGTGCCTGCCGTTTCGTGAGGACGTCGATATCAACTACAAGGGCAAATCTGGATCCTGTGGAACTTGCCGTCTGTTTGTGGACATGTATGCTTGCAAGGCGTTGGGACGCTGGTTGCTTGAGCAGGAGGAGCCCATCTCGCCCGCTTTCATGAGCGTGTTGGCGTTAAGCTTGTTAGATATGCGGATGGCCTTGCTCACCTCATCTTTCTTCAAGCCTGCGCAGGCTTACTATGATGTGTTGCAGGGGGAGAACGAGTAAGCGTTAGGCTTTGGGTCTGCGTCTGGGTGAAAATGGTTCAGTTTACGCGACGGTTCAAGATAGCTTTCTGAGACTTAAGCTGTTCATCAGCAGAAAATCATGGCACAAATCCTCGCAGCACTTGCCAGGTTAACACTTCAGCCGCCCTAATGGGGCGTTAGGACTCCAGTCAACGTGTAAGAGTGGCGCGCAATACGAGCGCCCACGTCTTTCTACGAATCATAACTCCATGACTTCAGGGGCATCTAGCGTTCACCAATCTGATTTCATATTTCTTCATTTTCGATGAGACTGTTGGATTTCTGAGACATCGTCAACCTCTGATAAGGCCGTCGGGCAGCATTTTTATTTCATCTGGTTACGCCCCGTGAGCATGGCGCTTTCAGGTTTTTATTGTCTACACGCCGGAACCTAATTTCCATCTTATTGTATTTTTGATTAAATACGTCGGCCTTGTGCTACTGCTTTATTTCTCTATCACTTCACGTCTCCATTGCCTTCTCCTTTCTCCTCCTACCTTGGACACCCCAAATCATCACTGTGACCAACACAATCATGTGCTCCAACACCACATCAGACGACTTACTACCCTGTCCAACCCACCACACTCACCCCTACCACTTCTCCGAGCTCGAACTCGGCAGCGGGTCAAACCAGCAGCCCTACTTCCGCGCTCTCGTCTTCTTCAACAAGAAGCCTGGGCTTACCGATGAGTTCTTCCACGAGCACTGGAAGAGCGTGCATGCGGATCTCACCATGCAGGTTGAGGGTGCTGGGTTGGATCTTGTGAGATATGTTCAGGTTAGGCCACTATTTGCATCAGTATCGTGAAAGGGATTTCGCTGACCAAGTCTTTTAGTTCCATCAAGAGTTCCAACATAAGGTTTCTATTGAGCCGCTTCTCGAAGCCAGTGGCGGCACGATGCAAATCGCGCCGTATGATGGATGCGCTGAGTTTCATGCGGAGAGTGTAGAGAAGTTTGTGGGGTTTATGAAGAATGTTTATGCTTCTTCTCACCTTGTTGGTACGTCTCATTCTCATTACTAGCTGTATTATTCTGGAGCTTGACGGGAAGCTGATGTGTTCAGGTTGTGGCACGCGCTTCGTTGACCTTGTCAAGGGATATAATGTCATGGTCGGGTATGATAACCTCATCTTTGGGCGTGGGATCCCGGGCGTCGGGAGTGATGCGATCTTAGCTGAGGATACAAGGCTGAACATGAGAAGTGAAGGCAAGCAGACAAAGAAGGCAGCGCAAAGGAAGAAGGTTGACAGTGGGACGGAGGAGGCGGAAACTGGCAACGCGGAATGATAGTATTGATGAGGAAAGTGCTATCTTAAGTTTTAGGGGCCTATCCAGACGCTTGCGCCAGTAGCGTTCTCCTTCCCTCTCACATTCACCTACACTTTCTCCACTTGCTTGATCTAAGCAGCAGGACCTAGTGGCAACCTTCAAGCTCAGCTTTAAACTCATCTCTTCTGTTCGTCTCCTGCTTTCATTGATATACGATCGGGATTAAAAAACACTATGACGAGTCCTACTCAGTCGATACGTGTGCATAAGAGTACTGCTATAAGGTGAGAACGCTGCTAATCCCCAAGATGTGCGTCAACTAGTTATTAAAACGTAGTTTCAACACCTCCGCGACAGTTATGGTGCGAGTCGGTAAAGAGCCCGAGCATAGAGACTTCACCGTACACAAATCCTTCCCTACCCCACGCTCCGAGTTCTTTCGCCGAATTCTTTCGCCGAGCTCTAAACGGCAACTGGAAAGAAGCCGAACCACGCATCCTCGAGTTGCCGGAGGACGAACCCGACGTCTTCGCACATTACCCCCACGGTATCTATATTGGAAAGCTTGCAACTATGCAGCAAGACGATGGCGAGCTTCTCACGGGTCCTTGGGAGGAGACTTTACATATCCTAAATGCTGAGTACAATGCACTCTTCAGGGTGTACATCCTCGCCGAGAAGTTGCAAGACTTGTCGATTAAGAATGCCACTTTGGGAGCCGTCTTCGATGTCACCAAACTATGATGTACCGATAAAAATATGTGGATGGCCCCAACAGCCGCGACTGCCAAACTTGTCTACGAGAACATCCCCCAAGGAAACCCAGGCAGGCGCCTATTAGAAAATCTTTGGAGCAACGTACTACATAGCTCGGTATTGGACAGCGCGTCCACCCTTCCAAAAGAGTTCCTCGTCGATCTTCTTATGGCATTGCGTGAGGAATGACAGAAAGAGCTAGGCCACAATGCGGAACGCAGCGGTCTCTCAGCGTACTTTGAGTCCACGTAAAAGGCGTTTGCAAGACATGAGAGTACAACTGCCTAATCAAAGAAGGTCATGCGCGGACGAGTATGGGTTGCTATACAGGGCAGCTTTAGTGGTGGATCGAAGTTTTCTATGTTCGAGGCAGTCAGCTTGGTGGAGAACTTCGAGTAGTGATGGGCGCAAGGGGTTTACGACGGAATGTCTGAATAGGGATTCGGCAATCATAAACTGGCTTATCGTTTATGTGTTGCCTGAATGATTCCCAGGTGATGGTGCGTCGGCGGCACGCTCTTTGCACCATTACGTTGGTCGTGCTTGCGATCGTTGGGTAGATAGCTCTCACTGTCTCTCCCCTCACCTTACCCAACTGCACATATTTCCAGCTTTTCCTGACCACCGTCTCACCTTTACATTGGTATCAGCTCTCAGAGGTTGCTTACATTCACTGCTCAAGCCCGAAAATACGCGACGAACAGCCTTTGACCGAAGCTTGCCTCGGAGCCAGGCCAGCACGCTCACTCTCTACCGACGACTCGTGCCACCTCAGGCCACCACTGCCACTGACATACGACCCCATAATTACCGTCTTGAATAGTACGAAAAAAGCGACAGCCTCGACTTGTCCTTCAGTGTCCAGCCCGCCTAACTTCAAGCTGGTTTGGCATCCCGCAAAGCTTCGACCGTGTGACCAGACAGACCAGACCAGAGATAGCCTTCCCAAAACCAAGGAATGCCAAATACCGCGGCCATGGTCCGCCAACATAGTATGGCGTCGTCGTGTCACGCCAAAGTGGGGCATCGCGTGGTCGACAGAGATGAATAAGCGACAAGCCAAGCCAACTGCCATCTGGACTCGAGCGGAGCACTCCGCTCTCTTGAGCATTGCCGGGATGATGGAGACGCTCTGCAGAGCCCCGAAGTGGAGCGATAATAATTAGACCATCGTTCGAGACTCTGTCCCTCTCTTGGACACCCCCACAGTTGTTGGGAATGCCACCACAAGATTCACAGCGGTTAGGAGAGAAGCCGGGCCGTGTTACTGACGGCTTTACCCCATGATGCCTCTCGGTGTTCCTTAAATGCCGCATCAAATACCTGCGTACCTGGCGAGCGCATACAGAAATCTACGAGTCGTCTACAACGCTTCCTCACCAGTCGCAAGTACATCCGAACCTTTTCTTGGCCCGCACTACAGTCTGCTGCGTTCATGACTCAGAAAGCTTTCGACAAGGTGGGTCTTGGGAAGCCCGCTGACTCTTGTCCTTGGAAGATGCAGCCGCAGCACATGAATCAGCGGTACGCTAGTCCATCGATGAGCGCTAGGAGACCCTCCGCGAACGAGCTTGTCCCGACGTCTGTCTGGAGTCCCCGTGGAGACATGACACCTGCCTAGGGCGACTTCAACTACAAGCGACAGCAAGCTGGGGCAGCGATACTCACTAGGAGTTTCCAGCCTACGACCACGTGCCGCAAGCGTATTACTATGTACGCTTCGAGCTTCACACATCTGGTACGCCCTTGTTTGGCACAACGCGCCGCCGATCAAGAGATTGCTGGTAGCCTAGACCCCTGCACGCACATGCAGGCGCAGTCAACCAACCCCAGACTGTCACCATCCCCGGAACCAACAGACGGCAAATGCGATCAAGTTTCAAGACACTATTGGCTTGCAGCAGCTCTGCCCCACAGTTGGGTGAATTTAACTGCTGATGGCACGAGGCGCCTTAAAGTCGCATTGCTTTACGGGACGCCTTTGAGGGCGGGGTGCTACCCCAGAGCCAGAGAGGGAGAGTATCCGGTGACAAGCATGTGAAGGCGAACACCTTCGTCCGCTTATTTGCTCATGTCGCTCCGGTCTCTGCGGTTGCTTGCCTGATAACAAGGTTCTCCAGATGCGCCGCACGGCTGTGGCTAGCAAGTGGTTGCAACAATGCCGCCACCAGTGCTTATGGACACCGCAATTCGTCAGCTGAACACCGAGAGACCATTGACTCCCTTTTCAGCTGATCTTGATTTTCTGGTACGTAGGAGTCACTCTAGCTTTTGGCATGGCTGTCTGTATTGGCGGACAGTTGTCCTGCTACAATTCAAACCAAGACGAGCCAATCAATACGCGCATGCATATGGACTGCCTGGAAATGGGCTCGGGCCACATGGGATCATAGTCGGACACGCCTGACACGCCTAATCACATCCTGAGCGTTGCACAACGGCCTGCAGTGATTGACATTGACTTGTCCGATATTAGGATGGAGTTGAGGCTGTAGGCGCATCGCCGTCTCGAGTCTCGACAAAGAAATTTCATCCTGTCAAGGACAAAAAGTCGCCGACGCCATGTGACTTGGACATAAGCGACAAAAGTTGACAGTCATCAGGACAAAACTGAACTAATGTTCACGGTCATGTGTTGTTCGCGTTGTTCATGGCAGTCAGCGTGATGCGCCGGGAGGGATAGCTCCTTCGAACGGACGCCGCAACAAGGCCCCTTGGCTGTGAAGGCTTCGTTTAGCGCCAACAATGCATCCTTCATCTCTTGTTCACCACATGCCTGCCTCGGCACCAAAAAAGGATACCCGAAGAAAAAGATGCACGTCTCGCCCGCTAAGGAGCCTTCGAGGTAGCTCGGATGACCTTGGTGCCCCAGGTTTCACGCCTCCCCCAGGCGCTTTCGTATCCCAGATCAAGTGTTGCACTGCCTGATTGAGCGATATACCCGGCCACTTACAGCGGATGCAGAGTTACCCTGAGGTTCGCTTGTAGCGTTCAACCTGTAGAGCCACGACAGCATAGGTCGATCTCAATGGTAGGCCGTTCAGCCGTGTGCCAGCCGTACACGCAGATGGGCTCATACCATACCACTAGGGGCGGACTGACACGAGCGTTCTGTGGGGAAATGGTATCAACCCTTCCAGAACTGTAGGATGCGGAGGAGTAGCCTAAACAGGCTTAGGCTGATATTGTGCAATGTTACTGTACCCATTATCCAGAAAGCCACACGCGTACCGGGCTGCAGTCTCTCGCTGCTGGGAGCCGATATTAAAAGCTTGGGTATCCCGCTGATGATCATTTCGCAGCCATCCCCAGCTTCTCCTCTTTTTCAACGCTGTGCGGGACTCCTCTTCTTTGACGAAGAGCCTAATCCACTGTTACGCCTTCGCTGATCACCTAGAAGCACTATAACAACCGCAATCATGCCAGGAGGTGGTGTTGTCGCCATCACCGGCACGACTAATGTCGACCGCGTTGAAGCTCCCGTCACCGTTCGCGCCTATCTGATTGTTGCCTTTGCAGCTTTCGGTGGTATCTTCTTCGGATATGATACCGGCTGGATGGGTGGTGTCCTCAACATGGACTTCTTCATCAAGCAATACACTGGCGCCGAATACCCTGATGTCAAGTTTCCTGGTGTCAACCACTTGGACCAAAGCGTTGTAGACTACCGCAAGTCGACCTTCAGTGTTCCCCCATGGCAGCAGTCTTTGACCACGTCTATTCTCTCCGCTGGGTAGGTTATACGACCACTGTACCCTGACACGAGGAATACTGACAGGAAATAGTACATTCTTTGGCGCCATCATCGCTGGTGACCTCGCTGATTTCATTGGCCGTCGTTTCACCATCATCATGGGATGCGGTATCTTCACCATTGGCGGTATTCTCGAGGCCGCCTCCACAGGTCTTGGCGTCATGGTTGCTGGTCGTCTCATTGCTGGTTTCGGTGTCGGGTTCATCTCCTCCATCGTCATTCTCTACATGTCTGAGATCGCACCCAAGAAGGTCCGTGGTGCCGTCGTTGCTGGTAAGTAAATATTCCGTGACCTATGTATCAAATGTATACTGACTTCTGCAGGCTACCAATTCTGCATTACAATTGGTATTTTGCTCGCCAACTGCGTCGTCTACGCTACCCAGAACCGCCGCGACACCGGCTCCTACCGTATCCCGATCTCCGTCCAGTTCCTCTGGGCTATCATCCTCGCCACTGGTCTTGCTCTGTTGCCCGAATCTCCCCGTTACTGGGTCAAGAAGGGAAAGCTCGACAAAGCCGCGGCTGCTCTTGGCCGTGTCCGTGGTCAACCTCTTGACTCTGAGTACATCCAGGACGAACTCGCTGAGATTATTGCCAACCACGAATATGAGATGTCTGTTGTTCCTCAGACCAGCTACCTTGGATCTTGGATGGCCTGCTTTGAGGGCAAGATCTCGCAGCCTTCCTCCAATGCTCGCCGTACCGCTCTCGGTATTTGCATGCAAGCCATGCAGCAGCTGACCGGTATCAACTTCAGTAAGTCTACTTCCTCAATTGCTTCATCCCTTCTGTTAAGGCCGGGTTAAAGTCGAGTAATATAACCCTACAAACACGTGCTCACCTTTTGCAGTATTCTACTTTGGTCCCGTTTTCTTTGCACAGCTCGGCTCAATCAGCGACCCATTCCTCATCGGACTCATCACCACCCTCGTCAACGTATGCTCCACTCCTGCCTCGTTCTGGCTTGTCGAGAAGGTCGGACGTCGTCCCCTCCTAGTTTTCGGTGCTGCTGGTATGGTTATCATGCAATTCATTGTTGGAGCTATTGGTGCTTCCGCTGGCAAGAACACGGCCGATCACCCCGCCAATCCTGCGGCTACAAGGGCCATGATCGCCTTTATCTGCTTAAACATTTCCGTTTTCGCTATGACCTGGGGACCTTGCGCCTGGGTCGTTATTGGCGAGATCTTCCCCCTTACCATCCGTTCGCGTGGTGTCGGTCTTTCCACTGCCTCTAACTGTAAGCAAATCCCCACGTACGAATTTCATGCGAGACAACATACTGACTTATCCAGGGTTCTGGAACTGCATCATCGGTATCATCACCCCCTACCTTGTTGCAGACCGCCCCGACTCTGCCAGGCTCGGGTCCAACGTCTTTTTCCTGTGGGGTTCTCTCTGCTGCGTGTCCTGTAAGTTTTGCATCACTGATTCTGCATCACCGAAACATTTTACTAATACTAAAATCAGTCCTCTTCGCCTACTTCTTCGTTCCCGAGACCAAGGGTCTTACCCTCGAGCAGGTCGACAAGATGTTGGAGGAGACCACTCCCCGTACCTCGCGCGGCTGGAAGCCTCATAGCACCTTCGCTGCCGAGATGCACCTTGGCGAGAAGAACATTGAGATCCCCGTTGCCACCGAGAAAGTCACTGCCAAGCACGAGACTGTTTAAGCCTTTTGTTTCTGTTTGAACAAGTGGGATGGTTATGTTGAACGGTGATGTTGGTGAATGCTTTGTAATGCTTGCACTGCAACACTGCACTGATTGTGGTGGAGTAATGTTTGTAGTGAATTATTATACCCGGAGCCAGTTATTACTGGTCTTCTTTGCTCATCGTCTGTCGTGCTTGTTGTACACGCATACAATGTCACTATGTCTTTTTTTATGTGCTCCTGCTACAAAACTCATCAAAAAATCCCCTTTTCATATCCCAGTGTCAACGTCCATATAACCTCTGCCTCCACCTTTCTTCCCTTCCGCTCCCGACCCAATCCACATTCCTGGAAATCTTTCCCCTAAATAAAAATCGCCGTACACGTGTCCCACACGTCTTTCTTCCCTCCAGGGTTGTACCACGCGCTGTGCACTTCCATCCACTCTCCTAGCGTTGTACAAAACCCGGCGCGCCGTTTCTCGGCGAGTTTGTCTTCGTGTAGCGGAATACAGCAGTAAGCTTAAGACGAGGGGCTGGGGCTGACAGTATGGGAGCACAACTTACAGGGCCTGTACTAGTTCGGGTTTTTGTTTTATGTGGGGGCCGAAGCGTTGGGCAGGTGTACTACACAGAACTTTAGGCAAGGCATTCCTTGTGCAAGTCCAGATTTGGGCTTGGATATTGGTGCGAGGTGGGTGTGCTTCGTATAATTGTGCTTTAAACTTAACAGAGTTCTGGTCAGAATATTCCCTTCGCGTCTTAGCGCGTCGCGCCTTTTCCACGACCTTTCCAATCGCTGACTATAGCTTTTCAACTGCGCACAGAAATGACCACTCCGAACGACATAGCCGACGTAGACGAAATTGAGAAATTATTTAAAGATCGCTTCAATGAGGCAAGCGATCTCTACTACGCCAACCGCCTAGATGATTGCGCTGATAAATGTCGTGCGCTTCTTGCTGAATCTGCTATTCCAAGATATCACCACATGAAGACGCTAATCCTGCTCAGCTCAATTCTTGGAGAATGAGAGAAAGTGAATAACTATCGTCTAGATGCAGAGGTATTATGGCGTCTAGAACAACGCTGGCATCCTGAGGGCCAGGACGCGATGCTAGATGAGCGGATGACAGAAATTAGCAACGACTTGCACGACTTGTACGGAGCGCTAAAAGCGGACTAGCCATTGTAGTATGACGGTGATGATGATGAAAAGGACGATCTACTGGAGTTTGACCTTGATGGCGCTTCCGAAAAAGTGAATGAACACGAGGCAAGCGTCGAGGAGACACGTACAGAAATCGAAAGCCACTACTATCGAGATGCACGACCTACCCTCCGTTTTCGTCAACGTCCCCACCGAAGACAGTTCAGAGATGGATACGAAACCAAATCCTTGAAACAAGAAGGTACGCGGCCCTATTCACCTACACGTTGTTTGTCTGGCATCTCTTTCTGACATCGTTTTGCAGCGCCAAAGCAAGAAGCAACTCAAGCTTAGCAATATGAGTCGCATCGATACGGGGCCCGCGAGGTTTGAGCACGCATGAGATTTGAGTCGACAACCTCCGCCTGATTCGCCTGCCATAGTGTCTACGAATTGTAAGCAACTGGGACGGTGTCTAATTTGGTTGTTTGGGAATATTTTGCTGACCGCAACATTAGGGCCCTCTGGGGGACTCTTCAAATTTGCAGGCACATAAGCCAGCTTCATGGGCCTTGTCTTCGAACCGTAAGTTTACCACGCCATATCAAAGGACATTCTCACGTAAGCGCACGAGCTAAGTTTGATAGGGTGGCAGCTTGAGTCGCATGGAAGTCGCAGTTACATTAGTGTCTTAGTGTCGAATGTTCGACATCAATATGATTCGTCTATCCAATCTCCACTCCACTATACGCGCAACATACCAACACAACCTAGCAATTTCCCCCAACAATCAATCTCGTGACGCTCCAGGGCTCATATTCTTCGCCCTCAGAAACGCCTCCATATCTTGCGCACTCGTCGCATCAATCTTGTCATCCATCTCCTTCTCCGCCGGACTCTTCGTCCCAACCGGCTCTTCAATCTTCTCTTCCTTGGCCCCCGCTCCAACGGCGCCCATCACCGCACCAGCAGCTGAAGTAGCTGTAGACGTTACGGTAGCAGATGCTGAGGCAGCGGCTTGTTTAGCTTGGTCTAGATAGCCTGGGGCAGCTGGTTGTTCGGGTTCAGGGAGCGGTACCTCTTTCGGCGCCTGGCCAATTGTGTTGGGCTCCATTGTCATGGTCTTGTCGCCGTAGCCATGGTCGTTTACGGCAACCTGGGGGGTGTCGGATGCGAGGTTGCTATCGGCGTGGGTTTTGGCTTGCTGTTCGTACCGCGTTTCCGATGTAGCCTGACGAATTGGCAGGGTAGATGTGGCGGTTGCCGAAGTAGGAGACAAGGGTCCGGATTTGCGCGAATCTGTATCTGAGGGCGGGGAATCGATGTCGAGAGTGTCAGACGCAGGAGGATGTGTCGCAGTTCCTACAGAAGTGAGGGGATCGTCAATCTGGTGCGCAGGCGTAGCCGGCATAAAATCGCCCTGCCTGTATCCTACCGGCTTTGGGATGGTGAAGATGATCTTCCTCCTCGGCTTGCCGTCCTCACTTCCTACACCCCAAGCTTGCATCTCGCCATTTTGTCCTTCTTCCCACTTTATGGGTCCGATAGGGAATGTCTTGCGACCTTTTTCCGTATTGGGGTTCTCCCACTTCATCTGTGCCTCGATGGCGGGTTCGAGGTTGGGCATTTGTCCCCATTCGAAATCAAGACCACCACCGTACTTCTTGGGTATGTTTTCGTGGTCGATGTATTGTGAGAGGGTAGAGTATACGTTCTGAGGGGAGAGGATGAAGATCTTGGAGACGGTTATTGGATCGAACCAGCGCTTGATCCAGCCCCAGACTGTGGGGAAGAAGCCCGGTGCGCCCACGATCTGTGATGTGTTAGATCGCTCTTTCTAATTTCTTCCATGCACTCAGTGATAGTATAAACGTACGAAGATCCTATCTAGCGTTTCTGGGTAATGTGCTGTCGCCAGGACCGAAGCATCCTGCATATGTCCCTTCAGATTCCAGAACTGCTTCAGCCCAACCCCGTTGATGTCGACGATGTTATTACTCTGCGAGATGGGCGTCTCGAGGTGGTTGCGAGGGATCATGGAGCACAATGGCGTAACGAATCTTGTGAGCGACTCATACAGGGCGAAAAGGCGGATGTTCTTCGTTGCGACCCCTGGTATCGTGGTCTGTGACTTCGCTAGGTTCTTCTCATATGAAGAGATGTTCTTCGAGTTCAAGTATGCGACTTCGAAAAGGAAGACCGGGATGCCACGTTTGTCGCGTCGACCGAGCCATTGCGGGTACTACGCGAGGCTGTCAGACAAGATGACAGCGGAAGCTGCAGGGTTTTCTACCAAACGGCGCGTTTGCTCAAACTCTTCGATTTCGATCGTGTTGAAGATTTCACTCAGCTTGTTCTCTTTCCGCCAGTCTTCGGTATCTTTGAACTGCGTGAAAGCCTCTTGGGGTATAAAACGGCGCGCGCGCAAGTAGCGCCTGTAAACAGTCAGTGCCCCGCTACTGTCGCAAAATATCTTATGTACTGAGCGTACAGCATGGTCTCGTCGTCATGGCTAGCTAGCTGTCCTCCCTTCGCAGGCGTCCAGTAGTTTGCTTCCTGACAAATCTTCTTGAACTCGTCGAGTTGTGCCTCCTGGTTCTCCGAAAGATGGGCTAGATGCCCCGCAGGATACTGCATCGACTCCACTCTACTGAGGTCTGCCATGGTGATAACTGAACGATATAAATATTATAGATTCTAGGCATACAGGATAGGGAAGTGAGAAGAGGAGTGGTAGGAGAAAAAGTTCGGAGTTCTAGGGCGTTATGGTGTATGCCCTGCGGCGGGACCGCGGCAGTGATGTCAGTTGGTTAGTTTTAGCCCATGGCTGCTTCCGGGCCGACTAGCGAGCTCCGGGTGCCACTCGGGCTATCCGGACCAAATATGGACGTTTTATGTAAGACGTCTACCTCTGTGTGACTTTCGCCTGACCGTTGTTGTGCATCGTGCCGGTGCTTTGCTCACCTATAGGTACTGGTTGTCTTGCAGGCGCTGAAGTCTCATTTCCGCGGTTGCCGGAAGCTTGCTGTGAGATGGTGCTGAGGTAATCACGAAGATGTTACCGGAAGAGTTGTCAGCGATGGATCTGGAAATTGGTCTATTACAACACACTGGACGGATATCGCTAGTGTTTCGGCACTTGCTTCTGGTAGAATTGTACCGGTATCAATTTCTAGGTAGTGCAGACATTCAAGGTGCAGTATCGCGATCTTAGCGCTGCCGAGGCTAGACGCTTTAGCGATGCGCTCATCGTCACTGACCGTCGAACATTGACGACATCCTTCTTCAGAGTGACTACTCGCCACCTCCACACCTGAGCCAGCTACTGCCATTGTAGATTGCTCTTGATATCACCACCTTAACCATTTGTCCTGAGGTACTGGTATTCGCCCAAACCTCATAACTCCAAGCCCACCATGGAACGCCCCTCCTTCACCGACCTCCCCACCGAAATCCTCGAAGCCATATTTCTGAATCTCGACCCGCACTCCCTCATATCTGTCTCGAAGACGACCAAGCGCGTTAAGCAGCTCACGGCCGACGCCCCCCTCGTCTGGCGGCACCTATGCAGGACCCAGTTCACCACGTGGGATTCTCGCCATGATATCGCAGCAAAGTTTGCAGGGCCTCTGTCTGATGTCGACTGGCGTGCCATATACATATCGAAGACAAACATCGAAAGGAACACTAGGAAGCTGCTGAACCACATTGTAGCGACTCAGCACGAGCGCATACGGTGTGTCAACGAGATTGCAGACTATGGCTATGATGCGAAAGAGACGTTGCTGAAGGAATTTGCATGCCCTGACGATGCTGAGGATGTCCTTGCGAGGCGGTACTATGCAAATGCTGTGTTGGAGCGCATACATCGTGAAATTGCCATCAAGGTTTGGAAAGACTTACACTCCGGGAAAGACGTGCCAATTGAGAGGGCCCTTGGTGCATACGACGTGTTTGCAAGAGTTGGAGAAGACGTGGACATCGACGTCGTTAGCGATGACATCACGCAGCTCGCCAACGGCTTGCTAGAAGGGCACCCAAGCTTCCGCGATTGGAGTCCGCGGACGAAGGCTTCGACATTGGCCTCATACCTCCGTGGCCAAGGATACAATGGCGTGCCCGATACCTCATATCGCGCCCTCCGGAACTCATTCATTGGACTTGTTCTACGATCGCCAACCCATGAATCGCTACCACTGATTTCGGTCGCGATATACTGCGCCGTAGCACGACGAGTGGGTCTCGATGCACGACCTTGTGGCTTCCTCTTCCACGTCTACACCCTCATCTACGCGCCCAAGAACTACAACCTAGATGGAGAATACAAGCCCACCAGCTTCTCTGAGCTTGACTACATGTACCTCGACCCATTCCGTTCCTCCACCGAAGTACGACAAGGCGACCTACAGCGCGTCTTGCGTAATATGGGTGTACCCTCCGGCGAACACCGATCTTTCCTATCTGACACCAACACCAGAGAAATGGTCCTCCGCACAGCCCGCAACGTCATGAACTCTGTGCAAACGATCCGCGACACTGAAGTCGGTATGAGCGGTATCCAAGCATCATGGCTAAACTCGTACCCTGACATGGACAACGCTTTCTACGCCACGATATGGGCCATGCTCCTCCTCGGTCCCGCCGACGATGCCTCCGACCTGGGCGCCACCACGATCCGTCGCCGCCAATACCTGCCCTACCTACTCGAGCACTTCCAGACACACTTCCCATGGGATGTCACCCTGCTCAGTCGGTACATCATTCCCATGTTCCATAACCAGTTTGAGGGCCATCGATTGTCGCAGTTTGTGCAGAGTATGCATCAAGTGGATGCAATGCCTAAGTCCGTTGTCAATCGCTCGGAATACACAAATAAGGTCGTGTTCAGGGTGGGCCAGTTGTTTCAGCACAAGAGGTATGGGTATGAAGGTGTAGTGACGGGTTGGGATGTAGCTTGCGACGCAGGCGAGGACTGGATACAGAATATGGATGTGGATAAGTTGCCGAATGGGCGGAATCAGGCCTTCTATCACGTACTGTAAGTCGGCGCTACTTTACCGTGTCGATGAAAAGGGTACTAATGGAAACTTATGTGTTAGTGTCTGCGATAAGTCCGTCCGCTACGTTGCCGCAGAGAACATCCAGCCCGTCAATCCAAAGACCCGTCCTTCGGAAGCCATCATGAAGCTTGCGGGTCGCCACTTCAAGCGCTGGGATGACGAGCAGCATCTGTTTATAAGCAATGTGCGAGACGAATATCCACGAGATTAATGTGCACTGCTGTGTTGGCTGTTGGTCGAGGGTTTCGGCCGTTGGGAACTAGGTCGGGTATGTGCCGGACTGGAGCTTTACAGGAGATATTGTTGTATGAAATCACGAGGAACATGAGATCTGGAACATGACTGGAAAGGGGGCGCAGACCGCCGCTAAAGCGTTATGCATTTGATATTGGGAAGGTTATCATTGATCGTTCTTTTGGCAACTAATGCCAAACATTACATAGCACCACTACACCAAAAACTAGATGCGACGATTTGGCATTAGCAACTGAGCAACAGAAATGTGCGATAACACAGTCGCGCAAAGGTAGACGGAGAGTATCATCAAGTAGACTGCGTTTTGCTCGTTTTCCAGATTGGGTATCGTACGCTAGATGGAAGTTCATGTTTGTGTATATGGAAGACCAAAGATGCAGAGAAAGCCGGTGGTTATCGTACATAAAAATATAAATATCCATATCTCTACCAATAAGCCAAAATGTCCAATAACGGGCAAACTCGTGTCATGCTTGAGTTAGATGCGTGCTCTTACTTCCCACCCTCCATCCCCTTGGGCATGAACCGATCGAGATTCTGCTCCAAATGTCCGTTCTGCGCCAAAATCTCAAGCCACTTCTTGATCACCGGTCCACTATCATACCGCCGTTGTGTAGCCTTCTGGTCCTCCTCGGCCTCGTTCTGTATCTCCATCATGATACTCGCTGCCAGGCTATTCGCTTCTCCGAGTAAGCGGGTCCGGCGGTCAAGAAGCGCGGCCATGTCCTCGCCGTCGATGGTAGTCTTGAGGGAAGCTGGGACGGGGTGCGCGGGAAGATGGTCTTCCAGGCCCAGCATACACGGACTCGGTGATTGTTCGTCTACAGAGATGAAGAGTTTCCAGTCCTCGGATGTGGAGACGGATAAACTGTCTAAGCGACTCTCGACGTTGGAGAGGGTGTTGATGGTAAGACAGGCTTTCTTACGCATGGAGAGGAGGGGCGATTGTGTGAGTGCTATGACGCCGTAGTCGTCGTCCCCGGCAGCCATGAGGGCGGCCATGGTGTCGGACACGGAAGATAGCCATGTCTCGCCGCGTTCGGGCGCGAAGGAACCCATGGATGTTGGTTGTGCGTCCAGGCCATCGAGTTTCCAGACTTCGTTGCCGACGGGCACAAAGGCGATGAAGTGGTGTGCATTTTCCTCGTGGCTCTCGCCGCTGTCGTCTGTAGCTACTGAGTCTGCAGACGCGCGGCGAGATTGTGTATCCCTTTTGCCAAAATTTGTCTTCTCGGCGAGTTCGTTTTTGAGGCGCTCGGCGCGCTTAACTTTGTAGGAAAGGTGCTTGTCGCCCTCTAGGAGATCCATTTTCTTGGCAAAGGAGTTGTGGATTCTCTTTACGAAGTCGAAACTGGCGAGGGCTTCACCGCGCTGGTAGGGTGTGAAGTCGCTGGTGAAGTTTTTGAACTGGTTCAGATATTCGCCGATTACCACGTCGGTGCTGTTCATCAGGATGTTGATCATGGCGAGTGTCGCACAGCTGTTCTGTGCGGGCAGTTGATTTGCAAACCAGACATCTTTCGGACATTCGTCGGCTTGGTCATCGTTGCCGAACTCGCGGTAGTGGAAGATCAAGATGCACCCGTAGATGGGCTGCGGAATATGCTCTTGTAGATAATCTTGATCCATGGTCAGGACTTCGCGCACGGTGAGGCCCTGGACGCCCATTTCGCGCAGGATGACGGAGAAGTAAGCGGGCTCGGATTCGATGTCGCAGAAGCCCTGCCAGGTCTCCTTGTCGTGGGCGGTTGCCGGCATGTCTGCGGGACTTGGGAAGACTGGTGCTGTTGAAAGTTCGTTCTTGGGAGGGGGGATCGGTGGCGAGTCCTTGGACTTCTTGCTGCTTGGCTCGTGTTCTTGAGATGGCTCAGGGAGACCCCGTTTCCTGGTGTTGGGCGAGTCTTTTTTTGGTTTCTCGGCTGGAGGCAGAGCGCCATTGGAAATGGGAGATGTGGAGCCTTCACTGTCGCCTTCCACGACGGCGGAGACATGATCGTTGACTGGGTTTGCTGAGTCTTTGGTAGGCATGGCTTCCTCGTCGATTGTCTCCTTCACGCCAGAGCCCGCTCTGGATCCGGGAGAAGTTTGCTTCGCCATAGTGGGAGCTGAGAGAAAGAATATGTGAGTGTGTGGAAAGCGAGTACGGTTGGAGTTGGGTCGACTCAGGTGTGTATGTGGACGTTTGGATGATGGAGGAAAGGAAAGCAGACGGGCATGTTGGTGGGCGATTACGGAGTGATGTCGCTACACAGGCTATTATGAGCGCAGAAAATACGAAGCGAGAACGGTAACGAGAGTGTGAAGATATGTAGGATCTGGTGAAAGCAATTCACAAGACAAGTGGTGGGCGATGCAAGAAATCGACACGTGATGGCAAGGCGGGATCCACATGGCGTTGATTGGCTGTCACAGCCCTGTATCTGGACTGCATCGCGCCCGTCGCGTAGGCCCAAGCAAATGTTTGTTTGACGTCTTTCACGCCGCCTATAACAATCACAACCTCCAATCACCGTACTCCTCCGCCCCATGAACACAACACGCGGCAGAAGCCTCAACTCCAGGCTACGATGAACGGCACACCGCAAGTGCGCCGCGGCGTGGGCGGCTTCCCCACGACGCCGCAGCAGAACGCGAGCCGCGCCGACGGGCTGCGAAGTCCGAATGGCTCAACACCACGGCCGAATGTACGGTCGTCGCTGCCAGATCTGCCCTGCGCACCCCCGCAGCCGAGCACAGGGCCGCTCATACCGTCGGACATCCTCGATCCCGCGCAGCAGCGCTTCTACGTCTTCGCCCTCTACGTCGCCCTGTGGGCCTACCGCACCTACGACTTCTACACCCTGGCCGTTGAGGAGGACGAGTCGCTCTGGCTATGTCTGAAATGGTGTTTCTTCGATATGCTCTTCATGTTCGGCGTGCCGCTGCTGGAGATTCCCTGGCTGGAATGGGGCAACGGCGCGGCCTTCCTGCTATTTGCCATGCATGCGGGCGTCGACGTCATGCTCATGTTCCGCATCGGCATCCCGGTGCAGGCATGGCTCGTGGGCTTAGTGGGCTTCCTATGGGACAGCGAACTGGCCATCAGCGAGCGCAGCGTCAAGCCGGGCACCATCCTGCACAACGCCTCCCTGATCCTTGGAAAGCAGATCATCAACATCCTTCCCGAAGGCTCGGCCATCCTCAACCCGAACAGGCAGTCATTCTGCCTGAACTCGACCGTCACCCAGCTGGAGATCCCCATCATGATCAACCAGACCGAGCCCTACGAGATGGAAATCCTGCGCATCGACATCGACACCATGGTCAACGAGACAATCATCGTCAAGAGGGGCGAGCTGAAGAATATGCTCAAGAAGGCTAGGAAGGCGGCGAAGTCTGCAGAACCGGACGATCCGTTGACGCTGGCTTATTCTGTGAAGAAGCCGGGCATCTACCTCCTCAAAAAGGTCATGGATCAGTCAAAACTTCTGGTGCGACCACGCTCGTCGAACCTCATTGTGACCACCTGTCCACAGGCGCGGGTGAAGCCCACCGGCACCAACCGCTGCCGCAGCGATCTATCTAACGTTGCGCTGGAAGTCGAAGGCACGCCGCCCCTGAACATCAAGTACCGCTTGACCGTGAACGGGAAACCTCGGGGTGGATCTCAGTTCCAGAACCTGCAGCCTGAGGATGCCATATCTCCACTGTCAAGGCACACGTCGCAAGCACTGGTCAAGAGCGGGCACGAAGACATCTCGTGGGCGCGGTCGCACAAGATCTTGGTGCCCTTGAACGAGACTCTTACGACTAGCGGTTCATGGGAGTACGAGATTGAGGAGGTACAGGATGGGCTCGGCAATTTCGTGAGCTATCAGAATGTCGACGATGACGAGCGCCCGAAACCCAAGATCGCAGGGATCCGTCAATTGTTCGAGGTCCATGAACGCCCTACAGCTTTCCTTAAAGGCTGTAACCACCAGACTCCACTTCGAGTTCCGAAAGGTAACTCCGCTCGCCTGCCCGTCTTCTACGGATCGACAGGGAAGCGTGCCATTGACTCTTCCCACACCATTGAGTACCTCTTCACGGCCCAGGAAAACATTGTCGCGGATGGATATCATAGTCCAGATGCCACGCTGCAGAAGCAAGTTATGAGGAAAGGTGAGCAGCCAACTATCAAATCGGCAGGGCTATACACTATCAAGTCCGTATCAACCGAGTTCTGCGATGGTGAGGTCTATGAACCTACCTCGTGCCTGCTCCAGAACCCACTGGAGCCAGACTTAGTACTTGATAGCGAAGACATCGTCGACAAGTGTGCCGGAAACCCAATTGGCCTCCGAGTCGGCCTCGATTTGGTTGGAAGTCCACCATTCACAGTCGTATACCTGGAACAAAAGGACAAGGGACGCAAGGTCAGAAAGCCACCGCTACAGATCGCAAGTGTCCGCAGCACAATCGATCTCACTCCGCAAGATGCTGGACACTACGAGTATTTCTTTGAGAGCATCAGTGACTCGGTCTACCCTGAGAAGAAGTTGTATAATATTCAACTACAACAGAATGTCAGGCCGTCGGCACAAGCACACTTTGTCGAGAGCAGCAGGCCCAAGCAAGCTTGCATCGACGACGCAGTGGAATTTGATGTCGGCTTTGTGGGCGAAGCACCCTGGAAGCTGGAATACGAGGTGGTTCACAACGGCAAACGTGTGAAACACGCCATCGAAACCGAGAACGCGCACTTCACTATTAGAACAGACAAACTCAGTAGTGGTGGAGAGTACGTTGTGGCTCTGACCAGCGTTACCGATAAGGCCAACTGCAAAGAGGTCCTCAAGGAGGAAGCCAGGGTCATTGTACGGCACGAACGACCTAAAGCGTACTTCGGGCACATTGAAGGCAAGCAGACCGTCATGGCACTCGAGGGCAGACAGATTGCGCTGCCTCTCCGCTTCAGTGGAAGTGGGCCTTGGTTGCTGGAGTACGAGAACCTGAAAACGAAGGAAGTCAAAAAAGGGTCATTCCAGAACCCCAACGCGTGGCTCGATATCAACACCGATGGTACATATCAGCTGCTCTCCGTTCAGGACTCCGTCTGTCCCGGCCTCATTGATGAAAAGGCTGATCAATTCGATGTCTCCTGGGTGGGCCGTCCCTCGCTCAGCGTTCCCGAGACAAGCGCTGTCTTTGAAGGTAGCAAGTACATCAAAGAGGCTGTGTGTGAAGGCGACGAGGATTCCTTTGAAATCTCACTGTCTGGTAAGTCGACAGCGCTCTGTGTCTTATACTTTACTGACTTACCATAGGAAATGCTCCCTTCGAAGTATCTTACCGACAAGAGTACAAGGACAAGAAGGGCAAGACGGCCTCGGTCAGCGAGAAGGACATCCAGACTGTTGGTGGTACCGCGTCGATTCGGTCAGAAACTTCGAGGGCTGGTATATATGAATACACCTTCTTGAAGCTCGCAGACGTCAGGTACGACCACTCGAACAAGCACTTCTCGCCTGTTACAATCCAGCAAACTGTCCACTCGCGTCCAGGCGCCCGCTTCGACAAGCCCGGGAAGACTTACAGCTACTGTTCACGAGAATCAGAGGGCGAAGAAGTCATCCCGATCACTCTTGAAGGTATCGCACCGTTCTACCTGGAAGTTGAGATCAAACACCAAGGCACCCCCAAGCCGGAAATCAGCGTTCACAAGAATATACCTACGAATAAGTACGACCTCAAGATTGAGCACCGCAAGATGCACCTCGGGCACTCTTCGATCTTGATTCGTAAAGTCCGCGATTCGCGCGGCTGCACATTCAAGCCGGCACCAGGTGGCCCTCGTGTCCAGATCAGCGTACACGACGCACCAACTGCCACATCTCTGGAAGAGCGACACGACTTCTGCGTTGGCGAGCGCCTATCATTCGCACTCAGCGGCCAAATCCCCTTCACAGTCTACTATACCTTCGAGAAGCAGGAACGCAAGGCTTCCAACCCAGGCACTACCTTCCGCCGCCTCGCCGAGCTGCCTGGAACCTTTACCATAACCGGCCTGCGCGATTCTGCCTCTGAATGTCTCGCAACCCTCGCCCTCACAAAGACCATCCACCCCATCCCCTCTGTACAACTCTCTGGCGGCCAAGTCTTGGAAATCGACATCCATGAGGGTGGAGGCACTGATCTTGAGTTCCAGTTCTGGGGTACCCCGCCGTTCGAATTTACGTACACGCGGAGTACGAATGCGAACAAGGGGCGTAAGAGTAAGGTGTTGGAGATTAGGACGGAAGTGAGTCACGAAATGAGCATGAGCATTCCGGTGCAGGAGGAGGGCACGTATGAGGTTGTGTCTATCAAGGACCGATGGTGTAGTTTTGCGAAGTCGGGAGAGGGGTATGAGGGCAAGAGTGGACAGAAGATGTTGACGTACTGAGCATGAGAGGCTTGGGTGTCAGTGTGGAGCGGACATGACGTTGCATTTATCGGCGTTGGTTTCCATTGAAAGCGTTTTTGTTTGCCTTGATCATGAGGCATTTTTTCTGGGTTTTTGAGAAACGCATAGGACGTAGCCATGGCATATAAAATTAAACCCTAAATATACCAACTCCATTAAACAGTTTGTGCGAGGGCCGCCCGGTACTCTTTGGACAGGCAGTCACTGCATGTCTATCGATTTGGTGATGCATCGTGCCCTAAGCTGACTTGATCAGCCAAAATGAGAGTTAACATCAGGTTTTTTTACTAAGTTTTCGTCACATCTTTCAATATCGGGATTCTCAAACGCTATGTGTTTAGTTGAATGTGTAAAGACGGGTTGATAGCCCCTGCAAAGAAAGCGCATATCTATGTGTTATTAGCAGTTAGAACAAGCCAAAAAAACGACTAGAATACTGCCGCATCAGTGGCGAGAAAAGGAACAGCGGACGTGTCAGACAACACACATACACACACACACACACACACACACTAGTCGTAACATAAATTTTACCAAGACCCACTGTTCTCTCGCAACCTAAAAAGCAGATGCTTTCTGCCTGCCACAAGCTCACCTCAAAAAAAGTCAATTGCGTGCGCGAGAGCAACAAAAAGATATGTGGCCCACTAATGGAGCCGCAGTATGAAGAGTGGTTACGACACAGACAAGATTCGAACTTGCGAGGCCGAAGCCATTAGATGACTGAATGCGGTAATTCAAGTCTAACCCATTAACCACTCTGGCACTGTGTCAGATGTTCTTGAAGAAAGGCTGAACAATATAATAAATATACTAAAGTAACATATCTTTGGACATCGTGCAAGTACGGGCTAATCTAGGTTTCAGTGGAAGTGGCGGGGTGGGGTATGTCGAGTAAGGGGCGATTTCGTTAGGGTAGCATATCATTGGACCGGGTCCTCATCTATAAGCTCGATTTCCCACTCAATGCCCAGACGCCTCCTCCCACTTGCTCGTTATTGTCACTACCTACTACTTTGCCTTCCTGCTTCAGTTTATTGAGGATTTGGAGGATACCCCTCTTTGCCGGTTCCCATAGATTCTGCGGATAATCTTTGTATATCACTTTGACCATGTCCATCGAACCCAGCCCACCACCCTCCTTACCTTTCGTCGCGAACACATCCAGGACTTGCTTCTCGCGCTGTTTGCGATGCTTGATGTATTCTAGTATCTTTGCGGGACCGTCGCGGATGACGGGCCCATGGCCGGGGTATGCGCGACCGCTGAATTGGCGGAACATGCTGTCGAGACTCTTCATGTAGGCTGCTAGGTCTTCGAAGACGGCTGTGCCCTGTCCTAGCACATTGTCTGCTGTGAACATTGCGTCTTCTTCTTCGAGCACGAATGCCATGTGATCCGTTGTATGACCTGGACAGTAGAATGCGCGTAGTGTCGCGCCCTCGGTCTCGAACTTCTGCCCGTCACTTATGGGTTGCCAGTCATGGTGCGGGTCGTTCTTGTAGACTTTTGTGTCTGGGGAGTGCGCGAGGAGGTCGGGTACGCCTTGGATGTGGTCGTGGTGCCAGTGCGTTAAAAGAACTCTGTCGATGGTGATGTTATGCTGAGAGAGAACGGATTTCAGGGAGGCTATCCATTGCGGTTTGCCCTCGCCGGTGTCGATGAGTATGCGGTTTGTGCCGCGGCCGACGATGTATGTGTTTGTACCTAGACCACTTCAGCACCGCTCGCGAAAGATGGTAATTAGTGCGCACCTTGTAAAGTGAACTGAGTTCGTCAGAGTTGCATTCGCCATCGCAAGCATCTTGGATAGGTGCTCACCTTGCTTGGATTACCTCCCAGAACGCGGATCACACGATCACTGAGCTTTTCAACCTCCGGGAGTGATACCAAAAGCTCTGCCATCTTGGAATACAGTCTGCGAGATGTGAAGGAAGCAAGCAAACATCGTAATCGCGGGGGCATGGTCGCTCTTACCTCGAGCCCAGTCGCACCTGCCTTGCCGAGGCTCGCTGTTATCGATAGCGCGAAGTACTCCAGACGATCTATCTATCACTTTTCAAGACACCCCACTAAATACCTTGCTCTCCAAAAGCTCAGTATGGCGCCAATCGACGACGATGATGAATCGCCGTAAGTTACTTATATCATAAAATACTTCAGATGCCAATTAATAAAGACAGCTCTCCACCGATGCTCTGGCCGCGCTGAAAGAGTTTTACGGCGAGCGGGACGCACGACAGAAACAATTCGAAGAACTTCAAGGCAAAGCCGAAGATGACTTCGAAGGAAAACTCTCCATGGATGCCTTCACCGAAGACTGGAACGCAAGTCAGTTCTGGTACAGCGACGAGACTGCGATGGTGCTTGCGCGACAACTTCTCGATGGCGCGACGGATGAGACGAGGATAGCGGTTGTGTCCGCGCCGAGTGCTTTCATCCAGCTCAAGAATCTACTAGTAAGTGATGCAGTCAAATAAGCAAGAACAATTGTTGATAGTGATGCAGAACTCGGGAGAAGTCAAGTGTCGGCCGCAGATCAAGTTGCTCGAGTACGATGAACGCTTCGCCGTCTTCAAAGAGTTCGTTCAGTACGACTTCGAGAAAGCCATTCAACTACCGGCTGAGATGAAGGGCTCATTCGATGCCATTATCTGTGATCCGCCATTCCTGAGTCAAGATTGTCAGACTAAAGGTAAGTCAAATCAATGATAAATTCCAGTCCTGATTTGGCTAACGCTACATAGCCGCGCTGACCGTACGATGGCTGGCCAGGTCGTGGACACAGGAGTCACTTCGTCTCATCGTGTGTACCGGAGAGCGCATGGAGAGCTTGATCACCGACAAGCTGTATGGCAAGATCGGGACGAGGACGACGGACTATGAGATCAAGCACGCGAAGGGGTTGAGCAACGAATTCAGGTGCTATGCGAACTTTGAGTGTGAGGCGTGGAAGTGGGCGAAGTCCTGACAGTAGTCTCGAGCCACTGTTACCAAGAATGAATGATGGTACTTTGCAAAAGAAGTGTATAAAATTATATAACAAGCAAAGCGGAATCGTCCCGCCAGCCTTCAATGTTGCTACCCCACATTCTCACCCCACTTCATCCTCGAAGCTTGGCCCTGCGTCATCTTCAAAGCTCACAACACCGGCAAACTTGACCACTGCAATCACGTCTCACTACCCAATCTAACTATATAACCGAGTACGAAAATGGCCTCTTCCTGCATCTTTTGCAAGATCATCAAGGGTAAGAAGACCCTAAACCTCACTAGGACGACGGGGTTACTAACGCGCTCTTGCTGTCCAGGTCAGATCCCCTCGATGAAGATCTTCGAGTCGGACAAGACCCTCGCCTTCCTCGACATCGGCCCATTAAGCAAAGGCCACTCTGTACGTCCCTCCCTCACACTTTAATTGCCTTGGAGGTAGAAAAGTAGCAAAAAAGTAATGTCGTAGCTCATCATCCCCAAATACCACGGAGCAAAACTCCACGACATCCCCGACGACCAGCTCGCCGAAGTCCTCAGCGTTACCAAGAAGATCGCCATTGCGCAAGGTATCCAAGACTACAACGTTCTGCAGAACAACGGGCGCATTGCGCATCAGGAGGTGGATCATGTGCACTTCCACTTGATCCCGAAACCGAATGAGAGTGAGGGATTGGGAATAATCTGGCAGACTCAGGACGCGGATAAGGGGGCGTTGAGCAAGTTGTTGGAGGATATTAAGAGTAAGATGTGAAGCTCTTACAAAAGCTGGAAGAACTGCCAAACATCATCGGCCAATGCAACCATTCGAGAATGAACGAGATAGCAGCAGATTGACCGCTGAAACGCTTCATTTACACACACATCTATGCGCTCACTGCCCCCTAAACACAGGCTTCCTCTTCTCCCTAAACGCCACAAGCGCCTCATCCCGATCCCTCGTCTTGAGCACAATCTCATACGCCGCATTCTCCGCCTGCTCCCCCAAGGCACACCCCTCCACCGCCGCAAGCGCAGCCTTGATCGCAATGGGTCCGCCCTCGCAAATCTCCCGCGCTAACCTAACCGCCTCATTTAGCACCTTCTTCCTCGCCGCGCCCTCTTGTCCCATCTCTTCTGCCGTGATCTCCACTAGCCGGTCGCAGAGCCCGAGGAAATACGCTTCTGGCGCTGCGACGCGCCGGCCGGTGAGTATCATGTCGCGGGCGCGTGAAAGTCCGATGAGGGCGGGGAGACGGTACGTCCCTCCTGCGCCGGGGAGAATAGCGAGACGTGTTTCTGGCAAGGCAACGACGGTGCTGCTGGCGAAGATGCGCATGTGTGTAGTGAGGGCGAGTTCGAGCCCGCCGCCGAATGCTGGGGCTGCGAGCGCAGAGATTGTGGGGATGGGGAGGCGCGAGATTGACGTCAGTGTGCCGCGAAGAGTTGTGAGGAAGTTTGCCGTACTACGGTTCGTTGTTAGTCATTGCGCTATGGAGTTGAGGGTGAAGGATGGGTTCTAGAGAAACGCACTCTTCCGGGGTAAATGTAGCTCGTTCTTTCAAGTCTGCGCCTGCGCAGAAACTCGTATCTACATCACTCGCCAAGATCAACGCTCTTGTTGGGCCATTGTCTCCTTCATCGTGTATGCTGTTTATTTCGTGGTTTAGCTCCGCAAGCAATTGCCGTGATATCGCGTTGCGTGCAGCCGGTCGGTTCAGGGAGAGGATTCGTATGCTTCCGCAGTGCGGTGCTGGGACGCTTGTGACGTTTATTGCCGGTGTTTGGGCGGTTGCGTAGGGGCGAGTTTGGAGTGTGCGGAGGAGGAGCCGTGGGGCTGGTCGGAAGAGAGGCATTGTTCGACGCGAGGTGCCAAAGTTTGGAAGGAGACCAATCTTTGGAGATATGCTTAGAACACGATTTAGGTCTTTGGTTATGCCAAGTTTGAAACTACAGTCTCGAGGTTGGCCGACTGGTTGATAGACCGCGGTTAGCCGAGGCTGAGGTGCCTGTAAGAACGGACGGGAGCTAACCATGTCACCTTCACCCCACCACACTATACCTTTCTTGATGTTCGCGCCTGAGCTCGCGGTAAGCTATTATCCTCTCCAACCATGGGTATATGGATCGTCGAACACATGTCTCGGGATATGGCACTCAAGGCACCGGAGATAATACACGATTGCGTCTCTGTCGGAAATTCCGAGTCAGGGCCTTCGTATGGCAGTCGAGATCGCCTTGAGGACATTGCAAGCGCGGGCAGTGTTCGCTTCTAATCGAAGAAGCTCAATAGCATGCTTCACCTTAAGCATCTCGAGCTGAGCGATTGTATGACCGATTTCCGGTTCTGGAGACAGGTCTTAGATCTAAAAGCATGTGTTCTCGACTGGTTACTACCGAATCTTGTCCCGGATCAACTTGTTACGCTGCGACTCCGTGGCTTCCTTTTTGACAAGGCTACAATCGCAGCGGCACTCACAGGCCACTGGCCGCATTCGGAGCTCATTATACCAACGTCGAATACCAACAATTCCAAGAATGACTGTCTCCATCCTAAGTATGTCAAGGAGTTACGACAGATCCCTGGGGTTGTGCTGGATGTACATGGCCCATCCGGGTTTCACCCACCCGATCCTCCTATTATAGTACTATAAGAGAGTAACTCCCTACCTCAATCACCCAGCTCAATGGTCTACGTTTCCATGTTCACATTCTGAGATTTGTTGGCAGGCCGCGCCTTTTCGAAGCACCTTCAGGAAGCGCAGAAGGCATAGGAAGCGCAATGTTACCCGATTCTCACACAGTCTACACCTTTTGACCTATCGAAGTTTCGATTGAACTTTGGCAAAATATATATCATCTTGGAGAGGCTTTGTTTTTTATTGTCTCAAGCAGTATTATGCGTCTACCTTACATCACAGTCTTACTCTAATCATCAACTAGCTAGTTTCGGTATTCTCCAGACAGCGCCTGATCGTCCTCGTTCAACGTTGGGCTCTGGACCAACCTAATCCAACTGCCCTTGTATAAAAATTTCAGCTCTCGGGCGAGTTCTTAGAAGGCTGAAAAAGTGGAATAGGTAGTCCCGAATGGGCACGTGAATCATTTTTGTCTTCCAACTTTGGAAGGTTTTGGGCATCTTGAGGCAGTCACTGAGCGTGGAAGCCTTCCCTTTCGTACCTGCTACGCCTCATCCCTCTCAATAGAGATCCCGATATCCTGGAGGAAATAAGGCCTCAACTCATTCATACGTCTCGGCCGGACCTGCATCATGACCTTCATCCCATTCGCCAACGTCTCCCGTGGGTAGTCTTAAATATACGTGCACCACCCCGCCTCTTTTCCCTTGTCGTTGTGAGCCTCATACGCGATGAAATCCGCAATCAGGCGCCACAAGGGTGAAGTCGACGGGTGTGCAGCCGTAGATGATGCTCATGCTTTCTGAGCCGGGACTCCAGTGCGAAACCCGCACAACTTCGATGAAGGCCGCGAGTACCGTGTTCTTGAAGCAGGTATCTATGACTTTGGCCCCAAATGCGTAGGCTTTTGCGAGGGTGGTGAAGAGGGTTTCGGCTTCGCGGGCTATCTTCTGCGTTGAGTCTCCCGTGGCCGGCTAGTATAGGGTGATGGGTAGGTCACCCTTGTACTGTCAGTTAGTGTATAGCATGACAGTAGGCTTGTTCGGCGCTGCGGTTGGAACCGAAGAGGAATACAGCCAATTTGCGTACACGTTGACGATATCTAGCTCGTCGTCGGGGAGGTCTATGGTGGCGGGGTCGTTGCGCATGGAGGACTATTCAGGTTTCATCGCTTTTTGGAAGTACTCGGATGTCTTCGTCAGGACAGTTTCGTGAATGCGCTAACGTGGCAGTTCGCGCCAAAGCTAAGCTGGATAATGCGGGTAATGAGACTGAAGGCGTTAGTAATAATAGTTAGGGGTTTGCTGTGGTATATTACTTGCTCCATGGCGGATATATGCAGGATGTGGACTTTGCTCGTAATTAGAAACAAGGCCTACAGAAAGAATTTACAGTGGTTGTAGAGTTTTTATATAAGCGAGGTGCAAGACTAAGTTGAGGTGGAGATGAGTCGGGCATTTGCATGCAGACTCAAAGTGAAAGTGAAAGTGGGTGTGAAAGCGGGTTCAACCCTTTCGTGCAAAACACAACTACTTGCTCAGACATCGATCCACCAACAGAAAGAGCCCTGTTTATAACCAGCAAATAACACATTGATGTAGTATACTTCATGAGCCTGTATAGCAACCCTTTTCCCTTACTCATGCTGCACTCAGCTGATACCCGCATCACGAAAGAAACAAGGAGCTGTTCACAATAATCTGCATGCCTGCTTTCTGATGTACTAAGATAGTAAAGAAATGGGGATCTTGTTACCACTTGATACTTTCCCTTGAGCAGATTCCAAGAGTTGTTCTTGGCCGACGACGAGGTATTGTAGACATGGTAAAGGATATAAGGGACGAGCCCCAAACTAGCCAAGAGATATAGCCCGAAAACGGAGGGGTTTCCGCTCATTAGTTATCATATGTTGCGTCGCACATGGTGATTGAGTTGGGTCTGCAGACTTCAGGCCATTGGAATGCCGGTTCAATGTGATGGTAATGGGTATCTTATTTTGGCACATTGTTCTCCGTCCCTATGCTGGTCATGATGCTGCCACGGCTTGCTGTGACTGCTGTGCCGACGACTGTATCTGGATGATCTAAACGCAGGATTAGCAAATGACTACATGTCCATGTACGAAGCCATAGCATACCTGCGACTTGACCTCCTCGCTCTTGTCCTGGATGCCCTTGATCTGCTTCTCGATGTCCTTGCTGCACACTGTCAGACACACGACCCTCCATGCCAATTGATCTCAACCCACATCTGTTTCTCAATGAACTCGAGCCGACCGTTGACCGACATGACTGCCTCGGTCTTGTCCTGCTTCAACAGCACCGGTCCGATCTGCTTGTAGATGTTCGCATCGTCGTCGAGGAGGTCGAATTCCTATATAACCCCTCTCAGCACAAGTCCCGTAGTTCCAGCGCTTGTATCCGTACCTTCTTCACTGTAGTGTTCTCCTGCTGCTGCGATTCGAGCCTCTGGCGTGCTTCTACCGCGATTCCGAGTTCTGTTGCGCGGTTAGTGTGGTTTTTTTCCCGATTTGTGATTGCTTGCCTCCTTGCAGCCCCTGGTAGCTATCAGACAGTTCCTGCAGCTTCTTTTGTAAGTCTCCCATGGCTTCGCGATGCTGAGTAAGTACTTGAAGATTGTTTCGTCGCGGTGCGGAAGTCGCGAGTGGGATGTCGAACTTTCCCAAAGCGGCTAGTTCCAACGCGGGGCCAGATGCCTTGGCCAGAGGTCCATAGCAACGAGTGACGGCAGAGAAAGTAACACTGCAATACTTCCGCAATCACCGCTCCCAGACGAACCCCCCCCTGCGGCCTGTCGATCTTCGCGGGTCATTGTTTCTCGGTAATCGGCACTTTCTCCTTCGAAGGAATCCACGGTCCTGGATCGCAACCGCCGATTGCCCCGCGCTGCTGCCATATTCTACCTGCGCTCAGCAGCCGACGCGATACACAGCGCCCACCCGGAGAAGACGCCAGGATGAGCAACGCCGATTTTCTCGGTCGGGCTATTGAGACGGTCAAGAAGGCCATTGAGACGGACACAGCTGGCGAGTATGAGAAGGCATACCAGCTGTACTACAGTGCTCGTCAGTCCAGGCGCCGACACCGCTTCAGAGACAGACAGGCTAACACATCATAGTGGAGCTCTTCATGCTCGCTCTCAAGTGCACGTTTCACCTCCACAGAATCCATGGCTCGAGGCTATGTACTGACTCCGAGCAGGGGAGAAGAACCAAAAGTCCAAGGATATGATCCGTGGCAAAGTCGCCGAATACATGGAGCGCGCCGAGAAGTTGAAGCAACACCTCAACCAGAACGACGCCTCGAATCGCAAGAAGCCTGCGGCCATGGGCTCAAATGGCGCGCCAGCAGGAGGAAACGCCAAGGCCGGAAAGTGCGTGTCCTCACTGCCACATCAGATACGCTCGACTGACCCCGCTGCAGCGACGACGAAGAAGGCGAGTTAGACGCCGACTCCAAGAAGCTCCGCGGTGCGCTCGCCGGCGCCATCCTCTCCGAGAAGCCCAACATCAAGTGGGAAGACGTAGCGGGTCTGGAAATGGCCAAGGAAGCGCTGAAGGAGGCCGTCATATTGCCCATAAAGTTCCCGCACCTGTTCACTGGCAAGCGACAACCCTGGAAAGGCATCTTGCTGTACGGGCCTCCTGGTACCGGTAAGAGTTATCTGGCAAAGGCGGTCGCGACCGAGGCAAACAGCACATTCTTCAGCGTATCAAGTTCCGACCTGGTCAGCAAATGGATGGGTGAATCTGAGCGGTAAGTCATAGATGGCTCGAATTAATCTGAGCGCAAAGGCTGACACGCGCCAGGCTAGTAAAGCAGCTCTTCGGCATGGCCCGCGAAAATAAGCCCTCCATCATCTTTATCGACGAAATCGACGCCCTCTGCGGACCCCGTGGCGAAGGTGAATCAGAAGCGTCGAGACGTATCAAGACCGAACTGCTCGTACAGATGGATGGTGTAGGCAAGGACTCCAAAGGCGTACTCATCCTCGGCGCAACGAACATCCCATGGCAACTCGACTCTGCCATCCGACGGCGATTCCAGCGACGAGTACACATCAGCTTACCAGACACGCCTGCGCGCATGCGCATGTTCGAGCTCGCGGTTGGTAACACACCATGCGAGCTGAACCAGGCAGATTACAAAAAGCTGGCAGAGCTCAGTGAGGGATACTCCGGGTCTGATATATCCATTGCGGTACAGGATGCCCTCATGCAACCGGTACGACTAATCCAGACCGCCACACACTACAAGCCAGTCGAAATGGATGGCCAGACGAAATGGACACCATGCTCTCCCGGAGACCCACAGGCGCAGGAGAAATCGTGGACGGATATAGAAGGCGATCAGCTTCTCGAGCCACCTCTCAAGGTCAAGGATTTCGTCAAGGCGATCAAGGCTTCAAGACCCACTGTTAGTGGCGAGGACCTGAAGCGTAGCGCCGACTGGACGAAGGAGTTTGGAAGCGAGGGCGCGTAGTCGGTTTCATGATCTAGAGGAGTACTATATATCTTTGAGGCGCTTTTAGTGTTTATATCCTACTTATAGCACCCGGGCAAACAATTACAAAGCCCTTAGCTTAATAAGTAAATAATTTAATTATACCTAACTCCTCATAATATTATCCATTAGAGATCCCCCTAACTAGAGCCTTCTATCTTGAGGACGTTTTCGTGGATGCGAATCATATGGCTGTTCGCGCCCACGCGAAGCTTGATAATATAATTGCTAAGGCTAGAACCGTAGGTAGGAATTAGGTGGTTAGTAGTGCTTTCATGTATTCGTAGGCTTACTCCCTACCAAACAACTGCGGAACGTAGAGTTCGCCTAGGAATCTAGGAATATGCAGGAAGCAAAGGGAAAGAGAGGCTACCACAAGCAGTAGAGAAGAAATGCAAGCGAAGTTTCAAGGAAAAAATCCGAGGTGAAATCGAGGTGTGAGGGGAGAGAGCTGAAAGGGTTCGTGCATGTGAGTTTTTGTTACCACCATCCATACCTTGCGCTTTTTCTGCACGGTCTTACTTGCACGCACTTATAACAGGCGACCTGCAATCTCGACAGTGTTACATAGCCACGAGCGAGACGGCAAACTCAAGACCTACTCCTAATGGCCTCAGCTGATACATACGTCCGCATTGTGGCCAGAATGACTATCCTAGATTGCCTTCAAGGCTCTCTGAAATGGGGGATAGCAAGGTCTTAGTGAACTGAAAATAATGTCTATCGATGGTGCACAAGGGATAGTTGGAGTGAAAGATCCGGTTATCGTCGATACTACACACCGGACCCCACCCAGTCTATCCATAGCGAAATTCGGTAATCGTGGAGGGGGTAAATATGGGGGGAATCTGTCATAAAACCTAATCTAACCAACCCAAGCACTCCTCAGTGGTAAGAAGAATGCCCTTATAACTAAACCTCCTTCCTTGCTCCCACGCCATGTCCTGGGCGCCTTCTTACAGGCCACGCTACCTCCTCCTCTCCACCCCTTCTCTCTCTCTCTCTCTCTTACTAATATTTCATAACCACAATCCCAAATCCAACGCCATACATGCAATACACCTTAGGTGACCTTACTCTCCACAAGCCCATCTAGCCAGCCCTTAACGTAAGCGTCATTTAGACTCTAGCTGAAGTAGGCCTGCGCAGTGCGCTGTTGTTCAGGAGTCAAGGTCGTAACGGCTTGGCTAAGGTCAGTGCTTGTGGCCTGGATGAGCGCCTTGACCGCGGCGACGACGCGGGTGGCGGTTTGACCCTGGAGGGTTTCGGCTTCGAGGGCTTGAACGACATAGTTGAAGATCTTCGCGGGCTGGGCGAAAACGGCTTGGTTTTGTCTGGAAGAATCGTTAGTATGTGCTGGAGTATTTCGGGAAGCCGGTATCCATATGTACTTACTGTTCGATGAGCTGGGCGAGGAAAGCGTAAGCGTATGGTGTTGCCTCCTCATCGTTAGTGACGGGCAGCGTATCGATCCACGCAGCAGCGATTTCCTGCCAGTTCTGAACCTTGCTGGCGTTGAAGTGCAGGATCTTAGCGATGGCTGCGGAGGCATTCTCCGTCGCGAAGATGTCGTCGTCAGCGCGAGCATTCGGTCGCTGAGTGACCTGGAAAAGCATCGGTAACGAGGCAGCAACGAAACCTGACCAGGCTTCACCGCCCTTGTGGGCTGCAATACCGACGCCATATACCGCTGCTTGACGGTTGGCCGGGACATCGTCCTCCATACCATCAATGAGTGGTTGTATGATTTGGTCCTTGTACTGCCACGACTCCGGACCGGAGAATTCGAGCACGTCATCGTAGATGCAGATAGCCCACTGGCGCTGGGTAGGATCTCGGTTGACGACAGCCATGCCATAGAACTCGATCAACACCGCCCAATGCGGGAGGAATGCGGTACCCATAGTCTTGAAGATACTGTGGAACGCCTTGTTCATATCGGATAGGAGGGTCTGATCGTCTTCGATAGCGAACAGGATCTCTTCCGATGCCTCCTCGCCATCCTCGTTCTCAGCCTGCTCTTCCAGACGCTCCTTAACACGCACGTTGTAGTCTTCGAGCACGCTCCTAGCGGACTCAATGAATGTCGTCATGTGAGCACTGGTCAAGCAATTCTGGCCAATGCACTCTACGCATTCGTAAAAGCACTGATACATCTCCGCAAGGGTGTCGATGGCGGGTTCGGTGCTCAAGACTTCGAGAACACGCTCGACGGTACGTTCCCAAAGCTGTCCAAGCTGTGCTGACCCGGGACCATGCGCCTTCTTGTACGCATTCAATAGCGTAGGTACACACTTGGCCGATGCAACCCGTACAGGATCGTGGAAGAAGAAAGCCAACCCAGGAAGAGCGATCTTCTCCATGATATCGTTGACGTAGGGTTCGAAAGCGTCCTCGAGTACTTGCGCGTAGATGACGATGAGCTCGATAGCCATGTGCTTGTCGTCAAGGATGGAAGTCTTGATGCCAATGACCTTGCCCTTGAGGGGAACAAGTTCCCAGCCCTCCTCATCTTGTATTTGGGCCACCTGATCTTCATCATCCAGCAACTGGATATCGGCCTTGGCCCCAGCAAGCTCTGTGAGAGGCGGTATTACGCCGGCGAGGAAAGGTACGAAGTCTCGTCCTAGAACACGGCACATGCGGCCCCAGCAGTGGAGCAGATAAGAGGCCTGTGGGTCGTCGGCGTCAGACACGCTGTTCTGGATCTTGCCAAGTACTTCGACCAAGCGTAATGCATCCTGGCCCATTCTGTCTTTTCCAACAGCCAGGGCAATGAGAGTAGCGCACTCCATAGCTTTTGCTCGCAGCAGTCGGTACTCCTTCGATTGCTCCTCTTGCAGGACGTTGAAGAGAAGAGGCATTAGGGTGTCGTAGTACTTGGAAAAGGCAGCCTCGGCCGAATCTGCAACAGTCGCAATAGTCGACAAAGCCTGTTCCTGGACGAAGCGCATGGGACTCTGCAAAAGCATGAGCAAGTGGTTGAGCAGCTGGTCCAGGTAGGGTTCAAGGGTGGCCTTCTCTGCCTCTTCGCAGAAGTTGACGAGGGCGGCGGCAGCGTGTGCCTGTACACGAGGCTCCGAAGATTCCAGGACCGGAATGATGCTGGGAAGGACGATTTGGTGGTACTTCTCCTGCATAGTGCCTGCAAAATCGGTACTCATCTGGCCGACAGCATTACACGCAGCCCATCGCACACGTGCGTGAGGGTCCCGGAGTGCAGGTAGTACGAGATCCAAGACTTTATCCAGTTCTCCAACCATCAGTTCACGACAACCTTCGGAGATGGCTGAGATGGCCATAAGCGCGGCGTGTCGATCTCGCCAAGCTGAGGAGGCCATCATGCGCGGGAGCCAATTAAACGTAGGGAGCAAGATAGTCTGTCCCCCGAGTTTATTGGCCAGGCGATCCATGCACTGTTCACCAGCAACGTGATTGGAGTCACTCTCTTCGTCAAGCTTTCAAATGTCAGCAGGGCACAAAGCTTCGGACAGAGAGACTCACGTCTTCGGACACGTTCCATTCTTCGGCAGCGTCGTCGTCAGCACCAACGTCCGTCATTAGGGACAGACATTGGGTGACCATGTCGCTCGTGAAGTTTGCGTCCTTCTTACACATGACTGGCGCATTGTCGGCGAAGGTAGCCATGAGCTCCAGGGCGTTTTGTCGAGCGGTGTCGCCGAGGTCCTTGTCCTGGACGACGGAGATGCTGAACTGCACGAGGCTGTTGAACATGAGCTTGAACATCTTGGGCGCAACCTCAGCAAGATCGATGAGGGAGATGAGAGCCTTGGTGAGAAGCTCGGCATCGCCAGAGTCCTTGATGGGTGGCAGGATGTTCAGGATATCTCCAATGAGCGCGTAGTACTTGGACTGGGCCTTCTTCGTGATCGAGCGGAAGAAGGACGCGAAGGCCTCCACGGCGGCGATTCGAACCTGTCCATGTTAGTTGGGGCTTCCACTATACGTGCAGTCTACGCACCGACGTCTCGCTGTCTGCGAAGCCGCCCTGGAAGGCGCTCATGACCACGTCCTCGTGCTGCTTCTCGATGATCTGCGGGGTGGTGGAGAAAATCCGGAAGGCATTCTCGCGCTGGGCGGCGTCTTGCGACTGGCTGGCCTGGAATAGTGCACCCAGCAGTTCGGGCCATGCCACGCCTGCATGGTTTAGTCCTCATTCTTGGTGTTGCAGCAGGTGCGCCTACCTTCGTCGGTGTGCTGCCGCGCGAGTTCGGCGACGGCATCTCCAACTTTGCTCCGCACGGACGTGTCCGTCTCACTGGCGAGGCAATGCAGCAGCTTTGCGCGTATCGCCTCACGCTCGGCAGGGTTGAGAGTCAGGAACAGGTCGGCCGTCTGGCCGGCGGGCGTCTTTCGTGGTTTCGCCGACTGGCGCCTAAAGATGACTGAGGCGAAGGTGCGTGTCTAGAGTGTGCGGTAAGCCTGGTGTCTGGCCTGTGTGGAAGGCAAGGCTTACTGAAGTGTCCTGGGCGAGTTCAATCTGCTCCGACAGGCCCATCAGGAGCACGTCGGGTCGCTGGGCCACCCATTCGTCGTTCAGCTGCTGCTCGGCCGCGGTGCGCTGGATGTTGTCCGGCGACTGGAGGCCCTGCAGGAGGGTGGCCAGCGCCGTATGGACCTCTGCGGGGAGGACCGACATGGTGTGCGTATGGGGGTGAAGGGTTTGCGGGGAGCGGCCCCGTGGAGAGTGAGATGTTGCTCGCAGCCCTGGACAGCAAGGGACTAGGTAGGTGCCTGGGTGGATTATGGACGGCCGGTAGTGTTGCGCGTGTGACGTGCTTCAGGACGTGCGCGTAGTTCAGGGAAATGCAGAGAACCGAGGGCCTATGCGACAGATGTTCGGTTGGCTGCAGGATTGTGGCCTTGTGTGGCTTTATGGGTTGCTGTGGAAATTTCACTGAGCAATGTTTTGGCGGGGCTTCGCGAGTCCGCCCAAGGGCCAAAAAAGTCGAGCAAGGGTGCGTGTCCCCCACGTCGTCATTGGCCAGCACTATCTTATCCAGTTAAGAGTAAAGCCTATCGGCAACAGCAAAGTCATGGCTTCTGCAAGTTTGATACGGCATAAACCTGCAGCTTACATGCGACAAATGCAAGTAGAAGTTGTACTCAATTTGACTGCCAAGCTGCTAGGGAACGTCTCCTCTCCATCTATGGGATATCAAGTACTATCAAGCCGAACAATACGCTCTCGCTCCCCACTCCATCCACACATTTCTCAAAACTACCGGCTGGACGCACGACCTAGGACGAAAACACCGACAATGACGACTGCCAGAACACCAATGGCCCCGGGTAGGAGAAGGTCGTTCGGGACACCAGCAATGATCTCCGGCTGCTGTGTAAGCGGAGTAGGTTGCTTCTTCGACTTCGACCTTGGCCTGGCCTCATCGTCCTCTTCTTCGTCGAAGTACTGCTTGCGATGGCGAAGAACAGACTCTGGTGGCGTGACGGGCTTCTGCAGAGCAGGCTGTGGGTTGACCTCAGCCACCATTGGTGCCTTCTCGGGATCGTGTACAAAGAGGTCGACCTTTTCACGATGGGCTAGGCGCGACAGACTGACGGCTTCCATAAGGTCGTCGTTAGTGGTGATGGAAACAGTATCGCCTTCGTTGTCCAGATAGCTCAGCGCAAAACCAGCCTTAGAAATCTTGCCGTATTCGAAAGTCGGAGTACCTCCTATGGACTCAACTTCACCGCCAAGTTTGCTGGCTACATTCGAGATGAGCTCTTCGATACCAGCAGACACCACTACCTGCAAGCGGTGCACGCGTCCACTGGGAGCCTTGAACTTGAAGGGGAAGGGGATATCCTCCGGAGGAACCGTATGCGAACTGGCAACAGCAGACGGGGATGGTGAGTCTCCGTGGTGAGACGCAGAATCGTTGGGAAGAACGCTGTCTCCGCGATCCATCAGTCCAGGGCGGTCGTTGTGAGAGATGTATGATCGGTGGTCAGGGTGTCGGCTTCCACCCTCGCCCGACATCATCGACTCCGTCTCGTTGTCTAATGACAGCCAGAACTTGTTCCAGGCTGGACCTTCGCTGTCTGTTGTGCTGATGTTGTTGATCTTCAAACAGTTAGTACCACGTCAAATTCATCTTGCACATCTACGTACCTGGTCAAGGGTGGCATAGGTCAGCTTGAGGACATCGACCATGCCAACAATTTCTCCCGCATCGCTCATAACGGGCAAATTGAGGTAGTGGCCATCTGCACCATGTTAGTCGTTTCTCGTATTAGGATTGAGACCCATCCCACTTACCATGCATCTTGCGGAGAGCAGACTGGATGCTCATGTCCATTGGCGCAAAGTCGGGATGAGGCGTCATTACCCGTACAACACTGCAAGTTGCTGGGTCGAGCCCCGCGGCAATAACGCGGAGAACGACGTCTTTGCTCGTGAAGATACCTGTGATTGAGCCGTTGTCCTGCACCAAGACGGCCGTTGTGTGGTTCTCTTTCATGAGCGATGCAGCCTCCTTGACCGAGGTGCGGACGGATACGGTTGTCGGAGGAAGTCCTGTCAACACAGACTCTAGAGTAGGTCCGGACATCTTCTGTCGAATTGCTTCCACGTATTGGATGATCTGTTGCGGTTGGCTGGAGCCCATCTCTGCCTGCACACCCTCCAGAGCATCGTACAGCTTGCGGGACGAGCTGTAGGCGCGCTCCAGCTTCTCCATGGCATCGTAGAAACACTTTGTGATGTCCAAGATACCGGAGATGTCATGGTTCTCGTCCATGACAGGCAAATGCCGGAAGCCTTTGCGCACCATGAGGTCCAAAGCATCGGTTGCGCTGGTGTCCGTCTTGGCGCACAAAGGATTGCGGGTCATAATCTCCTCGATAGTGACGTCCCGGGCCTTGATGCCAGCTCCGACGACACGGAAGGCCAGATCCTTGGCTGTGAAGATGCCCGTAATACGGTCATCGTCATCCGTAACAAGAACACAGTCCTCCCTCTTCGCGGCCATCAACTGTGCTGCCTCGGCGACGGTGGTGTTGGGCTTGATCTGGAGTGCGGGGCTGGGCTTGAGGGCAAGAACTGTGCCTGGTGGTGCTTTCTTCGAAGGACGCACTCGCCCAGCACCCGTGGGGTTCTTCTTCTTGTTCAGGTCCGATTCGATCTTTTTCCGGATGGCCTATTGTGGTCTTGTAAGCTCGAGTGTCGATAGTCGCTTTCGATAGCACTCACGTCGTCCCTCTTGGACATCTTGGCCCGACTCGCACTGAGCGAGGAAGCGCCAGCATCGCTTTGAGCAACCTGCGAGGCATGGGTTTCGAGGGCAGGCCTGGGAATGCCCGAGGGCTGTGGGCTGTTGATCTGGGGTGGCGGCTGGTTGCGCGCAGGTTTAGGCGTCCCCCGCGCAGTGCCGATGTGCGACATGATGACGACCTGTTCTGTTTTGCGGGCAATGCAGAGTTGTCTGGTCGGCTGTGGAGGGGCCAGTCATAAGGATTTCAGCGGCGTCGGAGGTGTTCAAGTGGTTGCCAGGGTATATTGCTAGACGAAAACAACGCGAGGGAAAGCGCCGAGGCCTGGACAACAGGTCACAAGGGCTATAATTGCTCAGCGCTCAAGGGGCTTCTTGTGTACAATGCAGCGTGTCTCGAGTCCACTGCGAACTTGTGGTTTTCGCCTTAAAACGTGCATGTGCATCAGGTTCTGCTTCATTTCAGGATTGACAGCTGCACTAGACTTACCGCTCTTTCGAGTCGCAAGTCATAGTCTGGATATTTCCGGAGATGTGTACGTTTGCTACAAGTCCACGAACGCGGCGGCGAGGACATTCAAGCCTCGCCATGTACACTGATCCAATATTCAATCTGTCCAACTTGTGAAAGGCGTCAAAGATGTGTTTACCGGTACTGACTACTAAGCACGAAGAGCCGACTCAACACGGCTAGCGCGCCAAGTGATAAGATAAGATTAGATCCGCACGCTCGCTACGCGAATTTCGACCTTCGTGCCTGCCGACTTGAACGTCAGAACAAACTCTCAAACGACAACCCCCATTGCTGACTTGTAGATTCACATCTTCGGTACGCACTCCGATAAACTCGTTGACCGAACAAGTCGCTTACGAAAGTCCACAGAATCAGCCCAACATGGTCAAGAAGCGCGCGTCCAAGTAGGCACCTCCGACACATCGAAGCTGGGGGAAGAGGCGAGGCTAACAACACAACAGCGGCCGTAACAAGAAGGGTCGCGGCCACGTCAAGCCGATCCGTTGCTCCAACTGCTCGCGATGCACTCCCAAGGATAAGGCAATCAAGAGATTCACAATCCGCAACATGGTCGAGTCTGCCGCCATCCGTACGCCCACCCCGCTACCTACTCCCGCACCGACGGACAATCATGAGAAGGAAGTTGGAATACTGAGGCTAACACACTGGCCAGGTGATATCTCCGATGCCTCCGTCTTCCCCGAGTACACCGTCCCCAAGATGTACCTGAAGCTCCAGTACTGCGTATCCTGCGCTATCCACGGAAAGATCGTTCGGTACGTCGGAACCTAGAACGCGGTGCATGTCTGGCACTAACACCACACAGTGTCCGCTCACGCGAGGGCCGCCGCAACCGTGCCCCTCCCGCACGTGTTAGGTTCAACAAGGACGGAAAGAAGATCAACCCCAACCAGGCGGCTGCTAAGACCACCACTGCATAGGGGAGGATCGGGTTGTGGGAGGGAATGATCATGGCGCCTGGTGGGCTTTACGGTTATTTCAGAATCTCATACTGGAAAGGCATGAATTCATGGCAGACAGGGCAGGCCAAAATAACGAATCATGCTTGTAGGCTTGCTCGGAATGGCTGCATGAGCACCGAGAGCTAGCTATGAACTTGTAAACGAATACCAAGTCGATCTGCACCAATCGCTTGTCCGCTCGAAGTGATATCGCCGGATACCCTGTGGATGAGATATCAGATACATGACTGGCCAGATCAATGACCATCTCCCTATCGCAAGTCGTCACATACGAACGAACAGAATCAGCCAAAAGAAACAGCGAGTCGCTCCACGCACTACTATCATTTGCTGAGGAGACGATTCCTTGCCCCTTATGTTCGCTCGTATGTCCGAGGCTGCGGTACATTCCATTCCTTAGCATCATCATACCAGTCATGTCATGCATGTCATGCATGTCATTGCTTCAGTCATTCCGCTTCTTGCCTTCGCCCAAATCACCACCATCGTCAAGACTCTTCTTTACATTCACAGGCTCCGGCTCCGTAGTATCCCAGTCCTCTGCATTCTCATCCCACCGATCCAGTTCCTCGTCCACCGTAGGTCTGACCACGCCCGACTCCTGTCCATCAACACTCTCTCCAAGCTCGATGTCCCTTTCCTCGTCCCCGGCGACTGCCGTATATCCGCGCGCTGCCCGCTTGCGCTCGAGCATGCGCTTATGGTACCAATTGCACGCTGCGAGGGCGAGGAGTGATCCGAGTACATTTGCTGCGATGTCGTAGTGGTCAAATTCGCGCTGGATCTGATTGCGCGTTAGCTCTCGTCCCCACAGCTCCCTCCATCATGGCTTGCCAGCTTCCTCACTGCGCCAGCGCCATTCTTCACTCTACAGTTTCCCATCCTCGTGCCACTCCCGGTAAGACTCACAGGCAACAGCCCTTGCACAACCTCACTAGCCACTCCCAGAGCCAAAGTGCACACGGTAAACGTCAGCTGCAGCAGCTTCCTGCGCGACGTCTCTAGTATCCAGTAAAAGCATAATGTGAGTAGGAAGAAGGCGATGAAATGTAGTGCTTTGTCCGATTGCTTGTAGGAGGGTATTGTGTAGTCGGGTGGGGAGAAGCCGGCGGCGGCGGAGATGAAGATTAGGGCTACGAAGGCCGCTGGGTGGTGTTAGCTCGGGTTCTGGACGTTGGGGATCTGAAGTGGAGAAGGAGATGGGGGACGTGAGGTTTGCGTGGAATATGAGGTAGAGCTCAGACAGTGACGTACCAGCGAAGGGTTTCCGTATACGCATCGTGGGTGGCTGAATAGTGTTATGACTGCGTGAGGCGCATGATCCGTCTTATGTTACTTGTTACAAGGCCGAGTGGTGATCGCAGAGCTGCAACGTTCCTGCTACGAGCTGGCATCTGGCGGAGCCGGCTGCGCCTTGACTAGCCGCTTTAGGTAACATGCGGTCGATCACGTGTGGGACCTCGGAAAATGTCAAGGATGCCTGTTAGGGCTGTGCGGGTGAATCTCAGGGTCTCGCCGAGTACATGTCAGTGATGAGACACCCCGCAAGTGTGGTATGGAGCATCCTCTTCTAGTGCTTTGACCCGTTTGTCACGTCAGAAGACTCAACCCTGCACATGTGAAGGTTGATTAGCTCAAAGACTGGTCAAGACGGGTGCGGAACTCAGCGTGCTTCCATATTTTACACTCTGATATATGCACCATAACGCCCTACATCTGACCTTTGGTTTAACATATATATACGTCTATGTCATGCGTGGTAATGGCAGTTTGATATTGAAAAGTGGGTGGTTCATGGAGTTGCGCTGTGGAAGCACCGCTAGACGAGCTAAGGCCGCCTACCTAGTACTGAACAGTTGAACACCTGCAACCTTGAATCAACGTCCGCCAAACCCGCAAGCCCCATATCCGGCCATCAAGGGGCGCGCGCTCACCACAAATTCCATCTCGAAGACATCGGATATCCTCTTGTTTTACCGCAGAGCTTCTTCCATGCTTGGTTTTATTGCGTCGCGACACCTGCACCAGGCTGGTCGTCGCCCTGAACGCGCTCCTGAGCAGTGAGCAGTGAGGCCGCCGCGCCAAGACTCTCCCCACAGGCGACGACAACGGCCATGTCCCTCGCTGCATCGACATACCGGCCATCCTCGCGAGAACGCCCAAGTCATGCGCGTTTCCTGCATCAGCCGCCCCATGCGACACGTTTGCGCACGCCCAATGCGACGCTGAGCGATGAAGCCATGTCAAACGCCTCCAACGCGAACAATCCGGGGGAGGGGGCAGACACCACCGCGGAAGAGGACCCTCGAGCGGCGCGATGGAACGAGCACTACCTGCGCACCGAAGTGCGTCTGAGTGCATTCCTAGGGGGGACATGTGAAGGCGATGCATTTGATGCGTTGGATAGCGGGCCTAAGCCGCCATCCGATGACGCTCCGACGACCCATCACGCGCGCCCGGCCGCCACGCCCAAGAAGCCAGCCCGGACGATTGACGAAGACGACTACGGCGATGATGATGATGACGATGACGAAGACGACACCCGTACCTCACCGCTGCTGTCGAAAGGCGCTCCTAGCGTCCTCGCCGCCGCCGCCCCCGGCACGCCAAGCCTCCTCCGCCAGCAATCCGTATCAAGCAAGCCGGGCATTGGGCAGACAGGTACACCTTCGGAGCAGGCCAAGACTTCCGACGATGTGCGCAAGAAGCTGCAGCAGGACAAGAAGGCGACGGAGGATGCGGCGAAGCGGAGTTTCCACACGTTGTTCTACACCCTGGAGAGCGACCGCGATGCGATGGTGGAGCAGCAGAAGCTGGACGAACTTGACCGACAAGTGGAGATAGAGACCTCTGGCGTGCCTGTGAATGCTCCGATCAATGGCGCCGCCGCCGCCCCTCAGCAGGGCACCCTCAGCACCACGAACCTCGGCGCCTCTAGTCTTACCCTAAAGCACCTCATCTCCCGCATCGATGCGCAAAGAGATAGGGTGCATGCCACCGATGCGCAGCTGCGCAGTCTGATCAGTGAAGTCCGCAAGAACCGAAGCAAATGGGCGAACGAAGACCGCGTCGGCCAGGAGGAATTGTATGAGAGCACGGAGAAGGTCCTCATGGAACTCAAAGCTAACGAGCATGCGCACCCTTTTCTCCAGCGCGTCAACAAACGAGAAGCTCCCGACTACTACAACGTCATCAAACACCCTATGGACATCGGCTCAATGTTGAAAAAACTAAAGCAGCTGCAGTACAAGTCGAAGAAAGAGTTCGTCGAGGATCTTATGTTGATATGGTCGAATTGCTTGAAGTACAATGCGGATCCGAGTCACTTTCTCCGAAAGAAGGCGCTACACATGAAGAAGGAAACTGAGAAGCTTGTGCCTCTCATTCCAGACATTACTGTTCGCGACCGCGCGGAGGTCGAGGCAGAAGAGCGGCGCATGCGCAATGGCGATGCTGATGCGGACGGGGCCGATGACAGTGAGGATGAAGAGCCGATCATGGCTTCACGAGGCAGGAAGGCACCGAGCAAAGGAAGCAAAGGCTCGAGTGCGGCAAGAAAGGCTCCTCCAGCAGGCCTGGAAGACACGCCGGGTCCGGAAACGAAACCACCAATCCCTTCTCTTAACACCGTGTCGAACTTGAAGAATGAATTTCTACATGCAGACTCGGAAATGGAAGGCAGCATCAACGGTTTCTCAACACCTCCGCCTGGTACTTTGACACCCTTGGGTCCTAATGGTCATTCGCGAAATGGCATACATGGAAGCCAAGCTGACATCTCTGAGGCGGACGGTACTGGTGTTTCGATTAGTGATCCTTTGGAAGAGGATGCTGATCTCGACGATTTGGAGTACAAGACATGGAAGCAAGTCACGAAGAAGGACCGAGCAATCATTGCATCAGAAAGACACCGACTTTTCCGTGACGACCAACTTCAAGCCGAAGAACCTGCAATCTTGCGCACGAAAGCTGGTATGAGGAGATGGCTACGTCACCGCAAGCAAGCCATTGAAGACGGGTCTTCGAGTGGAGCTATTTCTGCGCCGGATGGCAAGGATGGCGTTCAGGCGTCCGCTGGCGAGTCTCTTGCTGAAGGCATTGAAGGTGAAGAAGAGCGCCAAGTTCCAGACTATTACGACTCCGTCTGCGCTATCCCCGATCTCCCTCCGCGCCTTCAATGGTTCGAGGATGCGGAAGGCCACGTAATACAACAGGCCGAAGAGTACATGCGTATCATGCCATCCGGCCAATTCATAACACCTGACGGTGCTCTGGCGCACAAATTCGATGATAACAATCAACTGTTGCAGGATACGAGGAAAATTTGCGCGAAGATTGGCATTGTCAAACAGATGCAGATTCAATCACAGGTAAGCAACGAACCGATGCGAATCAGATTAGGAGTTTGATTGTTGACTTCAAACAGCTGTACCAAAATCAATTTCAAAGATACGAACCGCAACCATTCCATGAAGTGGATATTGATCCCGTGGTTACTTCTGAGGATGGACCGATTATGGCACCATATGTGTGTCGCGCTGCTCTACAACGGAGTGTTGGCAAGATCTTTTACCATGCTGGCTTCGAGGAGTTCCAACCTTCGGCTCTTGACGCTGTGACAGACATTGCGGCAAAGTTTTTCCAAAATCTAGTCGCAAGTCTTGGAATGTATCGCGAAGCACCGAAGATGAAGTCTGATGTCCCGGTGACACTTCCAAGCGGTCAAATTACGATCTGGACTCCGCGCTTCACCCAGGAGGAAGCCGTGCTCCACGCTTTGCACGCAAATGGTGTTGACCTTGAGAGTATGGAGACATACGTGAAAGACGACATTGAGAGACTCAGTGGCAAGTTTGCTGGAATGCACGACCGAATGCGATCATACTACGCCGAGCTTCTGCGCCCAGCCATGGACAATGTTGGTGCGGACGGCGCCGGTGCTTTCAACGATGGCAGCGAGCAGTTTGTGGGTGGTGACTTTGCCGAGGACATCGGCGAAGACTTCTTTGGTTTCAAGGCGCTCGGTCTCGACATTGAGTTCGGTCTAACCTCCAGTGTTCCGTTGCACTTGCTGCAGAACAGGGTACACAATGCCTATGCTAGGCAAGACAACAAGTGCGTATTGCAATGGATCTGCTGCAGAGCTTTGCTAACCTTACTAGCAATGTTACAACCATTGGTAATATTATGCCTGAGCCACCCAAGTTCGAGCCGGTCACCACACAGGTCATTGAAAGTCAGATTGGCCTCCTACAAAGTTGGCTGTACAGCAAGCTTCACGATAACGACAGCCAACCACTCATCGAAGACGATGAGCTTCCGCTGAAGCAGCGCTTCCCTAAGCCTCGTCTGCCTCCTACGGGCAAGATTTCCAGTCCTCGCAAGCGTCCTCTGAGAGAGCAGCAACAAATGGCACGCAAGAAGCGAAAGCTAGATGAAGAGAAGGATGATAATGGTAACCATGGGGGTTTTATGAAGGGGCTGGGCAAGCCCATTGGCAAATTGAAACTCGAGCCAGCCCAGAAGGACAATCACAGTGTCCAAGAGCCGGAGAAGGAGGACAGCGCTCACGGGATGCCAAGTCCGCCCGAATCATTCTAGGCGAATGTAAAACCGGACGCGACATCCCTGCTCTCAGCTGCCAACGCCGTATGACGGCACCGTCCAAGGACCGGTGAACAATCTTCTACCATATTTTCGACTTTCGAGCATTCGCTGTACCAAGACGACCACAGATCGCACTTAGCAGCCATTTGTTTAATGCTACAAACATATTTACTTCCTTTCTCACGTATTTTGGCACGGCTCACAGTTCATGGCCCGAACATTTGATTTCACTGGGGCCTAAAACAGGAACAGCCGGCGTTTTGTCTTTTCTTCGTTCACCGCTGCTCGGTGTTTTGCTGCATCTTGTTTCTTTACTATACTGGGAGGGCGGTGGGGGTTCGTCCTTGTATACCCATCCTGCATTTGCGTGCGCTTTGCTTTTTCGGTGTAATTTGGTCGCCTACTGCTGCAATGTCAGCGGAGAGAGGAGGGGAGGGGAGGGGAGGATCAGGATATTTCAATAGGCTTCAGGTTGTTTTCTTCTTTGCATATACCTGATCACCAAGCCGGGTGAAAGTGGCGGTTACAGGCCTATGGCATTTGGAGTAATTGATAGTTGTTCCAATGCTAGGTTTTGGATGTTTGAGTGTAGGTCTGTGGGTGCTATGTGAGTGAATGCGAATAAGAGTGTCCCACTGTCACCCGGCCGCGTGTCGTCAATAGTGTGCGAATAAGGGAGTGCACACTGACATCCCGGGATATCACGACGACAGTCAAGACAGCAGCATAGCCCCACCGTATACCTCTGCATCCTGGCCTGCGCCTGGGTACTGCATCGCGCGAGATAACGTACAAAGGTTTTGTCACTGGGTGTCGCAATCATGTGGCAAGCTGTCAGAACATTGAATGTAAAGAGTTTGGGGAAGAATGAACGCTCGTTCCTGTTACGTATAGAGCTGAAGGGAAGTTACAGTGTATTATCCGAAGCATTGAAGACATCCAGGACTCTGCTTCAGACACCGATGGCGAAGAGGCGCGGGTGTGCACCGAGTTCATAGCACGTACATGTTTGATCGCCCTGCCGCCACAAACGCATATGACGAGCTTCAACTCTGGAAGGCAAGACGGTGTGAATGCGGTGAGAAGAGACAATGCCCATGCCAATGAGCTGAAGTGTGATACTTCTTGTAGGGCAAGGCTCTGCAAATACCAGGATAGTAAGCACTGCTGGTTTAGATCGTGGCTAGAATAATCGCCTACAGGACAGAGTGAGACAACGTGAAGTGCGATGGCTATCTGCAGATTTCTTCGGTCATCTTGTGTCGCACATCGCCGAAGCTAGAGTTATAGTTATCCTGCTGCGCAAAGAAAGTCGAGCGGCACTCCCAGGAAAGTAAGTATTGAGCCAGTAAACATGAGCAATTTCGATCGGGCAAGCTTTCCCAATGTTGTGGAAGTATGATACGAGTACAGGTCAGCAAACAAATATCACACTATTTGAGAGAATCAGAGCCTCGCATCGGTCGACTACAGTCTAGCAGTAAATGAAAGTGCGGTCGATGATATGCCTAGATTTGATAGGTGGCCGAGCTGAAATTGAAGGTTGTCATTAGCGCATTGTCTTTTCCCTTCGCTGCGCCGGGCTCTCCATTCCACGTCCACACTTCCACCGACAATGACGTCTGCCAAATAATTCGACCCAAACGTCATTGAACACATTTCATCTTTCCTGTGAGTCGTGCTGCACTCTCAATCGCATATGGCGACGCTGTTGGTTTTGAGCTAACGTGCCACGAGACGTGGATCATCTCGGATGGACTTGGACCTTCTTTCTGTCACTTCACTCCACCGATTTTCCAACAACCTTTCATCACCACGCGCGCGACTCGCCGCACGACTTCAATTCATACTTCCATTCGATCAGATTTCTCATTGCGCAATTTTTGGACGGCAGCATAACACGCGTCAATATTCCTCATCTGTTTATGCGATTTTCACGGCTGCTTGCCTTCCGCTGTCTCTGAGACATTTTTTGCACCGCGTCCAATGGCTCCCAACGGGCACAAAGCGCTTGGCCATGAAGATGCCCGCCATCCCGGCATCAACCCGCCTCCATGTTGGCTCCAGAAGCATGGGAAAGACGAGTATGACGCATGGCGAGATGAGGACCCGAACCATCAGTCTTCATACGACGAATGGAAAGCTTCTGGGGAGCACTTTGGCGGTCTCTCATTGTACTACGCGACTTTGAGCATTTTCGAAGAGTCAGATTCGGGTGTAAGTCATCGATCGCAGTGAGTGTGAAAACTGCCATTTCCTAACAATAACAGCAGGACAAAGAAGCTAAGCCTGTCAAGGCCAAACCTCAACCTCGCCAGGTTCGTGGTCCATCGGTACGCGAGCCAAAGAAGAAGGCGACCACGAACGGGAATTGCCTGCCGCGTTCGGCCGAGGCAGCACCATCATCCATTATTGCGAACTCAGAAGATCTAAGTGCCTCAGCTAAGAAGAAGCGCAAGGCGCGAAAGAAGCCACTGGTGAGTAACCGCTGGTGCATCATTTTTCTCACTGCTAATAAGCTCAGTCGGAAGAGATGATAGAATCACAAAGCGACAGCGGCGATGCGAACGGAGAGCTTGAGACGGCAATGTCTGTGGCCGAGACTGCGACGCCCAAAGCACCAATCATCACTGTCAATGGACAGCGCAAGTCTTCTGCTAAGAAGAGCAAGAAGAAACCTCTTGTAAGTGTTGCTGTTTGCACACACTTCACCTCGCACTGACCCATGTACAGTCGGAAGAAACGATCTCGCCTGAAGACGAACTAGATGATTCCATGAATACGACGATTGATGAGGTTGTGACGCCTGCAGCCGCGTCTCCTCTACCTGTTCGCTCTGGTACGTCATGCGCCCAACCTGATCATCCTTACCCCACGTTCTGGTGTATCCTTATCGACCACACCAAGATGCAACAGTGTCACGCTGGACCTAATACGCAAACGACTGATCTTGCTTCTGTCTGATCTCTTGTTAATACATGCGCAGCTCCGAAGTTTCCGGCCGCGGTACCGACTTCAGATCCGCCTAAGAAGAGCCACATTCTCAAACTGAGCACGCGGAAGGTGCCCAAGAAGAAGACTCCTGTAAATATCTTCCCTTAATAAGTGTATTGCAGTTTGCTAATCCACCCAAGTCCGAAGACAATGTACTTGAAGACAATGGTGCGAACGCACCCAGTACCGTGACAGCCGTTACGAAACCCAAAATCACCGTCAATACGAGTGCGACGACTAGAGCAGATGACAGGGCAGATCAGGGTGCAAATTCGGCAGCAGCTTCACCTGACCCGACAAGCGCATCAGCTGCTAATACCAGACGTGGCCTGCGTACTCGAAGACCTGCGCAACAGCGGCCGTACTACCACGACGCGCAGTTGTTTGAGGATGTAGAGCCCGATACCGGAGAAGTAAATAGTTCTGCTAATCCTTCGCCTGTCGCACCAAGTCGAAGGGTGTCTGTTGCGTCGCTGAGCAGGAATATCGATGACGACTTGCTGCAAGAGTTGGACGAAGAAGCGTTGGCTCTCCTAAAAGAGGGCCCTGAGCCTGACTCTAATCGACCCAAGCACTTCAAGGGAAAGGGCCGAGCTTGGAAGAAGGAGGGCTCGGATGAAGACGAGGAGTTCACAACGGCAAGGAAAAAAGCCGCGAAGGCAAAGAGCCAGCCACCGAAGAAGCGAGGCAGGCCGCGGAAAAGTGGCCGTTCCGAGGAGACTGTTGCCGATCAATCCGACTCAGACACTATTAAGAGGAAGCGACTGCCACCGCGGAGGAGCGCCCTCTCTGCCGAGGTCGTACCTGATAGTGCAGATGAGGGAGAGGAGAAAGATGTGGAGGAGTCGTATACGCCCAAGGGCATGCCCAAGACGAGAAGTTCGCTCTCGTCTGTACTTGGTGCAGAAACGAAGCAGAGCAATGGTGCTAACGATGACTCAGAGCGAGGAAGCGAGGAAGAGCTCGAGGTCGGCAGCCCATCGTAGTAGACCGTCTGGAGTTAGGATGAGGGGTCTGGTAAGCTACGAGTTCTTAACAGGATGAGAAGGATAACCTACTAACGCACTGTACGCAGGCACAATGTACGATGACGGGTTAAGATGATTCTGGCATTTTGGTTGTCTGTCTTCTAGGTGGGCATGTTGGGATCGGTACAATAGTAGAGTTGGGTTTTAATACGGTTTGGCATTGCATATGGGTACGGATGGAGGGGTATAGCATCGGACGGGTATACTGTTCGTCTGGAGCTACCCATAGATCGTCTTGAGCTACTCATAGATCGTCTTGAGCTACTCATAGATCGTCTTGTTTGGAAACTGTGAATTTGATGTGTTCATCTGTCTATCTTACCGCTTTCATGTGTACCGTATGACTTCTAAAGGCTAGTTCATTGATAGCCACATTCCGAACGTATTCTCTTCAACGCCAATGTAGCGTCGCTACCTCCAACATGTCGAGAAACAGCTTGTTGATGGAAAAAATAAGCTGAGAGCGCTCTAGCTACGCTATTACTAGGTGGTTAGATGCTGCGTTCAATACCTGACCCCCCTCAGCCTCGCAAAGTAGTAAAGCAACCCAAACGCCAACCCTCCTAGATGCCCCGCGTGCGCAATCCTCGAATCAGCGTTGTTTATATAGTACCCATCATATACCGCATACCCTGTAACCAAAGCCCACAGAGGCATAGGTATGATGCCCCAGATGGCCACTCGCGTCTGTGGTGCCAGACACGCCGCCACAGTGCTAATCCCCATGACGGCCCCCGAGAAGCCCAATCCGCTCTTGTTATCCGGCATCCCAGTATTCTTAGTCGTCTGCAAATACCTGTTGTACAGATAGCCAACAGACCCAGAGATGCCCGACCCCAAAGCGATGATGAGATAGCGGCCCGGCGTAATGACGGGCGCCTGCGCAAGAAACGAGCCCAGGAAATACACGGTAACCATGTTTGAGAGGACGTGGCCAATGTCAGCGTGGGTAAACATGGACGTGACAATGGTTTGGTATGCGCCGTTCCGGAATTCGGTCAAGTTCAGTGTCATTTTCCGCATAAAATTGGTGAAGGGGCGGGAGAATCCTTGCGTGGCTTGCACTTTTAGGTACATGGCATAGCTGAAGATGGCGATGTTGGTGCCCATTAACGTGTACAGGACGGTCATGTTGGAGGTTGCCTGCGAGTGGGTGCCGTAGCCGCCGCCGCTCCCGCGGGAGTAAAAGCGTGAGAGGGGCAGGCCGAGGTGCCTGGGCGAGGGGGATGGGAAGAAGAAATGCGAGGACATGGTTTTGGTGTTTTGAGGGGTCCGGAGGGCTCGGAAGGCCCTTAAGAGGCGGAGAGAAGACATTTGGTCGAAACGATATTCCGGTGAGCTTTAGGAGTTTCAAAATTGTGTAGCGTCCGGGTACGTGTGCAAGCCTTGGAGGCCAGAACAGTCCAGATATGTATCTTGCTGGTCCTTGGCGGCATATGGTGGTTGATTGCTCAGTCGAACAAGAATTCTAAGAATTGTCAGTGCTCATGCCTCAACAAATCCTTACGTACCAAGTAAGGCAGGATGGGACAAGCAGAAGTCCGACGAACAGGCCAATTCTACCTTTACACGAACTCCACGCAAAGGGTCAGAAACAGGTGCAACGCCCCACTAGTTGGAATGAAGAGGGTGAGTGACAGAAGGCCCCTAGCAACGGCTTTTGGTAAAGGCAGGAGCCGACGTCACAAGGGCCAATGACAAGGTCGCACAGACCCTTGCCCTCCACCACCCTCAAGTTCCTTCCTGCACAAAGCGGCCCACTCGACTACCACCACACCACACAATCCACGCCCGCCTGCACAAAATTGCACTATTGCTCTCGCGCCTACAATCTAGAGGCCCATACTGACTCGTGCCGTGCGCCGTATACCTCGCGCGAACCTCGCTCGCAGACAGCTCTCCCAGGCGAAACACCGACCAAACCGACTCCTTCAAGGCCGTCCTAGCTTCCTCGAGACGCCAAACTACCACCGCTGCCCATATCCAGTCGCTGCACGCCAAAGGGCACTCTCACCCCCACTCGCTGAACCCCACTCTCTCCCACATACACCACACGAGCTCCCTCCCTCCTCCGCCTCCAATTCCCCTCAATCAAGCACTGCTCTGCCGCAAGCGCTGCGCCCATACCACGTGCGCCTGCATCCACATACCCAGACCTTGACGTCTGATCAGTCCCCCCACCACTGGTGGACTATCACACTATGACTTCAGAAATCACCAACCAACTGGCGGGGACCAAGCTGAGGTTAGTCGGAGACAGAGAGCCGTCGTGGACACGCGCTGACATGTCTATAGCGAATCCGCGCCCTCAGGAGAGGCCAGTTGGAAAGCCGGCCTCACCGCGCCCGCCAAAGATGCGCGACCACAGACTGAGGTACGATACGGGCGTGGGCATGCCGAGTTTAACGTGTAGGCTAATTCCAGCACAGGACGTTACCGCGACGAAAGGCCTCGAGTTCGAGGATTTCTTTATCAAGCGCGAGCTCATGATGGGCATCTTTGAGGCCGGCTTCGAGAAGCCGTCGCCCATCCAAGAAGAGACGATCCCCGTAGCTCTGACCGGCCGAGACATCCTTGCGCGAGCGAAGAACGGCACCGGAAAGACGGCGGCTTTCATCATTCCCACACTCGAGCGCGTGAACCCGAAGAACCCGAAGACGCAAGCCCTCATTCTCGTGCCCACCCGAGAACTCGCGCTACAGACATCACAGGTGTGCAAGCAGCTAGGAAAGCATCTTGGCATCAACGTCATGGTCTCGACTGGTGGAACTGGACTGAAAGATGATATTATCCGTTTAAGCGACGCCGTACACATCATCGTTGGAACACCGGGCCGCATCTTGGATCTGGCTGGCAAGGGCGTGGCAGATCTGTCGGCTTGCCAGACCTTTGTGATGGACGAGGCTGATAAGCTGCTATCACCAGAGTTCACCCCGGTTGTAGAGCAACTTCTTGGCTTCCACCCCAAGGATAGGCAGGTCATGCTCTTCAGTGCCACATTCCCCATTGTGGTCAAGAGCTTCAAGGTATGATCTGCGGCACTTACTCTTAACAAAGCGTTTACTAATACTGCGCAGGACAAGCACATGAACTCCCCCTATGAGATCAACTTGATGGACGAACTGACACTTCGCGGTATCACCCAGTACTACGCATTCGTCGAGGAGAAGCAGAAGGTGCACTGCTTGAACACCCTCTTCAACAAGCTGCAGATCAACCAGTCCATCATCTTCTGCAATTCCACGAACCGCGTCGAACTCCTCGCTAAAAAGATCACCGAGCTTGGGTACTCTTGCTTCTACTCGCATGCGCGTATGCTTCAGCACAACCGTAACCGCGTCTTCCACGACTTCCGCAACGGCGTCTGCCGAAACCTTGTTTGCTCAGACTTGCTGACCCGCGGTATCGATATCCAGGCCGTCAACGTTGTCATCAACTTCGACTTTCCCAAGAATGCGGAGACATACCTGCATCGCATTGGTCGCTCTGGCCGTTTCGGACATCTTGGTTTGGCTATCAACCTGATCAACTGGGAAGACCGCTTCAATCTCTATAGGATAGAGCAGGAGCTTGGCACCGAGATTCAGCCCATTCCGCAGGTCATCGAGAAGAACTTATACGTGTACGAGTCTCCCGAGACGATCCCTCGTCCCATCTCCAACTCGCAGCATGCTCCAGGCCAACCACAAGATCAGGACGGTGCTGCGCGCGGTAACCCCAACGCTCGTGGCAACTACCGCGGCGGACGTGGCGGTGGTGGCCAGTTCCAGGGACAGCGCCGAGGCCCTGCACAGAACCAGCAGAACCGACAGCAGAACGGCCAGAACCCTCAGCGGAATCCTCGACCGCAACCTACTGGCCCGCCTCAGGCATCGTAGGGTGCCGGTTTGGCTGCCTGAGCGGTCATCGTTAGACTTCAACGCCTGGTTGTTGTTTTCCATGTCACGATCTCTTCTTGCCCAGGTGCCAAAAGTCGCATTTGGCCTCGTTGGCCCAAATGCATATACTGGAGTTTGTTCACTATTTACGATAATGCGAACGGTCGCCGACGACTCGATACGGGACACCTGATTTCCTTCCTCGGGTCTAACGAATCGAAACATCAGCGCACGACGGAGTCCAACGATCTGGACCGTCTGATATGTACTATATACCATGCTCTCTCTCGGTCGTATCTGCTTTCACGTCGGTTGGCTGGCCTTGCCGACTTACGTTCTTGGCGGCATTCACGTCCGCTTCATCAATCAGCAGAACGCGCCTTCTGCGTACTGCGAGCTATGCCTTTTCCTTTCCTTTCAACACTTTCTTCTACTCAACAGCATCGGCGGTTGATACAGTCTTTCCAAAAGTCGGGGTGTCTCCCGTAATAGAGGATCACGATTGCGCGCGATCGTCTTTTGTTCGACTATACCCCATTTCCGACGCTTGCTGGATATTGGTGGCTCCTTTTGAGCTACACAATGTCTCTTCGCACGGCATACACATCACCTCTCACTCCAAGTTCCAAACGAAGCCTATTTGCCCTGGACTACATACGTCTCTATCTTCGCCTTCCTGTACCCGAACAGGTGACGTGCTACTTTGCATGTCATCTACTATGGATCATTTCCGCGGTTCCTCTATCACCCCTCGGATACCGCACTCTCTGAGCGCTACTCTTCGGCTCGTCTCAACGTTGGTCATCTTCTTTTCCGCACTTTGGGACTGAAGACTAGAACCAGTCTGGGTTCTGTATTTTCAACGCCCCCTCAAATCAAGTTTTCGGAACAACACGATGCATCTTTCACAATTGTGAACGATCCGTCGTCGACTATATTCAGGGACCACCATGAAGGAAAAAACCAGAGCAACAACCCAGTAGAAGAAGACCACGAAAACCGAAATATCACATCTGTAAACAAGAAAACGTTTTAAGGGCATGGTTGAGGAGTTATGGATAGTAAGGAAGGTCTAGGCTAGATAGATATCACCTCATAGCAGCTGGCGAAAGCGATCGAGCGATGTTCGTCTGGCATCGTGCTTGATCAGCAAGCTAGTCTCCGTCTGTAACTTCTTCAATGCAATTTCCCCCCCCCTTATATCCTATGGCGCGGTTCGCTTGCGCGCAGTATCAATTCGTCATGTTTTGGCTCCTTCTCTTCATATCCTATCATGGATATGTTGACGCCGAGCCGGTATAACAGAGGTACTGGAGGTAGACGTGCATTACCGACGACGCTTGATAGGGCCAACTCTCCGACTCCTCTCAAGTGGTGACCGTTGTTCTCGACACGGTACTATTGCTATTCATCAAGCGAAAGCTCTAGAGCCCGAGACTAAGGAAGACTATCACCGTTTTCGTCGTGCATAGCTTGGGCCTGTCATAGCTTGGGCCTGTCACAGGCTCGAAAGCAGTGAAGCAGACACCGTCAGGCCGTCCTGAAGATTCCCACACACCGCCATCAGATAGTCGGCCCCAAACCGAAAGGATGCATGTAACGTCTCGCAAAAGCACAAAGTAGGTGCTCCTCATCCATCCAGCACATCCACCAACACCCAGAATATATTTACAACCAGACGTAGAAACTCGCAGTATACTCGAGCTCATCAAAGCAAACGCCCGTCTCCGCTTCAGCCGTCATCACTCCTACGACATCATCACCGCCCAGCCCCAACTAGCCATGGGGTCAAGCTTTGACGCACTTGTTTCCTTTGAGACCAGGCCTGCCACCGCATCGCTCATGAACCCCCCACCCCTCCCCCTCAATCGCCAGCGCTAGTGTGGCCCAACCACCCTCGATCCATTTCCCAGCGATTGCGTACTCGAACGGCAGCCTGAATGGCGTCGCTGAGCACAAGGCCAAGGTACTCGAAGCTGTAGCCACTACGTAGACGCCACATCGTGTTTGTGATGCCGTGGATATGTTGGATAGGTGGGCTAGGGAGAGGGTTGCTAGGCATCAGGGGGATATGGCTGTTGGGAGTGAGTTTAAGGGGGCTGTTGTTTAGCGTGGCAGACTGTGTGGTTGGCTTGGGTTGGGTGAGGTGGTAAAGACTCAGGAGCATGGGAGGTGGATAGTAGTTTGATGGGATGGATAAGTCGCGGCTTCGTACGTCCCTATCGTTATAGGACGGACAAGGAACGCATATTGAGAGGAGTCGGAAAGTTGGCCCTATCAAGCGTCGTCAATAATGCCCACAAATAACCCTATCAAAGAAGCGTTCTCATCTAGAATCCTGCAGCAACGCCCGGCCTCCTCCGCTCAATAGCAAGCACCATATCTACATACTTACTCGCCAGCCTCTCCTTCTTTCGCGCAGCTAGCAAGGACGCACTCTTGAGCACATTCTTAATCTGCCGCCCATTCAACTCCACCGTCGCAAGCTCATCCAGATCCCCCGCCTCCCACCCCTCCAGCCCACCCAACCCCTTCAAAAAGTTGACCCAAATACTCCTTCTGCTCTCCGTCGTGAGATGAGGATACGCCAGACTAATGTGAATGCGACTCTGGAACGCCGCATCGATGTTGTCCACGCGGTTGGTAGTTAGGAATAAGAGGCCTTCATAGTATTCGAGCACGCGCAGGAAGATGGAAACAAGTTTATTGCGCTCCAAATCGTGCGTGCTGCGTGCTTCGAGGAAGACGTCGCATTCATCGAGGAGGAGGACGGCGTTCCATTTCGATATCATTTCGAGAATGTTTGTGAGTTTGGTTTCGACTTGGGCCGGGTTGATGCCGAGGTCGCCTGCGCTCATCATGAATAAGGGGGCGCGCATGTGTTCGGCTACGGATTCGGCGGTGAGTGTCTGATTTCAATGTTAGTAGCTAGCTTTGAGAGGTTGGGATTGGATATGGAAGTTTACCTTGCCGACTCCGGGCGGACCGCTGAGAAGGGTGATGTGACCGCGTCCTTTTCCGCTGATGATGTCGTCGAAGCTGGTTTCGTTCATGGCTTGAGACTCTGCAAAGGAAAGGATCAATTCCTTCTGATCTTCTGGGAGAACAAGGGACCCGAAGGCATTTTCGTTGAACTTGATGTCTTGCATGGGATCAAGGTAAAAGAGGAGCCACTCCTTCTTCTTGAGTGAGTATCCACGAACACGCGGCAAGCAGATGAGATGGTGTTCTTTAGTGAGACGTATACGCTTCTCCTTCGTCTGCTTGCCGAACACATACTTCATGTTAGTGGGGTCCTCAATGTTGAGCTTCTTTGGAGCACATTCGGGTTCTGATGCACCATCCTTAGCAGCGAGAGGCTCAAGATATTTGACATGGCGAGGCGAGAAGCGACGAAAGCTGTCCGAGTCCACAATGATGCGACCGTTGCACATATAGGGCACCTCTTTGCCTTCCTTGTCCCAAGTCACTGCAAAGCCATCGTAGGTCTTATAGTGGGAACCTGCAAGTTCCTCAAACTTCTTGCCGCGGTTGATGAGAATCTCTTTGACCTTGTCTTGATGTGGATGGAAGGACAACGGGAAGGCCGACAGACCCATGATAGTTGTTGTACCATGGAACTCCCAAACTTGAATTACTTCGAGGCTGTGGCCGAAGGAAGTGCCGTTCCAGTCGATCGATTCAACACTAAGCTGGTAGGCTTTGCCGCACTGAGTCTTGATATACGCCCCCGATTTCAACCGGTAGGCACCAGGAGAACCATTGTGAGAGTCAGAATAGATGATGGTGCCGGGATGGTAAATGATCCAGATATGGTCAAAAGTTACGATGCCGTGGTCGACGTAGTCCTCCATCGTCTTGATGACGTCTTTGAGCTCCGCCCTCAGTACATTGTAGAGAAGCTCAATGTGTTTTGCAGTAGTGGCGTTGAGGTCTTTCCTAAGCCTGTACTCAAGTAGCTGCTGCCAGCGATGAACAAAGGGACTGAAGGGTGCTTCAAATTCCAACCTTTTCAGGCCGCAGTGAACACCTGGATAAGCGTGCAGAATCTCGGTGAGTGCGTCCTTTAGCCACGGGGACTGAATGATGATGGAGTGGATCTCGTATTTCTTGCGTGAGTCATTGGCGTTTTGAAGGCGGGTGATGAGAGCATGTTGGGCAGTCTCCTCGTTCTCGGCTGCGTCCGCCACATCCTGTGGCTCTTTGTCCAACCAGGTCCACTTGCTATTACTGTCCCGCGGGCTTTGGTACAGGCTTTTGAAGGAAACAAGAGAGCCTTCGGGGGCCAGCTCCTTGGTGTCGTTGGTGGTATTGACACCACTGGTAGGCATTGTGACGGTGAAGTACCAGTTGATCAAAGTGTAAAGAAACAAAAAGCAAGACCGTATGAATTGCTCGTAGCTTGTGAGCGAGGAATATGATGATAGGTTGAGGAAGAAGATACTCTTTATGTATCAGAGCGGCCTTCAGGCATCAGCTCTACTTGCTGTGCTTCCACACGATCATCCTTCTCAGGCGTCCCAAGCCCATAGACGGACAGCATAGCCCTTTTCCTCATAAAACAATGATCTACATTTTTCCATGGAACATCAACTGTGCAGAATTGCAGGAGGTGCAGATCTGCGGTGTCGTATGGTTAGACAGAGCTTCGCACGACGTCAGAGCTGCTTGTGATGGGTTGATGCCTGATCGCAACGCCCCACAGCTGCGGGGAAAGTTGCACTTTCAAAGTCTGGCCGTCGACAGACAGCACGTAGGGTGAAGAAAAGGGCGGCCTCTTGCTGCAGTGCCCAAGTGCGGCGAAGCGGGTAACTGGTGAAGTCAATGGGTCTGCTCCAACGGATGTCAGTTAGCGTGAAGGCGCAGCCGCTAAGATAACGATAAGAAGCTAATCCCTGTCGCAGCCTTCGACGCGTGCGAGCCAACAATCACCGAGTGCACTTACCAAGTGCAATTAAGCTTTACCATGTCCAAAGACGACGAGCCCTCATACATCGACTATGAGGCCTTCCTTGACCCAGAATTCTCGGCGACGTCATTTGCGAACACACTCGTCCTAGCTACCAACAACCCCTCCGACACCCCGCTAGACTTGTCCACACCACTCTCCCGCGTCCTATTCGATGTGCAAGAAGTCGACACACATATCGACACTTTGACAACTAAGTCTGCCCTGCCACTGCTCGAACACACAAGGGACCATGCCGAGTCGAGTGGTCGGATACTGGAGGAAGTGGAAGGCCAAGTTGCCAGCTTGACCGAGTCGTACAAGACGCTGGAGAAGGAGGTCATTGAGCGGTATCAGGTCGCTGAGCAGGTCCGGCTGACGGCAGAAAGACTGTGCGAGGCGGTGAAGCTTGGCAGATCGGTTGCGCGCTGTCTCATGCTGGGCAGGCAGTTGGAGGTGCGCATGAGTGAGCTGGGAGGAGTCGGCAGCGCAAAGAGGGAAGACCACAGGGCAATGGTACGATCGGCGGATACAATACTGTCGCTGCGCCAATTACTTGCGGCCTCGAAGTTAGGCGAAGAAGGAGAAGGCCTCGACAGGGTCAACGTGGTCAACACACTCAAGAACGAACTCGTCAATCCTGGGGAGCGGAGCATCGCATCACGCGCGCAACAGGTGGTGAAGGAGTTCTCCATGTCCTCGCTGCTGTCTTCGTCAGGGCAAACATCAGCATCTACGTTCGCGCAGACCGAGGACACCAAGTCGAGGACGACGTCAGCATTGCTCACACTTTACCTGCTATCCCCGGTAACCACCAAAACCACGGTCGAGAGATTCGATCCGACACTCATGCTCAATGCGCTACAGGACTACCTCCAGACTCAGCTCAAGTCGTCACTGGCATCACTCACACGAGCACTAGGCCAGCTTCCTACGTTGGAGCGCACACTGCTCGAGATCTCGGCGCGATGTCAGAATATTGTAGCACTGCAGTCCCTCCTGGAAAGCATCAAACCACCTCCACATCCGCTTCTCAACACCACTTCTTCCTTCCATACACAGCGTTCGGACAACTTCCTCCAGCCCGTACTAAACGCTCTTGACACGTCATCGCTGCCCAGCTACTTCTGGAGATCACTCGCGTCGAATCTATCGCTACGGGTTCAAGAGCTTATGAACAGAGGCGGTGTTTCTGCTAGGACGCTGAGGAGCAACAAGGATAGGGTCAAGGATATGGTCAGGGAGTGTGTGAACCGCGGCAGTCAGCTACCGGGAGCATTGTCGATGAAGGGTGTGGCTGTGACGTGGGAGAGAGAGGCTGCAGTGATGGTTGGTAGCATCATGGGCCAGATCAAGTGATCGGGCTGCACCAAGATAGGCAACGGGTGCGTTATCAGTATTCAACAAAGATGTACCGCAAGATCACGAAATTCCTGAGATACCGCCCGTTGAAGCGATATCCGTAGCGACAGCTAGCATGCGCACGATATCAGAAGCACGTAGCTTTATCGGCAATGCACACGGATATCTGCCGACTGCACCAGGATAGACAACGGGTGGGTCACCTAAGGATTCAACAAAGATAGACTGTGGTTGCGTCATGTGCATGAACAATTCCTCGGAACAATTCCCTTTTGTTTCTTGAAACGGTTGAGGGTGCGTACTGCCCACCAATGACAGGCGGGGGTCGGCAGGAGACTGTTACAGAGTGTAGCCATGTGTATGCTTCTTCTGTTGGCAGTCTGTGCCAAAGATAACCGGCTGGGAGCGAGGCTCAAAGGTGGTAGACTCGAAACGGACAAAGTGTCACGACCACTCATTCGGCGTCCCAAGGTTACTGCTGAGGTGCACCACGGTTATTTCCAGGCAACCATCAGCGCTGTACCATAGCCGCACATAAGAATTGAAGCCACCCACACATGTCAGAGGCACGTACACGTACTCATACCGTGTGTCACAGGCAGCACCAGCGCTAGAGCACCGAGCCGTTGCCTCAGCCTTGTGCAGGGTCCGTGATTGGCTGCGCGCTAACAACCAACGCCTTTTCGAGAACCAGAGTTCACCGTCTTCCTCTTCACCTCGCAGTGAGCATCTCCCGCTCTTCACCTCCTCCCAGTCGCCCCGTCCGCTTCCCTTCTTTGTATCTTGATATATTATCGTGTCCTTCTTATTGCGTCTTTTCTCGTGCACCCTCGCCGAGCGCTAGAATCCCCGCATCCATCAGGCTCCGCGAAACTGTCGCTCCCCTGACCTTCGCACCTCGAGCTCTCCTTTGAGGCACAGCTGGGACTGCAGGAGACACTCGATCCACACTGTGCGTTCGCGACGCCTCCCGCTTATCTCCGCCGTACTGACGGGTGTCCGCAGAATTTCATTCCTCGACACCACGAAGCGTGCATCTGCAGGCGTCCGCCAGCATGTCTGCCAGCCACATCGCCGCGAACAGGAACAGCACCCCCGAGGGCTCGAGCTCGCTGCGCCCCCCGCAAGCCCGCAGCTCGCTTGGCGCGGGCCACCATCTTCGCGCCTCGGCCGACATGGGCGGCTTTCCCTCTCCCCTGGGCAACCGCGGTGTCCGCCCGGCCTCGGAGATCTACTTCGGCCGCAACAACACGCAATCCGGAAACCCGGACGAGATGGAGCGTGCCGCCCAGCAGTGGCTGGCCGACATCGACCAGTATGAGACGACGCTGGAGGAGATGGCGACGGCGACGCTCGACCAGGACTTCAAGGACGAGCTGAGCGCCATCGAGCAGTGGTTCCGCGTGCTGAGTGAGGCCGAGCGGACCGCGGCGCTCTATGCTCTGCTCCAGCAGACGACGCAGGTCCAGATCCGCTTCTTCATCCAGGTCCTGACGCAGATGTCCAAGAGCCTGCCCATGTCCGGTGTGCTTTCTCCGGCCAACTTCGGAGAGAAGGGTAAGTCACAGTAGATTTCGTGCGTGAGCGCGCAGGCTGATGTTTGCTAGATCCCATGACGCAGAAACTGAGCGACGCCATGAGCAAGCTCGGCACGGCCGAGAACCGCCATTCAATGGGCCTCGGCCGCCCCCCGCCGTCCCCGGGCGCTGGAAAACGCAACTCGGGCCTGGACACGTCCACGATAAACCGCATGTTCCCGGATGCCGCGGCCGCCATTGCCAAGCAGAAGGCCGAGTTCACCGAGACGGTCGGCGTTGCGCCGGCCTCGAACCGCAACAGCACCGTGATGGGCGATCGCGGCTCGATGGTCGCTCCGACGATATCCGCCCCCGACGATGGCAGCAAACGGGAGAACAATGCGCCCGCCTCGCCTTGGAACGAAGCCACGAACCGTCCCAAGTCGTCTGGTCAGCAGCACCAGCCCATGGGCCAGTTCTCGCAGCCTCCTCCGTCCGCAGGGCTCCGCTCGCCCCGTCTTCCGCTACAGAATGAAAGCAATGCGCAGACCACGACCCTGAATGCCCTAGAAGCGAACTCTGCGAACATGCCCCTCCTTTCGCCTGCCTACGCAGGAGGAGGTGGAAGCTGGGCATCTCAACTCAGCACTCCCATGGTCGCCAATTTCCAGCAGTCTAACAACCAGGCTGACATGGTTGCCAACGCTACCGCCATGAAGCTGGCTGCGCTGTCCACCGTCAACAACCGCATTCAGCTGGACGACGTGCGCAAGTATCGTCGCGCTCGTTCTTCGGATAATGGTCCCATGTCGCCGGGCATGGCTCACATGGGCAGCAACATCCTCATGACCAATGAGTTGGGCCATGTTTTGACCCCACAGCAGGCAGCTGCTCTGCAGGCGCAGCAGTTGGCTGTCATGAACGGCCGCCGTTCCCGACCCAGCTCTCCCGGTTTCGCCATGCAGAGCCATGGCATGGGTGCCATGGGCAACTTTACCTCCCCTCAGGCTAACGGTTTCTTGGCTGCGGACTACGGGGGCGGTCTCATGAGCAACGGCATGGGTACCCTAAACCTCGCCCAATTCGGTCTCGGCGGCGGCGATGGTCACGGTTTCCTCGGTGACGGCATCGACCGCGGCCGATCCCCTCGAGGTCGCCGCGGCAGCTCAAAGCCTCCGGAGGATCCTACCGACCCCGGCCTTCTTTCAGACATTCCCAACTGGCTTCGGAGTCTCCGTCTGCACAAGTATACGGATAATCTCAAGGATCTCAAGTGGCAGGAGCTCATTGAGCTGGATGACGACGGCTTGGAGAAGCGCGGCGTCAACGCTCTTGGTGCGCGTAGGAAGATGCTGAAGGTAAGAAGGATACCCTTTCTAGTATATCGAAGCTACACTACTAACACAATACGCAGGTCTTTGAGCAGGTCAAGGAGGCCCAGGATGGCGGCAAGCTGCGATAGAAGCGCACAATACCACTTCGCCATTCGTGTAGGAAGGAGCATATTGCATCAGGGTTTACATATACGATGGAAAGGCGACACCCACCAGCTGGTACGGACGCCTACTGTCCGTCAGGTCTGGTACGCATGTGATTTTACGGTTTGTGCATAAGGGCTCCTGGTTGGATGTTGTTATGCTGCTTCTTCGGATCTTTGCTTTTACAAATCATTTCTAGTGTATGCTATTGTAGGGTTTGGGCTAGGGTAGAAGGGTTGAAGGGTTGCGTGATTGGTGGGTGGGAGTAATGTTGAAATTGTGTGCTGCAATGTGTGCGTGTTTGTGAATGCTGTCTGTGGTGTTTGTCGTGAAGCAAGGTACGTTCCCACCATAGTTGCAATCTCAGACATCTGCTGAACTTTCAGACATTGACCTCAAGTCACAGACTAAGTAGCATATCCCTTGCTCCACGGTCACATTGTCTTATTCAAGCACGCTCGACTTTGAACTATCAGAATAGCCTCCTTCACCTTCATCATGTGCACACTCGCCGCACGGCTACGCGGCTGTTCGGCAGTGTGCTATTGTCCTCGCTCAATGTCAACAAAATAGTCCAAAAAATCGGGAAATACAGGTAGTGTGCGACCGCAGGGATGCTGCACAGTGGATGATCCGCCCTGTCAAGACACAACGTCCACTCCAGGCCGGCTATAAATCAATTTTCCCTACTTCACAGCTAAGATTCTACAGCGCAGCGCCACATTGCAATACGACCTACTCCCCTGCTTCTCCAACAACTCTTACTCGATCTTTTACACTAACATCGACCACAACGGCTTCTGTAGGACAGAAGTACAATCGCACACGACAAACAAACATGCGCTCAACAATTTCTACAGCCGCGATGCTGGCCACCCTTTTGTCCCTCGTCGTTCTGAGCAGCGCTCACGATGACAACTCTACCCAATACACCCTCACGGACGATCTCTCCTACAAAAACTTCTTCTCCGCCTTCGACTTTTTCGACGGTCCGGATCCTACTCAAGGCTTTGTCCAGTACCAAAACCAGACTTCTGCTGTCGACAAGAACCTGGTTGGGTATCTGGAAGACACTCAATCCGTGTTCATGGGTGTAGACTACACGACCAAGGATCCCGCGGGCCGCGCTTCTGTTCGTCTTGAGAGCAAGAAGAGCTGGAACCAGGGACTCTACCTCGTATAAATTCGCCACATGCCTTCTTCACAGTGTGGGTCATAGCCCGCAAACTGGCTCTTGTCTTCCTCGGCCGCCTGGCCTCAAGGTAGCGAGATCGACTTTCTTGAGGGCGTCAACGACTACGACAGCAACACCGTCACATTGCACACCACCAAGGGCTGTATGGTCGATAATTCCACTTCCTCCAGCTCAGGCTCCGGTATGTCAGACCACCTCAACCTGCCATTCTCTGGCACCATGGCAACGGGTGACTGCGACATCGCACCACCTAACCAGGATAAGAAAGTTGGATGCTCCATCCACGCGCCAAAGGCGCTATTTGTTACTACTCAGACCGGCTCCGGCGGCACTGCCACTGCCCAGGACTTCGCCTACCCCTCCTACGGCACCGACTTCAACAAAGCCGGTGGCGGTGTCTACACCATGGAATGGACCTCGACTTCCATCTCCGTCTGACTCTTCTCCCGCGACTTCCACGACTCCCCCGAGTTCACAAAGCACTTTGACTCAAACATCAGCACCACCACTACCTCACCCGACCCCTCCATCTGGAGCACGCCCATGGCGCGCTTCGACGGCGCGGACTGCGACTTCACGGAGCGCTTTGAGAACCTGAAGATCATCTTCAACACTGCTTTTTGCGGTGAATGGGCTGGCAAGGAGTGGGATAAGTCTTGCGCGAAGAAGACTGGTGTTTCTACTTGCGAGGCCTATGTTTGCGACAACCCGGCGGCTTTTACGGAAGCGTACTGGGAGGCTGCGGGCTTGAAGTGGTTCCAGAAGGGTATTGAGGCTGGGCAAAATTACAAGCGCGATACTGTCGCAGCAGCTGTATCTCAGGATACTTTTGTCAAGGCAAGGGGTCGGCACTACGCTTGGTAGATGGCGCGAAACTTTAGCAAACCACTTTCACTTTCGCTTGCTTTTTCCTGGTATCTTGGCGTATACCCCCATTGTTGCTAGCCTTAGTGTTATTTGGCATTTTTGGCGTTTGGAGTCTGCACTGTCTCTCTATACATGCACAATGAAATACTGCTTTGAATTGATTTCATAGTCATTTGTATCTATGACTTTATTTTTTAAGTGATGAATCTAATCTTACAACTCGTTGAACTCATGCTACCGTATTTGTGACTTAGGGAATAGGTTACAACAAACTAAATCCTGTTTAAGCCTCCCCCCCTATTATCACTCTCGTAATGCGGTCGAAACAGATATAGAATTGAGGGCTTTACGCCGTTTTGAAATAACGGACCTAAATTCTTGGACGTGATGTAGACTTCCAGCTATGTTGGCTAATGGAGATGGGGAGAGATGATCTAAGTGTAGGGCTGCACCAATAACAGCACGAAGTCAATAAAGTCTTGTTCGCTCTTGATATGGGCTTATTAACCATGGGCGCGATTATGGACAGGTAGCAGGGCAGGGGTCGTGCGCGTCACGATATATACGTTCTTGCACCGACGAATTCACCGGCACTCTTTACAAAGACACTAAGGCTTCGTCGCCTGCGCAGAAAATGATGGTGGATTTCTGGATCTGGGGGACCTATGGAGACTGGCCCGTTAGTCCTGAGCTGGCTAGCATAACAGGCGCTGAATTTGTTCAGAACCTGGTTGAAGGTTTTGTGAAGCAGCGATCGGTGCCCGAAGGAATAGAGCCTTGGGTCGAGAACCCGAATCTCATCATGTCAGAGGGCTCGAGCAGAGGGAGGGGGATGCTGGGGGAGTAGCAAACTGAGCGCTGGAACCATACTTGGCGGCTACTTCAAATTGCTCAAGGGTCCTCATGGGAGGTGTTATGCGTAGCCGTGGAGATTAACCGAGCACAGGTGTATCTCTAGCTTTCTCTGAGCTTAGAAATGAGACATGGTCATGGTCAGACGTATCACCAAAGAAGCCGATCAAAGCACCATCAAAAGCGAAGAAAACCAATAACAACGACAATAAGAATAGCATCAAGAGCGCCCAACCAAGAGCCTATTTGCCACATACCCAAAGCCTTGCTCTGCAAAACTTCCATATACCTTCGCGCAAAACTCCATCACCAAGGCCAGCGCGCCATCGGCGTTGCGTCCGAAAACCCCGAGCTTGAGGCTTGAGAAAAAATACGCAGATAACTGCGAAGACAAGGTGGTGGCCAAGGGTCGAGTGATTCCTGCAGGGTTGAGAGGTTGAGGATTATTGTTGTCTGGGACATAGACGCGGGACACATCATGGGAAAGTGGCTAGAAGTGTGGATTTTATGTACAATTCGATTGGGTGTTAAGATACACTGTTACATGCTTCAATTCATTGCGACTTGATTCGGAAGTTTACATCGTCAAGGGGTAAGCGAGGAGAGACTGACATAATGGCGAGGCCTAAGAGCGCTTGTCAAAGCCTGATGTCCACTGGAGGTAATCAGCAAGTCTGATGGCGTTAACAGAATAACGTATCTCGCAATATTGTAAGCACCTGCCTATGGTATAACTACCGTCAAACATAAAGGGGAAACGTTACAAAGTTTCCCTGGGACTCGCATGGCTGCTATCATCTTGTGAACTAGAACATCTGCTCCCGGAGCTCTTCAAATAGTGTACCTAAACCTTGGACTATCATCGCCCATTTCCGCAACATCCTCATCGCTCATACCCTCAATCAGATGCTCTTCCTCTCCCTTCTCGCGACGCGAGTTGATGCGATCTAGATGGAACCACAGGATGGCGTAACAGATGACCGCAAAGCCGACCATAGCCATAGTGATGCCGTGGCCTTTAATGAATCGTGGCCTATCTGTTGTTGGGTAGATCTAAATGTCGTTAGTATGTCTCCAACTTTTTCCGGGACGAAATTAATTCGACTTACGAAAGCGCTCATGATACCCGCACAATTACCAATACTCAACTGCAACCCCGTAGCGCTCGTACGTTTTCCGTAACGCGGGAGGTTGGTAGGTAACCATGCCAGTGGCAAACCAACACAGACATAAAGTCCCATAGCAACCAAGAAGCAGCCAGCGTAGTGAACCCCAGAGCTGGCAGGGCTGATCAACATGGCATAGCCCACGATACTGATTAAGCCAAGCAAGATACTGTATAGCCCACGCTTTTGCTGCTTGTCGGAGAAACGCGCAATAACAAGATACGTAATAGCTCCCAGCGCATAGCAAGGAATGGTGAGAACTTGAATAGTAGCACTGCTCGCGGTTGGATTAATCGACTTAATAATGGTAGGCAAGAAGGTCGAGAAGCCGTAAAGCATGGTGTCGCTTCCAAACTGCGCGAAGCAAAATGTCCAGACTTTCCAGTCCTTGAAGCACTTCCTCACATCGTCCCAGTGGAACTCTGCAGCTTTACTAGTGTACCCAGTCTGGCGCTTTAAGCGAGATGCTGCAAAAGCGCGTTCCTCGGTGTTGAGGAAGTAAGCTGTTTCAGGGGTGTCGGGGAGGATAAACCAGGTAGCGATACCGAGGATGAAGGTAGGGATCCCTTCGAGGATCATGATCCAGCGCCACCCTCGCTGCCCATCAGCCCCGTCCATGTGGCCGATTCCGTAGGCGAGAAGGCCGCCACAGGCTCCGGCGAGTGCTGCGGAGACGAAGAGATAGCCGATGCGGAGGGCGAGCTCCCGCTTGGTGTAGAAGAAGGTAAGGTAGACGGCCATACCAGGGAATAGACCCCCTTCAACAGCACCGAGGAGCAAGCGACATGCGATAAGACTGCCGTAGCTATTTACGATACCGGTCATCGTCGCGATAATACCCCATGCAGTCGTGATAAAGGCAATCCAGCGGGATGGTCGAAGCTTTTTTAGGACCAAATTTGAAGGGATCTCAGAGAGAATGTAGGTAACGAAGAGAATCGAGACAGCTGTTTGGAACTGATTGTCGCTCATGTTGAGATCTTCCTGTAAGCCATAGAGGCGTGCATTGCCGATGTTGACTCTGGTGCTGTGTTAGTACGTTGCTTATGCAGGTGGTTGCCGACCATCAGCGATATTATTTCGTCCTCCACCCAAAAAATTGCTACATAACTTATTCGAGACTTACCTGTCAAGAAAACTGAGTAAGTACAACAGCATAACCACTGGTATGATGAATAGGTCAAGTTTGCGCACAAGCTTAGCCTCGAAGACAGGATCAACGCCTTCCAGCTGTGTGCCAATCTCATCGCTTTCGACACGCTTCGTACCATCTGGCACCACCGGCTCGTACTGTTTCTCGATGTCGCTCATGGTGTCGTCAATTCCCGAACTCGTGTCGTCAGAAAATTGTTGATGATTGATGACTCAATGTGGGATCTGAGGTTGTTGCGGAGCGTGCTTTTGAAGTGTAAGCGACAGGTCTTATTGCATCCATCCAAAAGTCGTGACTGTCATCCTATCGTGCCCTGCGTTTGGGACGAGACGGAGACCAGCGTGTTTTTAAACCTTCGGATTTGACATCCGACAGCGGCAAGGGCCCACAGTAGCACGGGTTCCAGATCGGATGTGGGTCAGGAACCAATGAAGTGCTGGGCTAGTCATGTTCGGTATGACGACGATTGCTAATCTGTTTCTGTGGACAAGAGATAACAAAGCTGACGCCGAGACGAACATACATTAACGCCAATGTTTCAAGGTCGGGGGAAGCTGATGCGAGAAATGGGGGTTCTCGTGATGCTCGCGTGCAGCAATGCCACAACAGCATCCTCTTCAGCTGGTACACCATTCGAAATGATTGTGCCTTACTTGCATTCGTGTGTCGCTCAGCCGATTTGATTAATACCTGTAACTTCTCCACAGGGACGCGTTATCGAAGAAACAACCCCGCATCACATCAGGTCAGACGGTATAGACAAAGAATAGTTGAAAGCGGTGGCGTCCCAGTCATTGGGAATTACAATGCCAGAATAAATGTCGATCTGCGCCGACGGATCAACAGGCCATATCAACTCATCCCGCGGCATCTCAATCTCAATTTCAGCAGCTGCGGGTCCCGCGTCCACGGTCACGGTGTGCTGGGTGTTGGACAGAGCCGCTCGTGCAATAGACCGAACATCCTTCGCCATCTTCTTCCCCACTGGCCAGATGGAACCCATGGTATTCAAAAACCCAATGCTCAGACGCACGCGGTCGCGCGCTATAAACAAAGCATGCCCATCGAGTAAGTTGGTGCAAGCAGATACCTGGGCTGCAGTAAGCTGTGCGGAGATACACATGGCGAAGAGGTTGTGCCTTTCCATACCGCACGGGATGGCGAGGAACTTTGTCTGCATCTCCGCCGCTTTGAGCGCGCGTGCTGTATGTGCGAGCCGTCCAGTTTTCGGCTGGAGAACGAACGGCGTCGGTGACAGGAACGCTTGTGTAGAGAACTCCTCTGCTATGTATGCCAGTGATGAAAAGGGTCGATGAAGTGTTGAGATGATAATCGATGCCATCATGTGTGCCATAAACATGACCTCGTCGACTTTGCCATCCTGGCGTAGCGGGTCCTTCTTGCTTGCTGGTAAAAGTGTTGACCAAATTGCAAGTTTGGTGTCGCACCTGTCGATCATGGTTTCTGCAAAAGTACCGGTTTCGAGGAAGGTGTGCATGATGTGAGCGACAACCATGGCTATATCATAGAGGTACGCAACGGACGAGTAGACAACTTCGATCTCTGAGAGTTCGCGGTCCTGTTATTCTTACCATGTCGCAACTGGCGGAATGTTTCCGGATTCAAAGTGCTCGTCATCGCAGGGCAGGCCGACAGTGTTGGATACCGTAAGTAGCGTATATATCGGTGTATTCATAACAACAGCGAAGTGCTGGTCAGTAACATAAAGAGCATATTACGTCCTTCTCCATGACTCTTCGAGCACCGGATTTCCTTCACCGTACGCTTGAGGGAAGCATCTTTCGTTCATGCGCAGCTTCAATGCGATGTCGATGGTTGTGTTGAATTTATTCCGAGCATCCACCCTGATGTCACAGTGGTACTGTGCGATTGCAAAGTGCGTCAGAGCTTGGAAATTGAACGGTGTATGTGCCAGAGTGGGTGAGTTGAGTGCCTCAAGAGCTGTCTCGTAGTAGGGATCTGATGTAGACCAAGGTGCGTAGATGGAACCGATCCATTGCAGGACGAGTAAAAGTTCGTTCATCCCATGATTATGGTCCAGCCGCCTGGCTTGTAGGTAGTGCCATGGAAGGACAACAGGGAAAGAGGGCCAGAAGTTCTCGAAGAACAGCTCTAGTAGTCGATTATTGTTGACTTGGAAAACTACAGAGATCGGCTGAGATAGCTGTGGTTCTACGAGTTGTATCGCATCAATCTTCGGACTACATGAGGGTACGTCGAATAGTGTTTGATTGCCCATATAAGTCGTGGCGGCATGATGATCTTGCCGCGCACCCTCAGCTTCTTTCTGCACCCGTAGATGTCGCCGCGCAAGCGCCGCTTTATCAAGACCTCCTCTTCTAGACTTCTGATACATACCCTCTTTTCCATCGCGCTCGCACCTTTTGCAGATTGGTTGCGTAGAATCGCACTTGACATGCCTGCTTCGACATTGTACACAAGCCAGAACAACGCGCTCAATGCGTTTGGAGTCTGATGATGGATCCATAAAGTTGCCAATGGTAAGGGTATCTATCTTGCTGTACCAGCCGTTGACGCCTGTTAGCCTTCAGGATTTGGGTGGTCTTCGAATGGTTCGCCAAAACTGCGCTCGGGAGGCTACAAAGAGTTTACGAATTTCATCTACCGAGGTTATTAAGGGCTGTATCCTGTCACGGCGGAAGTATATAAGGGGCCAGAGTTAGCCGTTTTGTGCTTACGTCGTACAAGTAGAAGAGTCAAACCAAGCTAGGCGCTGACAATCCCTTTGTCGTCAAAGTGCCTGCCGAGCTTGGTAAGATTCGGAAGTCATCGGAACGAGCGCTCCTTACTTCACCAACATACCTGCACGACTCGAACATGAGGTATGCAACTATAAATAGAATCATTCTACCTAACGTCCTAAACTATGTTCTATATCGTGATTTGCGAGGGTGATATCGCGTAGCGCGAACGTGATCAACTGAGGTAGAAATCACACTTTGCGAGGACTAGGTGCACCTTCCATGGTTTGGAAGCAATCGTCGTTGACGTTGATACTACTATATCAGGAACTAGTCTCACTCCAGATAAATAGAAACTGTAGGTAACCGAGAGTTCTAAATCTTACTAATCGGTATAACGGCTCTTCATCTCTACTTCCACGTATACAAATATCCGTGTATGACGGCACCGAAGCTGATTCACTGGTACGTACGCTCATGATGAACTTTTGGTTGTGGCAGGCGAACGAGTCCTGGACTATGGGAAATACGATTGGAGAGTGCGGTGTGGATTTTGTGAACGATATGATTAGGGCGCTGGTGAAGGATCAGGGTCCAGATGAAGAGGTTAGAGTACTGCGGGTTGAAAGGCCAGAAGCTTATGAGCTTGGAGTCATTGGTGTGGAAGAGTGAAGATCAGATCCTCAGTGCATCTACCTTCAGGTATACTGGAGGAACATTGAAGGATAGACTCATATAAGCGGATTAGGCGGTGGCATCTTACTTTGTGTACTTGTACAATACACTCCATCTATACTGCCAAATTCTCCCCTCCATCTCTCTTCGTCTTCGGTACAATCTTCAACGAAAAGTCTACGTGTGGCACACCCTGATGTATGCTGCTCGTACTCACGATATCGATATCACCACACACGTATTTCTCAACGTTATGCTCGGTCAGCCCACCGCTGACCTCCACCAAGAAAGCCTTCCTATCCCCAGTTCCACGTCCCCATTTATCCTTCAACTGCGCAGCCGCAACTTTTACACCGTCAGGTGAGAAGTTATCAAGCATAACAATATCTGCGCCCGCAGCAATCGCCTCATCCGCCTCCTCAAAGCTCTGACACTCAACCTCAACCTTGATCGCAAACCCACCCGCCGCCTTCGCTGCCCTCACCGCATTCGTGATACTCCCCGCCGCCACAATATGATTATCTTTCAGCATCGTCATCGCACTCAAGTCAACACGATGCGCATCCACGCCACCGACCAACATTCCGTATTTCTCCACGAGCCGGAATCCAGGCGTGGTTTTGCGGGTGCCGGCGAGGATATTGGCGTAGCCTGCTCTACGCAAGAGGATGAGTAAGCGGGCGGATTTAGTGGCGATGCCGGAGCAGCGGGCGAGGGTGTTGAGGGCGACGCGCTCGCCGAGGAGGAGATGGCGGACTGGGCCGCGGACGGTGGCGCAGTGTGTGATTGGGGTGAAGGATTGGCCTTCGGGGATGTGCCATTCGACACTGTACTCATCAATATTTATGGCTGTTGCATACGGAGGTGTAGTAACTCACGTGCAGCCTAGTTGCCGGAATACTTCGTCGAAGAAGGGTATGCCTGCTACTACGCCCTGTGGAGTGTAAGTCTAAACCAAACATGTCTTAGACACACCTACTTCACTTTTTCCCAGCAACTTCGCCTCGGATATCTCTTCCCCGACTACAAAGCCGCCATAGTCGAAGCTGGGCGTGTCCTCTTCTAGCCATTCCGAGACATATCTCTTGTATGTTTGGGGCAACAAATGCGCTACCACTCCATGTGCAGGGGCGCCTTCCACGTTGGCCATGATGAACGAACTCGATCTTCTTCGTTTCCGAGATAGAGTCGAAGGAATGCTGTCGCGTGGCTACGGGTGATAATGAGTTCACGACAATCGGTCGGACGTAAGGTTACCGAGGATCCCGGCGTAATGATCATCCCGGTGTAACGATCACCCCACCTTGACAACACTACAATTTCAGCACGCAATATCTCGACCAATATGAGCTCAATTGAGGCTGCGCTTGCAGCTATAGAATTGCTAAAACCCGGAAAAAAACTAACTACAAGAAGACTGCAGATCAATATGGTTGCAGCCGTGTAACGCTTGCACAGAGACATAAGGGCATCTCAGCCTCATGCAACACTAATGCAGAATATCAACAGGCTCTCCACCCACAACAAGAGCAGGAGCTTGTACAATATATTGGACAACTTACAGAGCGAGGCTTACCACCTACACGGGCTATGATACGATGTTTTGGCTCAGATATAGCAAAGAGAGAGCTTGGAAAAAACTGGGTTGATCGCTTTGTCAAGCGCTATGAGGTTGAGCTCATCTCAAAGTGGGCAACGGGTATTGATTGATCACGTCACCAGGCTGATTCTCAAGGGAAATACAGCCTCTACTTCAACCTCCTGCGCAATAAGATCCGCTAGTACAACGTCGAGCCTCGCCACATGTACAATATGGACAAAAAAGGCTTCCTTCTAGGTGTACTTACCCGTACAAAAAGGGTGTTCAGCAAGAGGTTATATGATGAAGGGAGGCTCAGATCTATGATCCAAGATGACAATCGAGAGTGGATAACGCTGCTGGCATGCATATGCGCTGATGGATCGCCCTTGAACCTGCAATTGTCTATCAATCAGATTCAAGCTCACTACAGGACTCGTGGTTGCAGGCCTTTGATCCAAACGATCAAGTATTCCTCTCATCCTCATCTTCAGGATGGAAAAACAACAATATAGGCCTAGCATGGCTGAAACAGGTCTTTGATTGCAGGACAAAGCCAAAGGCTCGCTCCTCGTACAGACTCCTAATCCTTGATGGCCATGTATCTCACCTCACAATGGATTTCATCAACTACTGCAATCAGAATAGGATCCTCCTAGTAGTATATCCTCCTCATTCAACCCACACGCTTCAGCCGCTTGACATAGTTATGTTTTGGCCTCTCTCATCTGCCTACTCGTAGCTTTTTTACGACTCTTCTTCCGCCCTCGCCCTCCTCTGCCTCCTCGACATCGCTTCCAATATCTTCTCCATCAGCCTCAGCTGAGTCATCGCAACAGTCTCGAATTGCGTGTAGTCGCCTCTCGCGCTGCGACCTCCGATGTATAATCGGCTGCATTCGCGATCAAGCGTAATAATTTTCGCGATAGCGTCTTCGCACTCGATTCCCGAGTGCCCGATGGTGGTTGTGCTTTTGAGGTGGTCGCACTGGTAGTAGAAACGATATGTTGTGCACATTTTGGATAGTTCAGTGGTAGGAGCTGGTTAAGTAGATTTGGTATGATGGGTGTAGAACGACGATGAGTGAGGAGATAATGGTTCTATGTATTGTTGTGTGTATGGAAGGTTGGCTGACGAAGGGCTGATGGGGTGTCTCTGTATTGAAGACAGTATATTTAACGGTGCAGAGAGATGTCTGCTACATGGCACTCATTGACAGTTTAGCTATTGAATCCTCCTTCAGTAGGCGTAATACATCCGTCAATATTTTCTTGTGAAGACTTTCGTGCAACTAAACTTTTAGGCTGTGAAGTTGCAGGAAGTTTGCAACAGAACAACAGTGTTGGAAGTCAGAGCACCAACATCATGTGTATCGAACTGCTCATCAAGTATAGCTGTGGCCATGAAGATCACAGCACTGTCTCTTGTAAAAAAAGGAGGTGCAGCCAAACCGAAAAGCTTCCACAGCATAGAACCCACAGGTGTGCAGAATGTCTCTTGGCTGATACAACTCGGCTCCGCAGAGAGCGCGACGAAGCGAGAAATAAAACCCGAGACGCAGAGACCCTCTCTGCAAACACAATGTCGCGCCTCGAAGCGGCGGAGCGTGGTATTGCAACGCTCAGGCAAGAGAGGACTGGACATGAAAGAGCGCTCAATGAGGCAACCCATAAGGCCCGAGACGCAGAAAGAGGGTGGAGAGAAGCTTCAGATCGCGTCGCTACTCTGACTCGAGAGCTCGCGGAAGCCAAGCGAAAGATACCCACAAATGACCGTATCCATGTCACCGTCAAGAGAACCTACAGGTGCGGACACGAGACAAACGAAAGCTGGTCAACTGGGAATGCTGCTCAAGAAGCATGCCATTACCAACAGAAACTCTCAACCCGGAGAGATGAGAATTGTTATGATTGCCGGCATCAGGAAAATGCGAACCGCGATGCAGCCGTTGCGAGGCTCACCAGAACCCATACTGCGGACGAGCAAGCGATTCGAGAGCTGAGAGTACGCATCGAAGAAGTTGGAGACGTTGAAGCCTTGACACAAGAGCGGGATGAACTGGCAGAGAGACTGGAAGTCATCGAGGGCGAGGCCATGGCGGAGCTGAGAGAGATTATCCTAGCTGGGCAACGTCAAAGTGAGGATATCGATGCTCAAATCAACGTTCTGGCCGTGGAGCTAAATGAATTCATGAGGCAAGTCGACGAACGTAATGCCACAACTGACGTTGCGATTTTGGACCTCGAGGAGCGTTTCCAAACTATTCTTTTGGAGAATCAGGAACTTGATCGTGAGCTCGCTAGAGTTCTGCAGCAACCAAGAGTTGATGCGAACATATCTCTGCGGGGAGGTTGTCTCGAGAGTAACGAGCTGGGGAGAACAATCGGCGCCTTGGTACCTAACGATGAGCTGGAAGCCGCGAGAAGACTCGAACAGATTAGGGTACAACTGGAGGTACCACCTGTCAACGGCAAGATCTTGATGGACAAGAAGAAGATGATTGAACAGTTCTTGAAAGACTGTGGCGAACCAGTAGCCGACGAGGCGGCAGCGCGTCTCTCGCCTATTCAGGAAGAGCTTGTTCAGGAGGAAACCGGCTCGTCAGATGACGATGTTCCAGAGTCTTGGGCCGACGCAGAGCCTGGCGGGACAAAAAGACAACCAGCTGCTAGTGTTACAATCAATAAAGCTATCCCTACCATAGCAGCGAACGAAGCTCCCGGTCAACAAGACGCAGCGTCACGGGACCAACAACCAAGGTCCACTGCCGCAACCGAGGATACTCGCACGAGCAACCGGGTACGTGAAGCAACTGCCGTGAACGCTCATGTACCGAGAGCAAAGCCGCGAAATTCAAACCCACCCAAATGGTAACCAGGATCGGATGCTGGTGCTCATCATGAGCCGGTGAGGCTAGGCCATAGCGGATTCGGCAACCTTGTAGCTGAGCTGCAGAGAAAACTTGGACGCAAGTCACTGCTTCGCTGAAGAAATGGAGAAGGGCACCGTCGGTCGGCACGAACGCGTTTGGATTCATCTGTTATGTGGCCCGGCGGGGCTACTGTATGTACGAAGGGTTGGGGAAATTTAGCGGGTTTGCACGTAAGCTGATGATGCTAAGACCAGTGTTGTGTTCATTTCCTCTGAACTGCGATAGATGTATTCGCAGGTCAGAAATTCCAGTTGAGTGTTATGTTTGAGGATGCGAGCGGGGTGTAAATGACATCATCGAGCTCTTCCCAATGTGGTAGGGACAGCTTGGCGCCGCTTCTGTGCCACCCGTGGATGAACCCAAGGGCTCAGCTAACATCAGCTCACCTCAGCTCTTCTAGTAATATTACAATTGTTTTATCAAGTTCTACCGCACCTCTGATTCATCTTGCATGCAGATTAGGCCATAGCTATTATACAGCTGGAGCAGACGGCAAGAGAGTCTAGACAAGAGGGCCTACATACACATTAGGAAACTTTGTTGCATACAAAGAAGCTTGTTTTTATTCATGGTGCTCACTACAACACTTTCATTCAATGCTAAGTACCTGCTGGAGAACCAGGAAATCTGGGAATCAGTCACTATAAGAGGTTAGACCTCTATTGTCCTCAGTAGAGACACTTTGGTTTACAGAATCCCATAGAACCCCACAGAACCTCATGGAACCTCATGGAATCCCATAGAACCTCACAGAACCTCATGGAATCCCATGGAACCTTACGGAACCTCACAGAACCTTATGGAACCTCACGGAAGCCTATAGAACCTCACGGAAGTCTATGGAACCTCACAGAAGTCCATGGAATCATCTAGAATCTCATAGAACTGGCTAGAACATGACGGAACCAGCTAGAACATGACAGAATCTTCTGGCTGCTGACAAATGCTGACAAATGCTGACAAATGCTAATCGTTCCAGAAGCAAGCAGTCTGTCTATAAAGACAGCCTGTCCTCCTGCCCTAGATAGCTCTCCATCAAATTCACTCTGTTCTACCATGCCTTCCTGCTATCATTAGCCTGGCCCCTTACAGTCACCTACTTTAAGGCTGCTCTTCCTATCCAATCTTGGTACAAGGTAGTCATCCACAACATCCTAAAATCCTTCAACACCAATGAAAGCCTGATAGAGGTCAGGGTTATGGTCTAAAGCCTATTAGAGCTGTTCTTTTTTCTGAGCTTTAGATAGTGGGGGTTTCCAACCCAGTTTCCTCCTTGAATAACCAGCCTTATACATGATATTTTCAAAAAGTAAAATGCTGATATTAGGTGCAATATCCTTAAGATCATTGTCCTGAATTACCTGCTAGCTCTCTTTCTTGCAGTTGTTGCAGCATGAGGTTGTAATCTTGATGATTTTCTTCTTCTGTTCCAGAGTAAACATCTCTTTTCTGCCCTACCCCACCTCATTTTCATAGAGATGAGGGTCTGAAAACTTTAGGTCAGACTCTTCTGCTCTTTCTTTCACCCTCTTCACAAGCTTAGAGAGTCTACTAGTTGTGATGGTATTAGGGGGGAGGTGTTGCATGACCTCCTTGAGGCTTGCACTACCTCTAATGATTGCACTACAATAGAACGCACGCTCTACTGCACTGAGCTCCTGCCTTTCAGTTTTTTTTAAGTTTCTCAACTCAGGACTTGTAGACACAAGGCTTGCAACAAGATATTGGCATTGTTTGTTTGATTTGGATATGTGGATAAAAGTTATGGGGGTATGAAGTGGGTGGTGGGTGTGACGCGCACAATCTGGAGTTTGATGGGGCAAGGCCCGAGCGTTGACTCAATAAATACGAGCTCCTTCGTAAAAACGAGCTTCTTCGTACAGTACGCGGACATCACACTCAACATACCCGACGACTTCCGCTGGCATGGTTATGCTCACAAGCAGACTGTAACACATTGTTTCCGACCCATCAAAGTTCAGATGAATCAGAGGTGCCTTGCCAGACCTGCAGCGACTAACTGTTGCCGATATTTATGCCGCATAGTTGTTGACTAGCTTATACCGCATGCAGTTTCCTGCAGGTTGGATCTGGTAATGGAGACCTCATTTACAATTTGCCCAGAAGAGCCCGTGGGTAAAGTCGCGACGCCCGGGGTCTGACCGCGTCCCCTTGTCGAAGTCAAGCTTCAAGACATCAAAAGCTGCATCAACTGTAGGGTCTCAACACTCTGATGAAGTGGAATTCACAGAAGGAGAGGCATTGATTTCAACTGCCGGGGTAGCTGTGAACTGCTACAGACTAGCATCAGCCCGCACGCCAACACAACAAGAATTGTCGGCCCCCGAGCTCACCCATGTCTGCCAAGGGCGGTCCCGCGATATGCCAACCAAGGAGAACGCCGTTACCAGCAGGGTGACGACAACTAGGGTTTCCGTATGGACTCGATAAAATCTCCGAGGTGAGAGCGTTCCCTGCTTAATTAATCCGCCAACTTGAACAGGGCAAGGACGCTGTGGAGCTAAACATTAGAGCTAAACATGCCAATTCCTTCCATCTGAGGGCTGCGAAGCAACTGCCGACTCTCTCGTCCAGCCTCTCATCCTACGCCCCAAATACTGCCCGTGTGTCCTAGGTTAAGCCTGTCGGAGCCGCGTAGTACGTTCTTATATGGGCTGTGCGCTTCCCCAGATTCCTCTCCTCAGATTACGGAAGCGTGTGGGGTCAAACACGACTACGACAAATTTTCGCGTCTCTGACTCTGGGCGGCTTCAACGGCAGCATTATCAACTTCGTCAATATGGCGTCAGCGGATATAGGCCACGAGCATACTCCTGCCACGATGGAGAAGGGACATAACCTTCTTTGTACGCAGCTCCTGAGCCTCACCATGGCTATACGCTGACAAGGGCGCTATAGATAAAGAGGAAAACGGAAGCGATCCGTACACAGAGGAATTCACTTGGACAGTCGAGGAAGAGACGGCTGTGCGTCATAAGCTGGACCGCGTTATTATACCACTCACAACGATCCTCTATCTGCTGTGTTTCCTCGACCGGTATGCTTCACGACGGCGGCGATGAAACTTTTCACTGATCATCAATTAGAATCAATGTTGGAAATGCACGCATCCAGGGTATGGCGAAAGACCTAGGCCTGAACATCGGTTACCGCTTCAACTGGGTCACGTCGATCTTCTACATCGTCTACATGTTCGTCGAGGTCCCTTCAAACATTCTGTTAAAGATGATCGGCCCGAAGTACTACTTGCCACTTCTGGTTTGTGGATTTGGTTTCGTGTCGATGTGCTGTGCTTTTGTGCAAAGCTTCGAGGGACTGTTAGCCGCAAGGGCCTTCCTTGGTGTGTTTGAGGGTGGTGTAATGCCGTATGTGTCCTTCCTTGACTTGCATAACGAAAGCTTACGAAAGCTTACGAATTATATGTAGTGGCCTCGCATTCTTCATCACCTGCTTCTACAAGCGCAACGAACTCCTGTTCCGCATCGGTATCTACGTTTCTGCCGCGTCCATGGCTGGCGCCTTCGGAGGTCTCCTTGCCACCGTGTAAGTCACTGCTTTCAACTGATGTTTATTTGAATGACAACAACTGCGTTCCTAAAAGAAACTTCAACAGCTAATTTGGGTTAGCCTCGCTCGCATTCCTCCGTGGGGGATTTCTACCATGGTCATTCATACCTGGCGTAACATCTTCTTCTTCGAGGGACTTATCACGTGCCTCGTAGGTCTCGGTGCGCCCTTCTTGATGCCTCGCAGCCCTCAGGACTGCTGGTTCCTGAACGAACGCGAACGCATGATTGCTACGAAACGACTTCAGCTGAAGGGTGGAGCCGATGAGAACGAAAAAGTGGAGGTGCACCACGTCAAGAGAGCCCTGCTGAACATCACCAACTACTTCTGCGCTCTGGGCTTCTTTTTTATTAACATCACCGTTCAGGGTATTTCAATCTTCCTGGTAAGCCAATACCCTCCCAAAGATAGAACGTCCGCTAATGGCTACCACTAGCCCACCATCTTGAATGATCTTGGTTGGACAGCTACTAAGTCGCAGCTTTACTCTGTACCTCCGTACGTTTGCGCTTGTGTCATTGCTATCGGCATTGCATTTGTCTCGGACAAGACGAACCGTCGCGGTATCTACCTGGTCCTCTTCACCCTCCCCGCTATTGCTGGCTTCGCTATTCTGCGATGGGCAACCGACCCTAATGTCCGATACGGCGGTATCTTCTTGATTACAATTGGTGCCTTCCCCGGAGGTCCAGGCTTCCTCACCTGGGCAGCAAACAACGCGGCCGGACCTGCTGTGCGCTCTGTCTCTACTGCTTACGTGGTCACTCTTGGTACTGCTGGTGGCATCCTTGCTACTTGGTAAGTTGTAGCTCAAGAGCATTCGAGTCGCAAATAATAGACTAACGCATGCGCAGGACATATACTATCAAAGACGCGCCGAAATACAAAAATGGCCATACCATCAACCTGGTCGGTCAAATCTGCGTACTGGTATTGTCTGTCGGTTGTATCGTCTACTGCAAGTGGGAGAACAGGCAGCGCGACATGGGCAAGCGTGATCACCGTTTGAATGGAACGGAAGCCCAGGTCAAGGATCTCGGGTACAGACACCCAGAGTTCCGCCTCATGCAATAAACATGGGGTGCTATGATTCGATACGGCTCAACGCTTCGTTCGTCTTACTTTTACTGCTCAATATTGGCATAATGACATGACTGCTGTCCTGCTGTCACATGGGAATTCAACCTCTCCGGCATATTTCAACCTCTCCCGCATATACCTCCTAGTTCATGGGTTATTGAGTTCGTCTACTTCGTTCATTGTGAGGCAGTCACGGTGCTATCAGAGTTAAAACATGTCGTTTACTGCTGCTGAAGCGGAATGAATAGTATACATGTGGAATGCTTGAAAGTGCGTCATTGACCCGTGCCCGGAAGTGCGGCATGGCGGGGCATGGCGGGGCACGAAGATGGTGAAATGAGTTTGGAGGTGCAACTTTGGAATGTCTACAGCGAACAAACAAAATTTGAAGTGGGCGTTTGTTATTTGGTACTTGAGCCAAAGGTCAAACTTGGTGGGAGCAATTATTGTATCTGAGTCACTCTCTGGCATGCTCACCCTCCACAGCGCCCTTTGCGCCATCTGTGACTGACGCGCAAATCTTTTCCTGGACACTCCGACTAGCTTTTCGGCCAATTCCGCGTCTCCATGGGCATTTGACAAGCCACCCGCCTGCCGCACCCGCCTGTCTCTCTTCGCCTCTCGTCCTCACCATGTCCACTACCGTTGTTCTCGGCGCCCAATGGGGCGACGAAGGCAAGGGCAAGCTCGCCGACATCCTCGCCCACGAATCGCAAATCTGCTGCCGCGCCCAGGGCGGTAACAATGCCGGCCACACGATTGTTGCGAACGGTATCACCTACGACTTCCACATCCTGCCATCCGGCCTCGTGAACCCAAACTGTGTCAACGTCATCGGGAGCGGTTGTGTGGTACATGTGCCGAGCTTCTTCAAGGAGCTGGAGGCGCTGGAGAAATACGGACTGAAGACGGATGGGAGGATATACATCTCGGACCGCGCCCATGTTGTGTTTGACGTACACCAGCTGGTGGATGGCCTGGAAGAGGTCGAGCTGGGTGGAGGCTTCATTGGTGCGGAAACTGTGTCGTACAAGACGGGGGAGGCAGGCTGACTTTGGGGACAGGCACAACCAGGAAGGGCATTGGCCCCGCATACAGCACCAAGATGACCAGGAGCGGGCTGCGCATGTGTGACCTGTTCGACGAGGCCATCTTCGAGAAGAAGCTTAGGAGGCTGGCCATGGGTTTCCAGAAACGCTTTGGCGACCTGCTCAAGTACGACGTGGACGACGAGATTGCGAGATACAAGGTGTGACCATTAGTCTCCTTGGTCGCCGTCCAAGAACTGACCATCTGCGCCAGGACCTCCGCGAGAAACTCGCGCCCTACGTCGTCGACCAGATCCCGCTCCTCGCATCGGCCAAGGCGAAGAACGCAAATATACTGGTCGAGGGCGCGAACGCGCTGATGTTGGACATCGACTACGGAACATATCCCTTCGTCACATCGTCAAACACGGGTCTCGGGGGCGTCATCACAGGGCTAAACCTGGGATGGCGGTCACTCAAGGAAGTCATTGGCGTCGTGAAAGCCTATACCACACGGGTCGGATCGTGAGTTCTCAGAGTGCGTCTGCGCGGGGACAGAGAGCTAACAACGAGTAGCGGACCCTTCCCCACCGAGCAGCTCAACAAGTTCGGCGACAAACTCCAGTCAGTCGGCCACGAAGTCGGTGTGACAACCGGACGCAAGCGCCGCTGCGGCTGGCTCGACCTCGTCGTAGTCAAGCACTCGCACGCCTGCAACGACTACACCGCCATCAACCTTACCAAGCTCGACGTCCTCGATGACTTTGATGAGCTCAAAGTCGCAACATCCTACTCCATCAATGGCGAAAAGCTCGAAGGCTTCCCGTCAAACCCCGAGCTGCTGGCCCAAGTCGAGGTGCAGTACGAGACGCTGCCTGGCTGGAAGAAGCCTACAACCGGCGCGACGAGCTACTACGACCTCCCCATTCAAGCGCGGAGTTATATCGAGTACATTGAGAAGTTTGTCGGAGTCAAGGTCAAGTGGATTGGTGTTGGGCCTGCGCGTGACCATATGATTAGCAGATCGTAGGTCCCGCGATGCCCCTCATGCGGCTTGAATATAGAAAGATAGAGATAGATCAATGCGGAACTGTCTAGTGTGCATACCTTGGCTCAACATTGCAGAAAAGATTGTTAGCTTTAGTTGATGGCTTCTGCCCAGGTGGTCCCTTGCCCTCGTCATCCCGCCACGGTGCCGTGATCGAATCACTCGGCCCGACAGAACCTCTTCATTCTACAATATGCGCTACACGATCGGCCCCACCGCCTCAATGTCATCCACGGACGAACATGACGACTGGTAACACAAGAAGTGTATTTTGCAAAGGTTTCCAATAGCGCCAGAAGGCCTAAATGTATGGAAGACGTCATGGACGTCCAATCGGGCTCCTAGACCAGGTATGAAACGTACCGAGCGCTAGAGCTTGCGCTGGTCCAAAGAGTATAGATGGAGAAGTGCCGGACCCCCCGCATCTTGCCCGGATACCAACACCATCAATCATGTTCAGCAAGACGATCCTCGGCCTCAGCGCAGCGCTGCTTGCGGGCGCGAATGCGCAGACGGCACCTGGCTTTCCTATCCAGGCGAGCGAACAACTCATTGTCGCGTATGGCAACAACACCGTCTCGCCTGGAGGAGAACGGATCCCGCGTGGCGGTAAGTCTTCCGCATACCTACTTCCCTACACATCCCATCTCTGTCCAGACGAGACAGCATTCGGACCTTACGCGCGACCAGCATTCTAACCCCCACAACAGAGACGGCGCAACCCCCCAGCATCACCAGCCCAGTCTGGCCCGCCGACAAATCCGGCCCCACCCAATGCCTCCTCCTGATGGTCGACCTCGACGTCCCGAGTAACAACTCGCGCGTGCAACTCGTGCACTGGCTCGCCACAAACGTCACCCGGCTCAACACCAGCTCCACCGCCTCACTCCTCAACATCCCCGCCGCCCCGGTACCGTACCTCCAGCCCTCCCCGCCTGTAGGCGACGTCCCGCATAGCTACAGCTTCGTACTCTTCCCGCAGCCCGCCAACTTCAGCATCCCGGCCCAGTACAGCGATTTGGCGGATAATCGCGTGGGCTTCAATGTGAGTCGGTTTGTGGCGGACGCGGGGTTGGGCGGGGCGCTGGCCGGCAATTGGATTACGGTGCAGAATCTTACGGGTACGGCTACGATGGAGTTTCCGCCTGCGAGGCCGACGGCGACGGCGACGGGGAATAGCAGTACGTCTATGCCGCCGTTTGAAGGGGGTGCGACGCCGATGAGGATGGGTGGTTTGGCGGGTTGGTTGGGGGTGGGGACTGCCGTATTTGCTGGGGTTGCGGCGTTTGGGCTGTGAGGAGTTAGCGAGATGGTCGGTATGGAAAAGTATTGGGGGATGGGGCTAGAGTGAGGTGGGGTTAGAAAGATTACAATCTGAAAAAAGCGACATCCTTTAGAGGTACTTTTCGTTCATGTGGGATCAAGATATGATGACTTTCTGCCATGGCTAATATGTGGCATATTTTCTATCAAAAGAGACGAATACCGTTTCCTCACCACTCATGGACTAGAAGAAAATCTTGGCATTCCTTTGTGTCACAAGAAGGTTTTCCGTGTCATGGCTAATTCGTTTGCAAGTCCGTATTGAGGAGTCTTACACCATCGCCCTCGCATTTCCATCAGGCAGCCCGTTTTCCTCTTTCATCAGTTCCCTCCCACTAACAACCATGCCTACTCAGCACTGTTATTCTTCGCCGCCGCCTGCGCAACTTTGATAAGCGCAGCCGGCGCATCATCCCACGGCATAACCAATTCGACGAACCGCATCTTCTTCGTCTCGCCACTCGAGAACTCCTCATCCTTGAACAGCTTTTCCACTTCCTCCTTGCTCTTCACCCTATACGTCAGCACACTACCCGGCTCAGCACCGAAAACTGCGGGGATGTCCTTGTACTTCCACTCCTGGACGTCATTGTAGGCATCGTTCCAGCCGTGGATGAGGCGCTCAATCGTGTAGCCCTTATTGCAGATGACAAAGATGATGGGGTTAAGCTTGTTGCGGATCATGGTGGAGACTTCTTGGGCCGTGAGCTGGAAGGAGCCGTCACCGGTGAAGAGGATGGTACGCTTGATGTTCATTTCCTGGGCGGCGAGCGCGGCGCCTTGACATGAGCCTGTTGCATAGCCGATGCTGCCCCAGAGAACCTGTGAGATCGCGTTGACGCCGGACGGGAAGCGGGTCTCCCAGATACCAAAATTGGAGGTACCGGTCTCGGTGATGAGAACGTCGTCCTTTTGTAGCCACTGGCCGAGCCGAGGCCAGAACCAGGCGTGTTTGATAGTCGGTTCAGAGGATGCGGTCTCCTTCTCTGGGATGTTGTTGTTTGGAATAGGGCCGGATTCGATGTTGAGCTTCCCGAGCTTGGCTGTGACCTTTGCGAGCACGCCGTTCATCCGTACACCAGGGTATTCGGAGTATCGCACCTTGGTTCCGTAGCTGTGGAAGTCGATGGTAGTCAGCTGCGACATGCGGATAGTAAAGCCCGCAGTGTTGAAGTCTGACTTGATAGCACCGATGCTAAGAACAAGATCCGAAGACTCGACACGTTCCCGGACGCCCGCATTAGACCCGTCGCCGGCGTACACGCCTCCGTAATTAGGTAGTGTCTCGTCCACCGCGCCTTTGCCCATGGGTGCAACAAACGTGGGGATGCCTGATTTCTCGATAAGCGCATGGGTCTCTTTCAAAGCTCGATGGCGGATAGCACATGCGTCGACGAGGATGACGGGGTTCTTTGCGGCATGCAGGTACTTCAACACCACATCAACAACGTAGTCTTCCGCCTCTTGATCGTTCGACGCATACTCCAATTCTAGAGGTGTGTTCAGCCTGTCGCCGTCGATTTTCTTCTCTACCATATCGCTAGGCAGGGAGATATAGACCGGTCTTGATTGCAGGTAGCACTCCCGAATCGCGTTGTCGATTAGCACGGCCGCCTCATGTTGGTGGTTGAGCATCGATACCGCGCAGGAGATCTCCTTGGACATCCTCGAGAAGACCGTGAAGTCGCCATTTCCGAGGGTGTGATGGAGCAGCGCCCCGTTCTTCTGCGATGTGGTTGATGGGTATCCGACAATGTGCACGATGGGTACGTATTCTGAGTACGCGCCTGCAATCGCGTTGACAGCAGAGAGCTCTCCAACACCGAAGGTTGTGACGAGAGCAGATATGCCCTTGACGCGGGCGTAGCCGTCAGCTGCGTAGCCTATAGACAGTGTTAGCAAATATGGCGATGTGGATGTGGATGTGGAAAAAATTGGAGTACGCGGTTCAAAAGCCGGTAGGTCGACTTTCCACGAGCTTTTCATGCACGGCCTGAAGTCGCTGACGCTTGCTAATGACACGGTCCGGAGTACTTCACAGTTCCTTCAGTGGCCGAGAGAAGGCATGCAACATCGACAGGATCTGACCTATGAAAGTGAGGGCAGGAGTACTCGGAAGCAGTTTACGTACCAGCATTCAGCTCATTGCAATTGCCAACCCACTTCAGCCCAACCTTGTTGATATAATCCAGAGCAGCGAGATTGTAGTCTCCCGGTACACCATGTACTGACTCTACACCAACCTGCTGTAGTCGCTTGAAGAGGTACTGTCGCGCGATTTTCAGCTAGCTAGCGCGTAATCACATCAAGACGGGAAAGCCTTACCTCAGCAACGTCGATCGGGTTCCTGACCTCCTGGGAGCGTAGATCTTGCGCCATGGTTGCCAAGTTATCTGTTAGAATGGTGAAGCTTCAGAAACTAAAAAAGCAGTGAAGTAGTGAGTTTATTTAGCGTTGCTGTGAAGCTGTTGGGAGCGTCTGCCTTTAAGGGTCCACCTGGGCAACAAATGTTTATACGGCGACGTCATGTCCGGTCTGTGCCGGCAAACGCACCTCCCACGCATTAAGTGTTGAGAACATCGTGCGAGCGCAACCGGGTGGATAAGGAAAGAGCTAAATCGGGGTTCAGTTGCACCACAAGTAACGCGACGAACGACGTGCAGGGTATCCGCTTTTAGTTAGCGAGGGGCGCATGTGGCGTGAGCCAAAGTACCGTCTTGCGAGCGAGCATGCGTGGGGTGAAGACGTGTGATGATGCCGAAAGCATGTAGTAAGTATATTTGGGCACTATTATTGTTTGTTGCTAGGTTGAGTTCATGAGTGTGTGCTAGACTGCGGTATCTGCACGGATGGGCTGATATCGAAAGCCATGGGTTGTGGATTAAAATGTCTTTCGATCAGCTGTGCATCACCACGAACACGTTCTCGGAGTGCAATTTTTCCCCCCTAAGCGCGAGAGGATAGGATAAGTGAAGCTTCTGGTGCAAAATAAGCGGGTAAGGCGCGGCAAGTGGCATCTGGACTATATGGCCTCACCTTGGTGGACCGGATATATTTCCATACCGGCCTGCCTGATAAATAACCTTATGCACCAAGAACATAAAAGAAAAGTTGTGGGCCTTCTCGACAACATACTTGAACCTAACTCGTACTATATCGCCTATCGCCTACCTTCCTTACAGCACGACACCTCTCCTCAACCTTCCGCACCAACTCCTCATTCAACGGCGTCCTTAGCCCTACCTCGCGTCCCCTCCTCGCCCAATACCCATTGATGTACCTAACCTCTGTTTCCCTCCCCCTCCTCAAGTCCCACACCATCGACGTTGTCGTCGCCCTATTCCTGTCCACAATGCCCATCACCGTCTCCTCCAGCGTCTTTGCCGAAAACCTCTCTTTAGCACCAGGAATACCCTGAAGTTCCGGCAAAGCGAGGATAACGGAAGAGATTTCCTGCATGAGTGCGCGACAAGCCTCGGGTATGTCGAAGAGATACGCTGTTGTTGCGTCGGCGAGGGCGCAGAGAGGGTTGGAGAAGGCGTTTGTAGCGAGTTTTTCGAGTTGGAGCTGGAGGATGGCGGGCCAGGCGTAAGTTTGGCAATTCAAAATTGGGGCGAGAGGGAGGGTATCTAGTAAATACGATGGAGATGCGGATGACGGTCGAGATGCATGGGGATCTGACGTAACGTCTTCTTCCCGAGGAACCGGTCCGATTGAGGTCGCGGCAACCCCGGTGTGGGTTATGTTGAAAGGACCGTTTAGGGTGACGCCGTGGGAGATGACGCCGGTGATGTAGGTTGGTCGTAAACTTGGGTCGGGCCAGAGATGTGTGTTTGCGTCTTCGATCATGCCTGCGCCGTTTTGGAGAAACACGACTGTGGACGTCCTCGAGAGGCGAGGTATAAGAGGCCGGAGGGCAGCGACGGTCTGCGTGGACTTGACGCATACGATGAGATTGCTGATAAATTCGTCAATGGGGTAGCGTGAGTATTGTTGTGTGTGTAGTGTGCCTGGCGCGTATGAAGCAGGATCCATGGTGTACCATTTTGTATCGTGCAACACCTCGAGGTCGTACCCTGTGTAGGTAATGGATTGCCCTTCTCGCGTCTCTAGTACGATTTCTTTTCCGTTCCGCATGTACGCTTCCCCAAGAGATGCACGATGGAGCAGTAGAGTGACTAAGGGCCTTTCAGGTGTTTCGGCGAGTGCATGTGCTACAAATGTGCCGATGCTTCCTAGACCTAGGATATGGACTCGCGGGGACGTTTTCGTAGTTGAAATATTGCGAAATGGCAAAATCCTAGATGGCGATATGCTTGTTGGAAGATGAGATGATGCTAGACTCCTAAGGCGGTGGTAATGGGATATTAGTCCAAACCCATGAAGCCCCCGGGTGAACTTGAATCTTGGATATATTGACATCTCGAAGCTTGCCCAGCTCAGTCTTCAACTTCTGGCAAGCCAAAGTCGAAACTTCTGAAAAGCGTTCACAGCGGATCGCCCTACAATCTGGACCATGGCTCCCCACCTACTCCGCCTGCGCCATCTCCGGAGAGGACATGCTATGAAAGAGGGTCAAAAGCAAACAGATAAGCATGTTACAGGAAGTTCGAAAAAGGATTGGTAGTCTTCATGGTTTTCACGTTCAGTTCTGGTTGAGGCGGTGCACCGCGTGCCCGTGTGACTTGAAACAGGAACGGCAATTCCGCGATTGAGGATGACCCCTGCGTATGAACTGCGTCGAGGCGAAAACTGCGTGGGAGGACATCGGTCAGAAGCGTGCGACGGGTGACAGCGCGAGACCCGGCGTCATTCTGTAATGCGGGTGCATGCAACAAATCATCATCCAAGCTTCATCGGAGGCCTGTGCCCACGACCCCCAAGTTCACATCGTAGCCAGTTCTGGATGCTGGCGCATGCGATCACAGCCCCTCATCTCCTCCCTCACACTGCGCTCTCTACACGCATCGTCATCGGGGTCTGCGCATCTCTGCACTGTGTACCTGCATTAATCCGAGCTGCCGTCCCATCTGTGTTGCGCCGGCGGCAAGCATCGCCATACCTCGAAGCGCCCAACATAAGCGCAAGCGCAAGCGCTTCTCTGGTGTCCTGGCGCTGTCATCTCTCCCCGTTGTTTCTCCTATCCGCCTTTTGCAACGGCTCCACGTCTCGTATTGTCGTATTGCGTAGCTGCCCGCTAGCTCTCAGCCCGCTTCCGCGAGCGACGTGGACTACAGGAAGAGAGGACCTAGGAGCGCAAGGAATCCACGTCTTGACTTCGGCCAGGACGACGTTACAGCTGCAGCGTCATGTCGTGATGTGACGGCATCAGTGCAGCATAGACATGCCCAGCGAGCCTCGCCAGCGCTCCGCGTCCAACATCACGACTGCCTCAGACCGCGCCGGCCGTCGCGATATTGGAAGTCGCCCGACTCGCAGCCCCGCGAACGGCCTCCTGCTGCCTGAGATCTCCGGCGTCACCGCGCCGCCGTCGTCGTCGCTCACACCGTTGGGCCTGGGCAACCTTGGCTCACCCTACCCGGCGCTGTCGCCAGGCGGTGGGACGCTCTCGTCGAGCCCGCGAGGGAGGGCGCATACGGTTGCAGACACGCTCCCCACGCGGCAGCAGAGCTACCACCAGGGTCCCGCCATGCATCAGTACATCCCGCCGCCGCCGCCGCAGCAGTCTGCGAACACGCCTGCCAGCCACATCGCGCTGCCCCCGCCGCCTCCAAGGCCCACGGGCTACAACACCAACCTCGTGGGCATCCCCCTCCCGCCTCCCCCACACGCGAACAACTGGGGGCCGCCGCGACCGCAGTACCAGCAGCAGGGCTACGACCCGGGCCAGTATCGCAACTACCCACACAACCTCCCCCCCCCGCCAGGCCCTCCGCCCCAGTCACTACAGCATGAGCGCGAGCCTCCGCTAACTTCCGCCACGTATATCCCCGGGGGCGAGTCGTTTGGACCTGGTGTCGGCATCCCGCCCCTGCACACGTCCCGACAGTACCCCGAGCCGAGCTACTCCGAGCCGAGCTACTACCGCGACGACAACTACTCTGCCAATGCCGATGGCGCAGCGCCGGGCTTCTCCAGCCTGCTTGAGAGCGTGCAGAGCGTGCAGTATGGCGCCGGCAATGGCTTCAACGTGCCGCCGACGCCCAGCAGCCGCAACCACCTCAACATACCCACAGACCGCGCCCCAGGCTACGACTCGCCGGGGCCGCCTACTGCGACGCTACAGAACCCCATGCAGCAGAACCACAGCAGCGTCTACCACCGCTCCGACAGCAACGGCACCACCCCGATATCCCCACACGATGCCTCGGTGCAGTGGCCGGCCGAGCGCGTACAGCACTGGCTCGCGAGCAACAGCTTCTCGAGAGACTGGCAGGAGACGTTCAAAACACTGGGCCTGGAGGGCTCGCGCTTCCTAGACATCGGACGCGGGCACGGCAACAAGGGCAATGTGGCCATGATGCACCAAGTCATCTTTCCCCAGCTGGCGAAGCAATGCACAGCTAGCGGGACTGGCTGGGACCAGAACAGAGAGCGCGACGAAGGCCGCAAACTTCGCAGATTTGTGCGCTCCATTGTCGAGCCAGGAGCCGCCAGCAACCCCCGAGGCATACCCCAGCGATCCGAGACTGGCATGACGAGCGCCGGGACCGAGGGCACCGTTGAGAACTCGCCCTACATCGGCAGCCGTATGGATTTTGGGTCGACGCCAACCACCGCGGGCAATGGTGAGGAGAGTCCCGGGCGTCAACTGCTCGTGCATTCGCCTGGTGCATGTTCGAGCATGCCCAGGCGCATATCGACACAGCGCAATGTCACGGTACCGGCACTTGGTCCAACTCCGGATTTCTCAGGAGGGCCCGCGCGCAGTGACTACTCCAAAGAAGTACTGCGCGACCTTGAGCCAAATTCCGGTTCCAAAAGGCACAGTCCTAACCCTTCTACCGAGTTTGCTCCATCGTCGCTGGGCGCTACAAACTATCGCCAATCAAGCCCGCAGCAAAGTCCAGGTCTTCCAATAGCCCGTCTTGCCACCAACGCCGGCCAGCTCAGCGCAGGTCCGAACAACCCGACACCGCGTTACTACAATCCGCAGCACAACCGCGGCAACAGCTCCGAGTCCAATCATTCTACATTGGCAAACACAGGCTCAGGACCACCCTCTGGCAGGTCCTTCGATGGTCGGTCCGAGAGTCGCAATGAGAACAGGAAGAATGGGTACGAGGGTTCCCGTCCCAGTACAGGATTGGCGCGGTACGACACAGGAGAAGTTCCAAACAGTGCCAAGGAGCACAAGGGCTTCTTCAAGAATCTCATCGGCAGAGAGAGGAAGAAAGAGAGTCATCCGTCTCCTGATGACACTAGTCTGGACTCCCCAACTAGCCCGGCTAGTCATCGCCATCTTCCCGGTGGATCCATATTCGGCAAATCTGGCATGAACTCTAGTGAGACGTCTTTGAATGATCAGCCACCCTCGCGACGATCAGCACAGACAGACTCTGAAAAGCGAGCGGCTGGTCGCGGGCGGGCTGTTGCCAGAGAAGACCGCAAGTACGCCTTTGTGACTCCAGATGGCTGGAACTACCGCCTCATTGACGTTACCAACGTCGACTCAGCCGCCTCGTTACGAGCTGTATGTTGCGAAGAACTGAGTCAAGGGCTGAGTCAAATATCTGGTGTGGAACTGCACCTTACATCTCCTGGCCAATACGAGCATGACGATCCACTATCTGATTCTAAGCTACTCAAAGCTCGATCACAACTTGGGAACCGGGTTGGAGAGCTCAAGATATTCGTCAAGATTCCCCACGATGGTGTGATTCCAGTTTCCGCCGGACTCGGTGTTTCATTCCCACATCCACCTGTCAGAACTATTGATGAGGCTACGTATACTCGTCTCAACGCCGACTCCCAGCTGGACTCTCCTGGCGTCAAGTCTGGAGAGTCCACGCTAGTACCCGAAAAAAGCGCGGCGTTAGCACGCAAGCTGGCCGAGAAGAACGAACCTACGCCCGAGGCTGTGGCTGATAGACTGCACGCTGGCAGTAGGCCTACAGAGCCATCCTGGATCCCACACGACGATTTTCCCGAGGAGGAACGTCGGAAGTTGCTCGAAGTTGCTGCGGAAGAGCATCGGAAGGAGACTAAACGCAAAAAGGACGAATACCTCAAGAGTCGCTTCGGGAAAATTGCAGGAAACAGCCCTGATCCGACCTCCGCTATAGGCGATTTCCCCAGCTACCGAAGTCCACGGATCATCGATTTCGACGAACCACGTAGCTCTCCTTATGAGGACATAAAGAAACCGCCGTTCGAGGAACAGCGGCTCAAGAGCAAGCAGCTGGTTCCTTTGAGGGAGCCACCACCCGTACCAGCTGATACAAGTACTTTGCTGAAGGCTAATTCGCTGTCCAGGGCCAAGAATCGGGGGTCCTGGCCGGAGAGTGACGATGGCCAGGCAAAGCGACGTTCGACCGAGTCTCAAACAGACAAACGCAAAGCGATACCACAGGGTGCAAGCGGTTTGTCTGGCATTGCCGCTGCAATCATAGGCGCTGGCTCTGTCGGAGCCGGTATTGGGGCGGCAAACAGAGCGCCTCCAAAACCTCCGCCAAAGGATGACACCTCGCCAGAAAGTCTTCGGCCTTCTCAGCAGATATTACAGGAGAATGGCTTTGGGGCCAGACCCGGTTCTGGTAGGAGCAGTCCAGGTGGGTCACCTCGCAGCCCCGGCGAGCTCACTATGAGCAAAGGCAACGTACCATTCAGAATACCTGACTATGAGGAAGATTTCCTAGGCGACCTATCACCCGAAAAAACCAACCTCATCCTTTCAATGCCAAGTGCGTCCAATCCAGCTATTTCCAAGCTGAAGGATGAATGGTCGCATTCGCCGGATATAAGCCCTCACACGCCACAAGCTCCTGCATCTAGTCTGAGTAGGGAACCTTCTAGAGTTTCCATCTATGGCCCGACACATGACTTCGAGGAAGCCCAAGTTTCCTTCATCTCCAAGTCGCCTAATCTCGAACCTGTGGACTCTGATGACGATTCAGACGATGGGCTGTTTGCTGCACCACTCGCGCGCGCCGGCCCACCCACGCCAGCGAAGAGCATACCCATTGCGCGAACCAACTCACGTCAACGGCCGAACCTTAGACTCAAGACATCACGATCTAAGAACTCGCTAGCACAAGTCACTGAGAAGTCTGCCGAGCATAGCGCGGCTGGCGAACGCGATTCGCAGCCTAGTGACTTCCACCCCGAGTCAGCTGCGTCTGCGACTTGGACCGACTCTCCAGACGATACGAATAGATTTTCGCGACGCGAATCATTTGCTAGCGATGTTTGGGCAAACCGTCCGCCAGCTGAAGCCCTTGTAGAGCACCTCGACGAGCTCTTCCCTAACGTCAACCTCGATCAGCCAATGCTTGAGGAGGAGGAAATGGATGCTCCAACAGACATGGCCGGTGACGGTAGACTTACACCAGTAGATCAACCGATCACTCGAGGCAAGGCTGGTCTGCAGTCCATGGCTCAACGCAACATGAGAAAATCGGGCGTTGGTCTCGGACGTACGAAGTCCATCCGTGAAGTGGTCAAGTCGCAATACTTGCCGCTGGAAAAGAGACCTATGCCAGGCCAGGCATCTGGCGCAGCAGGACCATCACGCGTCGCTACACTCCGCAATGGAGGAGATATCGTAAGGAGAAAATCCACAAAGATGTTCGGAACCAGAATCGAGCAAGTCAAGCCACAACGAGGATCCCGACTCGTCCAATTGGAGACAATACCTCAAGACCACCTCCCTATTCCATCCCGCCAGCCGACATTCAAGTGGATGAAGGGTCAGCTCATTGGTAAAGGCACATTCGGCCGTGTCTATCTTGGTATGAACATCACAACGGGAGAGCTGATTGCCGTCAAACAAGTCGAAGTCAACGCCAAAGCTGCCGGTTCCGACAAAGATAAGATCAAGGAGCTCGTCAAGAGTCTAGACCAGGAAATCGACACGATGCAGCATCTCGACCACCCCAACATCGTGCAATATCTTGGTTGCGAGCGCAAGGAATACAGCATCTCCATCTTCTTGGAGTACATTTCTGGTGGTAGTGTGGGATCCTGCATCCGCAAGCACGGCAAATTCGAAGAGTCCGTCGTCAGCAGCTTGACTCGACAAACCCTTCTCGGACTTTCATATCTACATAGGGAAGGTATCCTACATCGTGATTTGAAGGCCGACAATATCCTCCTTGACCTCGATGGCACCTGCAAGATCTCCGACTTCGGCATCTCCAAAAAAACAGACAACATCTACGGCAATGACGTCACAAACTCGATGCAAGGCTCCGTATTCTGGATGGCGCCCGAAGTCATACGTTCACAGGGCCAAGGCTACTCGGCAAAAGTCGACATCTGGTCCCTCGGCTGCGTCGTGCTGGAAATGTTCGCCGGCAAGCGGCCCTGGAGCAAAGAAGAAGCCATTGGTGCCATCTACAAACTCGGGAGCTTGAACCAGGCACCACCTATCCCGGAGGATGTGTCGAGGGTTATCGGGGTAGAAGGGTTGAGTTTCATGTACGATTGCTTTACTATTGATGCCATGGAGAGGCCGACTGCAGAGACGCTGTTAAGGGCGCCATTTTGCTTCAGTGATCCGAATTACAATTTTCTGGATACGGAGCTTTATGCTAAGATTCGGGGGGCTTTTCAGTAGGGGTTGAGGGGGATGTGGAAGACGTTTGGGGGTGATGTGATTAGGGGAGCAATGTATACGACGGTTATATACCCACTTTATTTTTCTTCTTCTGTCATGTAGGTAGTATGTTCTGATATTTCTTGGTTTTGGTTAAGACAAACGATCGAATGATACCATTTTTATTTATTTTGTTCATGCCACTTAGTGTGTTTAGTTGATGATGTGATATGAGGAACCGCGGTTGACCACATTGATGTTACTATAGTCTGCTTCCCCAACCCATAAACTCTTACTATCCATAATCTACCCCGGATATCTTCGCACCCCAATTTTTTTGGGAAACATCTCACGCCGTACTTGGGTCGCACAAATATCTCCAGACACTCTTCATCGATTTTCCTTGCTTCTAAGATGCCGCAAACAGATCCCAGCCATCCACACCATCACCACCTGCACCCTCCTCAGCGCAAACAACCAGACTCTCAAAGACCAACTGAACACCCGCTGCGCCCTAGCCCTCCAACCCAAGCAGGCAACCACTCTCTGTCTCCAGCGCCTCCAAACCAGGAATCAAGGGTTTGATCGGGAAAACGCCGCACCCGTATCCCGCATATCCCTCCTCTCAAAAAATCAGGCAAAATACAGCAACACAAACACGGGGCTTATGGAACATAATGTTGCACTTCGTGTAGCGCAGCAGAGGCTATGGACGGAGAATAGTGCATTGAAATCGAACGAGGGCTGGCTATTGCTGAGGAATGCGAGATTTGATGTTAGGGTGGAGGAGAAGGAGGAGAAGGAGGAGATGTATAGGGATTGGTGGGGGGAGGAGGGGATGTACTGGTGGTGCTATGTGTGTTGGTTTGTTATTGGGGTAATCCTGGCCGCGATTGCGAGGGTGCTACTTTTCTGAGTTGGGAAGGAAGAAGGTGGTGGTGAGGTACTGTAGTTTTGGGGATTCTACAACAAAGTGTCTAAGTGTTCTGGGCTCCAAGTTATCCGAGATTTACAAAGAAACAAGTCTGCAACCAACCCCCGACTAGCCGTTCCAGGGTCATTGTTTGAAGGAGCCCATCGCGTTCATGGCTGCTGATCTTCTGTCTTAGCTAAGTTTTCGCGGTGCAAAAGGTAGCAAGAGGTACGTTACCATCCATCGTCTGCGTACCAAAATTCGGTGTCGTATAATTCTGAGGTTAAAACGTGTCCATAGCAGCTGGCGCGCACCAGTCTGTCCATGTCGTCGCGTCAGCGCCTTGATACTGCATATTGACATCCGTGTGAATATCTGAACTCGCCCAGATTAGCTTCGATATATTTATCGCAGCGTCATGGAACGATGGCCTACCTTGGTAACTGCCTATGTCTGCATATGCTGACATCGACGCTGTCGCAAAGGGTGTCTCTAACCTCGCATGGGCCTCACCGGATGCCGTTGAGCCTGCGATGCCTAAAACGACACCAAAGGCCGTAGCGGCTTTGCGAGCCTCCTTTGATTCGCTGCTTGATCGGAGCCAAATGCCGTGTGTTCTTTCAAGAGCAGAATGGATAGTAATGTCCATAGCTTGGCTTCCCACGTCGGTCTGGTGAGCTTGCTGCAAGTATGAGCATAGAATGCTGCTTGCCAAAAGGAAGTCATGCTTGACTATAGAGGATATCCGCCACCGATCGTGGTACAATTGACCGAATATATCGGTCTTCTCTTGAAGATTGTGCTGATACTCGAGGAGCTTGAGAGCAGCGTCCAAACATGCTTGTCGGGATGGCGTATACTGCGCCTTCGTCGACCTATGCAGGTACCTTCGGTGAAGTACAATTTTAGCTCTGTAGAAAACCATGTCCAGCGACATCTTCTGCATCATGGTCTGGGGTGAGTTTGCGAGACCTGCGAAGCTCCACTTGAGGCATTGTGGTATTGAAGCATGAGCGGCTTGGAGCTTGGAGTCCACTTTCATGACGTCGTCGTGAGTGTATGTTCGGGTGTCTGTTGCAAAGTCCCACATGTTAGTAGCACTAGGAATAGAACATGTGTGAATCGTGATGTTATTGTGCTCCGGGAACTGAGATCTATATTTCCGCTGGCTAACATTGTGGGCGCTAAGCCCTGTACGTACTAGCCTGTAAGTGAGAGAAGATGGGATGGAACCTAGGTCATATACCCTGAGGCCCACACGGTGGCTGACACCACACAGCGCCCATTGCAGTCAATATGCGAGCACTGACGATGCGAAAGAGCATAGGTGTCAGGTCAGTCTCGGGCCGAGACGGCGGCATGCACTTTGTGGCTTTGCCGAACTCCCGGTCTTGAAGGTTGGACAGCTCCATCGTGTCGGCCTGCCATTGTTTAATCAAACGCGGAAGGCCCACCTGAGCGGATATGATCAGATCCAGCGCAACGATGGTGGCCCAGATACGCCTCCGCATCTCACTGCTAAACGGGGTCATGCCTTGAAAGTGCCGCGGATCACGGTGGTAACACATACGCATTGCTATCTGGATGATGGTGCCAACGAGAATCCAAACATCTGGCTCAGCATCGTTACTGAGGAAGAGCTCAACGGTAAAGTATAGCATCAACGTCTCCAGTGCATGAGGTCCACCCTTGATATAGTCGCCCAGAATGAGGCACTGGACTATCCTTTGGCGGAACGCTCCCACCGTTAGCTGAAGGTATTGTTCATCGGGACTGCCAGCCGCCGTTTGCACAGAGGGATCCAACTTGTATCTTTGGAACTGAGTAGCCAGACACATGATGGTGAACAGCAGGCCGAGCCATATGACGGGCGTGCTTGATGGATTCGCCAAAACTCTTCATATTAACACGGCGTTAGCCGTAATCCTCGGAGGGGGAAAGCTACGTGGGCATCACCTCGTTCAAGAACTCAACGCTATGTAATACGGCTTGTGGGCCTGATGTAGATGAGGAACAAGATGGGAGAGACTGGGCTTCCCTGAGGGATTCCTGCTGTGATGTTGCGGAATGGTTCTGTCTGACCATCAAATGACAGGCGGAGCAGGCAATTGGTGCAAGTGGTGGTCAAGGTGAGGAATCATCCCAAGCACCACTACCCAAAACCACTTCACGGGGCCGCAACATCACCCTTCCAAGTAAATTTAGATAGTACAAATTGATCGCATTGCCTTTTTTACTACTCCTTCACACTCTCATGTGGTTGCAGCAACTGGTTGTGGTGTCGCAAACCTCCCCTTTATCCTGGAAGAAGACAACGACAGCAGCCATGGCGGAGGTAGTCAGGGGAACGTTGTAGCTTGTTAGAAACGGGATAACAACCTTGATTACTACTTCAATTCTCCCAACAGCCCTGATCTTTCACCCATAGAAAACTGCTGGCAAGTAATGAAGCAACATCTCAAGAAGTTTCCCTATTAGGACAAGTTTGAGACAAGAGAATTAGCATGTGAAGGCTGGGGAAACGTCTCACAAGGTTTCATTAATGATCAGATTAATCAGATGCCCAAAAGACTGCAAACTTGCATTGATATGGATGGTACAGTACTAGTGCAAAAGTCTCTGGACTAATTCTTGGCAACACCTCAACATCCTGCAATGCAAAAAATCACACCAACTTCAATCACCCATAACTCAACCATGCCATGTTCTTTTAGCTCCAAAATTAGTGCAAATTGTGGCCCTTATCAAGAGCTTTCTTCTGAGGCACGCAGCTCACTTATATCAAAATATGAAGCTGGGGTGAAGGTGGCAGCACTTAGGACTGAATTTGGTGTTAGAAAATTCACAGTGTACAACACAATCAACCGCTGGAAAAACCACACAACAGTGCAATCACTACCAAGATCTGGTTGCCCTAGGGTACTCACGCAACAGGAGAAGTGTATCCTATATTGTATTGTGCACAAGTTCCCTAAAATTGAGTACAAACTGTAACGGGCCAGGCCCGGGTAGTACTCGGCTGGAGAGCCTTGGGGTTACCCGGCCATTGCCGGAGATAGATGACATGGAGACCCGCCGTTCCGGAGGTCAAACCGGAAGACGGCTTGGGATTACCACCACTCCAACAAGATGAACCGGCAACCACCCGGAAATATCCGGGGAACTATAAAGGCAGGAGAGGAACACTAGATAGCCCGTTATCAAATCCATCTGATTATTTCTAGCATCTACCCTCAGGGTCAGCCCCCTACACAAACAGCTTATTGAGGATGCAGGCTTCAATACATATACAACCACCCCTCACTAGAGCACCATCTATTGAGCACTAAAGACCCATGGCTTGGTCAATCACAGATGCAAGATACAACCCAAATTAAGCCAGGCGCATGCTATTTTACGCCTAAAGTTCTGCAGGGAGCATAAAAACTTTAACTGGCGGCGTCGTACAGTTAAGTTCTCAGATGAGTGCTTAGTGCAACGCGGTTCAGGCAATGTTGCAGAGTAGGCCTTCCGCTACCTGCATGAGAAATACAAGACTGAGATGGTTACAGAGAAAGAGAAGGGCAAGGGCATGTCACAGATGGTATAGGGAGCTATATGGGTTACCTCAAACAGAAAAGTAGGGAGGTCTCCTTTGGTTATTATGGCACGCAACTTTAAAAGCAAGAAACACGGATATTCAGGCAAGAGCTACATTGTCACTTTAGAGAGAGGTCTAGTAGCTCAGTACAAACCTGGGGACGTGTTTGTACAGGACAATGCACCTATCCACATGTGTTATGAGACTTGCAATTTCTTAGAGACCCATGGCATATGGACCTTTGAATGGCCTCCCTATTCACCTGATCTTAATCCAATTGAGCACCTCTAGTGGGCACTTAAGAAGTATGTACACAAGCATCATCCTGAGCTTGAGAGAATAGGCAATTCAAAAGAGGACTGGGAGGCATTGCAGTGTGCTCTAAAGGAGGCCTGGCAAGCAATACCTAATTCACTGATCTGGCAGCTTATATATAGTATGTGTCAGGCGTGCAGGGCAAGATACCGCTGCAACGTCCTGTACATGTACTGTTCTACTCACAAATCATCTATTGTTGATTATTTGTACCTTTTTGGCTGCATGGCGCAGCGGGTGTAGACCTGCGTCCTGACAGTATGCCCTGCCGTTTGGCATCAGTACAAAAGGCAAAAGGCTGGCAAACAAAGTATTAAGATGCAGAATATCAAGGAGCATCTAGAACAGCAAGAAAACAGGGCAATCTAATATATAGTGCATTTGTTATTCCTCAAAACAGTTGTGGGTCAATTTGGTGATTTTCGGCCAAGAAATCGGAGTCCGGAGACTTTTGGCATGCGACTATAGAATGACTGGGTACTGAAGAAAAATGGGTGAAAACAACCCCTGAACGCTCCTTTTAAGCTACAACCCCAAGAAAACTTGGATATATAGCTTTTCCATACATTTGAATAGCTTCAAGCCTCGATTTGAGCCCAAATATGTGAGATTACATGTTGTTTTGGTGGTGTTGCAGTACTAATCGTGATGTTGTGGGGCATCGGTGAGTCGGCTTTTTTTTATCAACCGCGTGCCAAGCTCACCACCAGGCGACTTGAGCTTGAGCACGCAACTCAGAACAACAAGAGCCCAACTCAAGACAACAATGAGATGCAGATGGAAGACACTTCACTGTATAAACACCAAGCTTGTTCTTTGAGCGTCAAAATTGCGTCACAAGAGGGGCCTTCAGAGCTTGAGATGGCTGGTGGCTACGAGGCTAGCAGTGACGACAACAATAGTTGCAACACCACCCAAGCAGATGATCTCCAAAACGACTGGGGCCTTCAGTGAGATGCAGCACTGAATATCATCAATAGTATGCAGTTACAAATTACGTATATTTGCTCATATATCATGACTGCAGTTGAAATTTATCATTGGGCTGGTCATTATCATTAAGGTGGGCCCGGGCTTTGCACGGGCAGTTTCTCTGAAATTATGCGTTAGCAGCCGACACGGCTCGAGTAATGAACGCGAGATGTTAATAGAAGCACGCTTCCGATTTTGCATCCCACCCACCAGGCGTTCACTGCCACTCTCTTCAACCCGCACAATAAAGCTCTCAACTGGAACCCTCGTTCTATACAGACTCTTCAACTCCATTCAAGTTGCGGCTAACAGTCATGTCTTCTTCGATTTCCGTAGATCGCGATGTGGAAGGGGACCATCGCCACTCCTCTACTTCAGCCGAGCTCTCCAGCGGCAACAGTCGAGCGTTCAAAACGCACGAGAAATCGTCACCCGATGTGGTTGATTGGGAAAGTCCAGACGATCCAGAGAACCCTCGCAACTGGACGGACTTGAAAAAAAACCTCCACGTAATCATCCTCAGCTTGTTCAGCCTCAATACGTACGTCTTGCCTCCTTTACTCATAGCTGCCTTAATAACACGCGCTTTTAGCAACCTGGCCGCGACTATGTTTGCTCCTGGTGCAGAGAAACTGGCGCTCGAGTTTGGTATCACAGATGAAACCGTCATCGCTATGACAGTCAGTCTCTATGTCCTTGGGTACGTCAGACAGTCTTTGAAGGAGATAGGAAACTTGAGCCTAACTGTATCACAAAGGTTCGCTTTGGGTCCTTTGATCCTGGCACCACTCTCCGAGGTTTATGGCCGCCTCATCATCTACTGGTCCTGTACCCTAGTCTACATTGCCTTCACTTTCGGCTGTGCTTTCAGCACCAACGTCGCTATGTTCCTCGTATTTCGCTTTCTTGCTGGCTGTACGGCTTCGGGTCCTATGAGCACTGGGGGAGGAACTGTCGCTGACCTCACAGTCCCCACTGAGCGGGGCAAGGCCATGGCTTTGTTCACAATGGGCCCTCTACTAGGGCCTGTCATCGGGCCTATCATCGGAGGTTTCGTATCTGAATACGCCGGTTGGCGGTGGACCTTTCATATCCTTCTGATCCTGGTACGTCCCTGCTGCACATGTTCTTCGAGTACTTGGGCTAACTAAGTAGGCTGGTGTTATCGGAGGTCTCACCTTTGCCTTCATCCGCGAGACTAACGCCGCTGTCCTGCTTCGGTGGAAGGCTGAGCGTCTGCGCAAAGAAACTGGAAACCAACACCTCGTGTTAAGATCTGGCATTACATCGACGCCTCGCCAGATGCTTGCGGGAGCTATCACCCGGCCGCTGAAGATGCTGATATTCTCGCCCATCGTTCTGCTCATCTCTTTATACACCGGTATCCTTTTTGGGCTTATCTTCCTACTCTTCACGACCTTTCCATCTGTCTTCAGTGGCACCTACGGCTTCGATGCAGGAATGTCCGGGCTCGTCTACCTTGGTCTTGGTATCGGTATGGTATCTGGGCTAGTCCTGTTCAGCATGCTCAGCGACAAGCTGCTGGGTCAGAAAGCAGGCGAAACTGCCTCCAAACCCGAGAACAGGCTCATACTCATGAAATGGTTCGGTCCTATCACACCCCTAGGCTTATTTTTATACGGCTGGACCGCACAATACCAGATACATTGGATAGTGCCAATCATGGGGACCTTCATTGTGGGCTTGGGTTCTCTTTTTGTCGTCGTCCCTGGGCAGGTTTATTTGGTCGATTCCTTTGGGTCAGAAGGAGCTGCATCGGCTCTTGCCGCCAATCTGCTTGTCCGTTCCCCTTTTGGCGCTTTCCTGGTGCTTGCTGCGGCTCCCCTGTACCAAAGGTTCGGGCTGGGTTGGGGTAACAGCATTTTAGGGTTCATTTGCTTGGCCTTCACGCCAGTTCCTTGGCTGTTTCATCGCTATGGGGAGCATCTTAGGACCCGTTTCCCGGTTAAGCTGTAAGTGATCGCAACGCGGCCTCCCACACTCACTGCGCTGAGTATGTATTTCATCACTATATAATTACCTTAGATTTGTTGTAATCCTTACCTTCATTGTATCATGTTTGACCGTTTTGCTGTGTCTAGGTACAAGACTTCAAGAAACACACGGATCATGAGACTCGATTGCAGACTTTGCCCTCTATATTGGCTTGTAGGTTTGGTTTGAGAGAGCTACGCGAGCCGGTCTTGCCTATTTTATGAAGTCCTGGAATTCGACTATGGGTTCAGATGAAGACGTATTGCTTTCTAGGCGTTTCGCAGGTTACTGGGTTCATGATGGAAGCGTTTAATGGGGCCTGCGCCTGGATTAGGAAATAGTGGCAAGGTTGTTGCCTCGCTGTGGTATTTTTAGCTAATCTGTGTTAGCAGTCAGTTGGCACGTATCGAACTTGCATGTCAACGACTGAGACACACGTTGGTCGTGCCACGATGAAGCGAGCGACTGTATGGTGGTGTGGCATGGTCATGATGTGGCGTTCAAGAGTAAAAAATTACGAGACTGATCGATGAATACGCTATGGCGGTAGAAAATAAAGTTTCTGATTAATAAAAGGATGTAAGTGTACGAACCGGCACATTTCTTCGGCGTTCGGTTAGTCGCCTACTCTCGGCGGCCTCATACGTGAACTGACCCTCGGCTGTGGAGAGATCTATCCTCGTATCTTACTGCAGGCTGACTTTATTCCCGTAGATTGCCATGCTTCTTACGGACATGCAGCACGAAGACCACCATCGGAAAGCCACTCTTCATTTGGCATGCGAATGGGTCTGCGATCTAACCTTGCGAACGTCACTTCGCCGTCAATAAAGTGTATCGATGAAATCAAAAACTTGAATTAACATAAGCATCAAAAGAAATGAGATTTGAAGTAGCGACCTGCCGTGGGGCCAGAAGGATGCTTGCCTGGTGGAGCCTGATCGTCGGATCTGAAACGGGATGCGTGTTCCTGCACATGTAAGCGGAAGCCAGCAAGCGAAAGGCACCTGCAGTGAACGACGCCCATGCTAAACAGCCTTGCTTACATGGATAAGGAGTGGCGCTGCAAGATGAGGATGTGCATCGGTCAAGGTTGCAGTTGATTTCATGCTCTTGGACACGCCGCAATCAAATGGAAGCGACAGCTAATTCCTGAAGGCGCAGACCCTCTGTGGGCCGCGAATGGTTCCAAGATGGGGTCGAGCTTGAGGCGCAATGGCTGTGCTGGTTAGCTCTCCTAAAGAGATTGGTCCTTGTGCGGTGCGTGGCGTGTTCATCGCACCAGATCTTCACGATAGGGGCTTCCGTCGCATCGCGGTTGAGACGAACAGGTCGCACAACGACATTACGGCAAAGCTGTCATGTATGTTTCCAGTATACGACAGCGTGAGACTGCTCAGAAGCGTCGGCCCCAAACAATGAGCTGCAGTGGCGCGATTCCTTGTCTCCATCCGGCCAAGTCAGGGGCTGATGCTGCCGATCGTCAGTGACCGGGGCTCCTCAATTCCCCACCAGTGCCATGCTCCGTCCAATCGCTCCTCAACAGTGCCAACGCTGCCACAAATGCGATGCGCCGCCCCCAGCGCGCTCAACCGCCTCGTGTGCGGATGGACGACCAACAGGAGGAGCTAAAGCCGAGTTGGGCATGGCCTGTGAATAGCATGTTTCGCTATATGATCCTGCCGACTGCCGCCCCTGCTCCAGTTACACCGCACCTCTGAGTCCTCGTTGTCTTTGACGTCGTGGTTCTTTCAGCAACCTTTTTCTTTACAGACCTCTGGGCTTGCTCACCGGTCGTTACGCTCTTTAGCACTCTTATAGTCTTCCTTTGACTTCTTTGTCCTTACGTCGTTTGCATCAGGCTCACGTCATTTCGGTCCTCCAGTAGAAGTACGAACACATTCGAGATGGCGAACTTCAGCAAGCCGCAGAGCATGATGACTATGCTAGTCGCCCTGCTTTCCGTCCTTCAATTCACCGTTGCTTTCCAGCACGGGCATAAACACCATGCGCATCCCGCCCGCCACCCTGATGCTGCCGTCGAGGCCCATATGAACGAGGTTGCTGGAGAGCTTGAGAAGCGTCAATCGGGCGGCTTCATTGCTATCACTGGTGTATGCAGCGCTGGAACTGACTCGAATGGCGCTTGCAACAGCGGCTCGACCGCTGCTCCCCGTCTTGAGATCCGTCAGTTGAAGCAAAATGCCGACCAATGGAACCTGTACCTGCTCGGTATGGAAAGGTTCATGGCCAAAGATAACAGCGACATGCTGTCCTATTACCAGGTCTCTGGTGTTCACGGTCGTCCCTTCCAGACATGGAACAACTTCCCCACGCCCCTTCTGAACCAGCAGGGTTTCTGCCCTCATGGAGGCACACTCTTCGGATCATGGCACAGGCCCTACCTTGCTATCTACGAGGTACGTCAAGGAATGAACGCAAAACTCGGGGAATCATACTGACAATGCGTAGCAAGCTTGGTACTTCAGCGTTCAGGAGGTCATCAACACCTTCCCCTCCAACCAGCAGCAGCGATGGAGGAATGCGGCGTCCACTCTCCGTATGCCTTACTGGGACTGGGCCATGGACCCGGGTAGCGGCCAGCCTACCGTCCCAACCGCCATGCGCGACACGCAGGTTACCGTAACGAAGCCTTCCGGCACCGTCACTATCCCCAACCCGCTCTACTCGTACAACTTCGGCAACTCGCTGCCCTCTGAGATGGGTGGAGGCCCATGGAACAACTGGCCCCAGACGCTCCGTCGTCCGATCGCCAACCCCACCCGTAGCAACAACAATGAGATGAGCGCTCGCTTCGACTCTATCCGCATCTCTCTTCGCGATCGTGTCTTTGCTCTGTTTGCCAGCAAGGGTTCTTGGGGTATGGCCAGCACTGAGGCAATCGGCGTGCGCACCAGCTTGAGCGGCAGCAGTGTCGACAGCTTCGAGTCTGTCCACGACGTTATTCACAACACAGCAGGCGGAGAATCTGGTGGCCACATGTATTACCTGGATGTATCGGCCTTTGATCCCCTCTTCTGGCTGCACCACTGCAACATCGACCGTCTTCTTGCCATGTACCAGTTTGTCACCCCCAACACCTGGGTCGCCAATGGCAACATTCCCCGTCCCATGGCTCAGTGGAACCAGGGTGAGCCTAAGAACGCTTACTCGCCTCTTAAGCCTTTCACCAAGGACGCTTCCGGCAACTACTTCAGCAGCATGGATGTCAAGGAAACCCGCGTTCTTGGCTACTACTACCCTGAGACCAGCGACCGCACGTACTCCCAAGTTGCCAAGGCTGTCAATAGCATGTACAGCGGTGGCTCCAGGTCTTTGTCCAAGCGTACAACTGATGAACAAACTGGCCAGTACCTCGGTCGTCCGTTGAAGGAGGGTGACTACCACACCGTCGTCTCCATCATCGCTGACAAGTACGCCATGGAGGGCTCGTACACCGTTCACTGCTTCGTTGGCAAGCCCGGAAGCAACTCCACCGCACCCTTCCCTGTCACCAACTCCACTGTCCCCATCGCCCCTACCGGCAACTCCACTTCTCCCTACAGCAACTGTACCGAGCCATCCACCGACTACACACAAGACCCCAACTACGTTGGCGCCTACGGTATCCTCGGCGGCATGATGGCCGGCGGCTCCAACGGCTCCCAACCCGTAATGACCGAGGGCTCTATCCCCTTGACCACCTGCCTCCAGGGAAAAGAACACTACGGCTTGCTTGAATCCCTGAACCCTGAGCACACGGTGCCCTACCTCAAGGAAAACCTCCACTACAAGGTCGTCGGCATCAACGGCGAGCTTAACCCGGAAGACATCCCCAACTTCCACATCAGCGTCAAGACCACAAAGGTCACGCCCGCGGCTTCCCCCGACGAACTCCCCGACCTGTCTGCGCCGTATCAGATCCTCGAGGACGTCACCAAGCTTTTGCCTGCAGGTGGACCGTTCAAGTACATTCCCTCTTTGCTCGACATCGCGCTGCCCGAAGGTCCCGAGTACGAGGAGCCCGGTCACTCTGACAACAGCGGCAACCTTATCAGCGGTTTGCTCCCGGGCCTGCCAATGCCGTGGGAGGAGGAGGGTTACTGTGTTACTAAACAAACTGTTGAGTATGTTGACCCCGAGGGCAAGTTCTTGTATGCTCAAATGTAAAACGGTGATCCAAGTGAGAAAGATATGGATGGTGGAGCAGGGGAGCCGGCGATTTGGAATTTTTACATAATACCTTTTTAAAATGTACATTGGCATGATGTTTGGTTTCTTAGAAATTCTCATGGATACCCAAGGGTCTTATTATATTTTCTGTCCCCGTCTCCTAGAGGCATTGCATTGTTGTTGGCGTTATGACTAGAACTTTATTCATTGATGATTTGTCTATGTCATCTGCTCCTTGCTTGAGCGATTACATTATCACCTGAGATTGAATGTATGTCCCTTTAACACACCTGTCTTCATCGTGTCATGTCAAGATGTACAACTTGACTGAAAGTAGGCAAACATGCGTTTTTTAGTTACTGTGGTAACACTAACCAAACATTTCTTCATGTAAGGTTGCGACCCGATGTCACCATGACCGTATCTGGATATATATATCCCCTACCAGACACCATATGTCCTGCAGCCAAGGCCAGGCCCTTTCACCGCCTCTGCCTCTACTCCTTCCGTCTCAAGTCTCCTGTTCCTGCCCGATCTCAAAGTCAAAGTCCCCAAAGTACACACACAGCGCCTGCACACATAATCAGCACCTCTCACTCATCTCATCACTAACAAAACATACCTTGCTCGCCCCCATCATAGCATAATGCGCAACCTCTAACTTCTCTCCATCTTGCGTATATCTCGCAATCTGGTTCAGATCCGACGTCCTAGGCAGATACAAAACGAGTTCCTTGCTGATTTTCGTGAAGTTCGTGTAGAGTTTATCGAGGTTATATGGTTCCATTTTGCTCAAGTCGAAGACGTCGTCAGCACCGTATTCAGTTCCTGTTTGCCGTAATTGTCAGCATGACCTTGCTCACTTCTTTCACGACTGCCTAATACATACCTCCCCACGGCGGGCTCGCAAAAACAACGACATTCTTCTGTCCCGCAAACCTCGCAATGACATCGAAACAATCCCCCGTCAGCCAGAAGATCTTGCTCTCCACGCCGTAAATCTCGGCATTGTGCTTTGCGCATTTCATAGTCTTGGCGTCTTTTTCGATGGCGAAGACGCGCTCCCAGCGGCCGGAGCGGGCTAGTGCAATCGCGTTGCCGCCTACACCCGCGAAAGCGTCGATGATTACGGTAGCAGATTTTGGGGCGGATTCAGAGATGTGGGCAGCGATTTTGTTGGCGATGGGCTCGGGGGTTACGCCGAACCACGAGTCGGATGTCATCCAGATGCCCTCGTCGTATTTTTCCCAGATCTTGAACCGCTGGAACCAGTATCTGTGGGAAATGCTTAGTATCAAGGGTTGGAATATAGTAAGTGATGTGGTTTTACTTCTTCAAGTGCTCGGGAAACTGGTCGACGTGCATCCATTGGTTTATGCCTTTCTCATTCGGTTTGGCGTCCATTTTAGCAGATTCTGCACTTTTGCGCTTGTCTCCAGTAGTGCTTTTTCAGGTAATAGCACACCGGTTAAGGAGCTCTATATAGTTCAGAAGTTGTGGCTGAGAAAGCAAGCAAGCGGCAAGTGCGATGGAAGCTGGAGAGCAGCACTGAGCACCGAGTCTTTGGGAAGCTAGATCGCTTCGAGGCTAGTGCGAGCAAGCGCGACTGTCTGCTCAAATGTTGTCTGAAGGCTACGTAACGCGGAATGGTCAGTTTTTTACTCACAAATATACCGAAACTCATTTCAATTCAAACTCGAGTCAAAAAATGGAGTCAAAAATGGAGTCAAACACACGACTACCACCTCCATCGCCATCGCCTTTCTCACCGCACCCGTCTAGCCCTGCCCTAGTGCCTTCTGCAGATCCCAAAAGCTATGGCCACCTCCCCAACCCAAACCCACCAACCTCAACACCACCAACCAAACCTCCATCCCGCCAACGCCAACATCACCAAGCACCCCAGCAACAGCACCACCACCAAAACCTCTCATAATGTCTATGTTCGGCGCCCTAAACCGGTTCATATCGCGCCTTGACGCCGCGCCCCTCAACGACACCAACAACAACGCCGCGCAGCAACAATCCTCAACCAACGGCGCGTACGGCTTCCAGGTGCTCAGGAATTCGAATCTGGAGGTCCCGCTAGAACCGTGGTTTGATTTTGTGATTGGGATTAATGGGCGGACTATTGTGAGTTGTAATTTTATTGAGGGGGGAAAGATACGGTAAAGGAGAGTAGGAGGAGTTTATGTGCAGGGATGGAAAGAGAAGAGAGGGACATGTCAGGTTATTGCTGAATTTAATGAAAGGAGAAGGACTATCGGGTTATGACAGAGACCATGGACGTCAAATCGTGTGCTAACATCTCGGGTAGGATAATCCGGATCCAACCCTCTTTGCGACTGAAGTGCGCAACTGCGCTGGGACGACGATAAGTTTGGGCGTTTTCAGCGGAAAGGTGAGTTTTTCAATAGCCCCGTGTTTCTGTATAGGCTTCTTTTGTTCCACGTCTTCTTTTCGCTCAATTCATTCCTTCAAAACTTGCAAAGTCGTGTCACGGTTTGCCTCATCATCATCATCATCATCACACATCTTGCACATGTAGCCATGATCAAATAAATCTTCACTGCTCAGATAGTGTGTTCATATTCCATTATTTTATTTCCATCCTGACATCTACCTACAGGGCCAAAAAATCCGCGAACTCTACCTCAACATCCCCGTAGAGTCCCCCACGCTGGGAATCTCCCTGCAATGGTCCCCCCTCGCCCTCTGCGAAGACGTCTGGCATATCCTTGACGTAGCCCCCAACTCTCCCGCCGACGTAGCCGGTCTGCTCCCTTACGGCGACTACGTCATTGGCAGCCCTGAAGGCCTTGTGCGCGGCGAATCTGGGCTAGGCGAACTTGTTGAAGATTTCCTGAACAGGCCGCTGAGATTGTATGTGTACAACCACGAGTACAACGTCACGCGGCCTGTTACTATTACGCCGACGCGGAGCTGGGGCGGCGAGGGAGCGCTGGGGTGTGTGCTGGGGTTTGGGGCGTTGCATCGGATTCCTGCAGGATTGGATGAGCCGCCGCCAGCGCCGGGGGAGACGTTGTTCTCCAGTAGTACTACGCCGTCGTTTGATGAGAAAAGACCTTTGACTGCGACCATGGAGGATCCTGTCGAATCTCACGGCGCACCGACGGCGCTTTTCGTCCCCGCAAATTTGACTTTGCCGGCAAAGTCTCCGCCGCCACAGGGCACCGCAGCACCACCACCCAGGAGAAAGGGGAGGGCGCATCACGTGGTCAGCCCGGCTGGGGGTGGATTAGACGACTATTTCAAGGAAGGCGAGCAGAAGAGTCTAGAGGAAGACTATGCGCCCAAGAAAGGTGCGGGTGCTGTGCCGCCGCCGCCCAAGGTTGGGGGGCCGCCTAGGGGGCCGCCGAAGAGTGCGAGTGCGAGCAGGACGGGTACGCCAGTTCAGGTTGATGGTGGTGCCGAGGTTGAAGCAGAGGCAGAGGCAGCTTGAACTATGTCGACGTTAGCACAGTAAATTGAGAGACATTGAATGCTAACAAACATACCTATGCTGTCACCTTCAGCATTAAATACCTCTCTCCTCCCGGCCCTCAAAGTCCAACTCTTCTTTGAATCGACTGATGCGTCTTTGCTTCTTCTCCTCTACACTTTCATTGCTCGCATTGCTTCCTTGCGTCATGAATGAATTCACCCGGTTTTGGGTTTCAGGCTTGTTCACCGTGGCACCGCCTTCTTTGCGGCCACTGACGACTGCGAAGGAGGAGACTTTCGGGGAGGTGGGTGAGGTTTCCGGAGAGGGAGAGGGCGAGAAGGAGGTCTTGATCTTTGTGGTGAGGGTGCGTAAGAGCGGCATTGAGGCTGAGATGAGTCCAAGGTCGATGATTTGACTAGATAGTGGGTCTTGGTGGTTTGTGAATATGGCTGATGGGAGTCCTGATGTATCGAGTGACAAATGATCGAATTGTTCAGAACTGGGTTACTTTCGGTCATGGACTAAACCGACAGCACACGACCTCTTCTAAATAAATACCACAACCCACGTTATGTAGATCAATCCAATTACCCCTTCCTCCACAGCAACCCAAGAGCAATTCGAACCCAAGATCAATACAAGCCCGCAGTAGCTCAATCTCAAACAGCGTCAACCGTGCGACAGAACGTCCAGACCGCATGGATGTGGCATCTGTTGTGGGTCGCACGACACGCGCGAGCCAGACCCTGCGCTAACGTGCCGATCTCTTTTTGTCCCTGGGTCGCGTGTGGATGGGGCAAGTCACTAAGAGCCCCGACGTGCTTTGAAGACTGTCAAATCGCATAGCGATCACCGATGTCGAGAACGTCATGCTTGTAGTCTTGCGCTGACAGGTCCAAGCAGGAACGTGTGGCGATGTGTAGCGATAGCGATGACAGCGATGTGCAGCGGGGTAAATTTAGTAGACGCTTGGTTTTCACCGCTTATTTTCCTTTGCTGGCACCTCTCTTCGATGATCCAGGGGTATCGTGATCGATTCATGTCGGTAATAACGGTGAACAGCAGGACCAGTGTCGTGGAGGTCATGCGCACCCAGCGCATACACCTGACAGTCACGAGTCGATAATATCCGGTTCATCTCCACGCGAATGCAGGAAAGTCAATGATCAGTCGTCGTCGTAATTGAGTCCAGGCCAACAAAGTGTACCAAAATGGTATGCCATCGGCCAAATCTCCGCTCCGCTGCACCCTTAAACCAGCGGAGCGTTGTAGGTTGTAAGTTGGAACCGGGTGCCCTGGTTGACATCGGTGTTTTCCCTGCGGCGACGACTTGCCGGAAATAGACATTATCTGTCTGCCTCAAGTATCTCTCTCCCTTCCACAGAGGCCTGACTCGACATAAGACTCTAGAAGATTGTACTCGTGCGCCGCCAGACCCCGCAGCGATTACTGGTACGTATGTCTCGGCCCTGGAAGCGGAACCGCAAAAGATTGAGGAAGGTGAAGCGTCGGGTTCTGACGTTGGCGGGTGTCTCCTGCAGCCACGGAGACTGACAGGCATTGGGTTTGGCACGAACCATGGCTCACTCGCTGCATGTTCGCCGCCGACCTGCGCCGTTCGAAAGCACGACAGGCGCTGAGCTTGGTTGACGCGCACATGTCAGTCGATCGTGGAGAAGGCGTCGCGGAATGGCCGCGCGATGTACAGCTTGTGAGAATTTGTAGTGCAGGCCGGACTGTAAGTGGTCGGAAACTGGATTGCGAAGATGTGGAAGCACATCACCGAATCTGCATTTGACGACCATCGTCTATGTCTACGCATAGCCTCTCTTAGGAGGAGGGCGACCCAAGCGCGCCCCTTTTCCGAAACAGATCGAGAATAACCGCCATTCTAAATCTTGATGAAGTCTATACAACGCCTGGTCGAAACAATTGAACGCCAGTGGTCCTGCAGTGCCAGCGATGCTAAAAACATGCCTATGCAAGGCACGAAGCCAATAGATGGCGAGCAGGAGTAGCCAGAACGCCACGAAATGATGAAAGATCGAAGCAGCCAAGACTAAATCATCTGATATCCAGCTGAAAGGGCTTGAATTTGGCCCCAATGGTGTTGCATCGTGGGCAGGTCGGCGCTCGACCACGATTGTGTTCGCTGATAAGCACGTCTACACAGTCCTGACATAGGCCGCAAATGCACTCGGAGCAAGCATAGCTGTCCCGCAATATAGACAGCTTCCGGCACGCGGCGCAGTATATTTGGACGGGGAAAGGAAACGAAGGAGACGAGTCCGAAAGGCCTTGGGACGGCATGTGAAAGTTCTGACCAGATAGCGCTGATTCGATGGAGGATTCGACGGAAGGAAAAGGCTGCAGGTCCGACATGTCCGGCGGTGGAGGCGTCAAGGTGTTCTGCAGCGGTGAGGCCGTGTAGGACTGGAGCTGTGAAGCAAAGAATGGCGTATGCGACATTCGGTTGTTCATCATATGGGGGGATTGGTGGGGGGATTGCGGTATCTTTGCAAATTAGTTGGGACGGTACAGCGGGACGATGTACACACCGGTGTGAGATCGCGACTATCTTCCTCCGTCGCCGAAGCTGCAGCATCGATGAGGTCCTCCCATCGCTTGCCCATGATGGCTGCAGCGGTTGCTGGCTCAGCAGAGTACGCCTTTCGCTCGTAGCTCAATCGGCGGCTGTAGTCATTCGATTTCTGGCGCTCGTGTCTCCCTCTCCGAGCATTATGCCCCACTGAGGATTTGCGAGGCCTGTTTGGCTTGAGGGAGCGGGAGCCTGGTGGCAGGGTCGAGGAGCGTCCGGGGGGCGATCGCGCGAGTGACGACGGCAACAGCTCGTGCTGGATCGAGGTAGAGGCGTAGTAGGGTTCTTCGGCATTGACGTGTTGTTCCAAGGTGGTCGGGGCGAATCGTGCGCGGGGCCTGTAGCCCTTCGCATCGGGATCGGAGGCCGCGTCCTGCCCACAACAGTTGCGTCAGCTTCACTTCATGCAGGGCAGCTACAATGCGGCGCCATACCGGATCCGAGTCCCAGTCGTATTCGGCGCGATGGTTGTGCAACGACGCCAAGGCAGCTGCAGCCGTCGCAGCTGGCAGCAGCGACGGACGGCGCATTTCGTCCGACGTTCGAAGCTCGGTCGCGCCATACTCGGCGTCGAAAAAGGTATTATGCTCGTTCGTGCCGTAGTCGTACGTCTGTATTCCAGCCGAGGTTGGCGGCAGGGGAGGTGGAGGTGGCGGTCGCTCTTGCGGCCGAGTGTTGACCATCAGCATGAAGCTCTCCTGCTCGTGAAGATGCCTAGTCAGCGCAGTCCCACCCTGTCTTCGCGAAGCTCAACTCACCTCGGTCGCCGGTAGCTTCGAGATGTAATGCTCCGGGTGAGCACGACGGATGTGTTCCTGCATGGAGCGGAAGCGCTTTTCCTAGCCATGGTGTGTCAGTGCGTCTGCGAGAGCTGCAACAGTTGCAAGAGCTGCAAGAGCTCAGAAAACTTACCCCCGTGCAGCGCTTTCGACACGCCGAGCTATCGTGGTTGCGCAATGGGCAGACAACCACATTGTTCTCATCGCTGACCGCAAAGGAGCCGGTGAGAGGAGCGCGTGAAGCGTGAGGAGGCATGGCCGCGAGCATCAATGGCAGAGGCTTCGTAGCGAAGCAGCGAAGCAATGGGGCGCGAGAAGCTGAACGCCAAGCAAAGGAAGCTTCCTGGAGCTCGGGAAGCTTTGGAGGACTGCGACAGCTATCGTGGAAGCGCGCAAAGTCGCTGTTGCTGCTTGACGAAGCTCTAGACTGGAAGGTGTTGCTGTTGCGGATAGAGACGTAGCTGGGTGCGGGGCAGCTGAGAACGGCCGCGGGGCTCTGGAGATATATCTAATCAAGTGAAGGCTTTGTTTCGATCCAGAGTGAACATGAACAATAGGCAACAACGAGCGCAAAAGTCTGTCAGTCGCCGTGCACTGCGACTACTGAGCAGCGCTTGTAGTGTCGCCACGACAAGCTCGAGCGGATGAGCAAGCAGCGTTCCTGAGACGAGCTTGATGCTGCCCAATGACGACCGCAATAACGGGTTCACACACTCGACAATTAACGACCCGCCACGCTCACGTCAATTCATGCTCTAGCGGGCACTTCAATAGTTCACCTGTCGTGGCTGGTCGCAGCACCCTCAGATGTTAACGGCATAGTCGTGGACCTCGTTAGCAGCAACGACGCCGGCTACCGCACCATGAGAAGTTCGTACTCGATCGCTGAGCTTGTCCTATCGCCTCTAGGACGCTTGCAGCTGTGATTGGTGCAGACAGTGGCCTCTTTCGATTCGAAGCGGAGTCCGGCCTGGGATGAATGAGAAGCGGTGCCGGGAGAATTGAGAGCGAAATGAACAAGGAAGACGCAGTAGAAGATACGTTTTTGTCACCCACGAGGCTGACACAAATTGTTGAGGGACAGGAGAGCGTTCTTTCCCAGGTTTCTATTTGCGTAACACACGCCTCGTCTGCGCTTTCCTCACTTTCCACCAGCCCTCGTCTGCAACTACCCCATTCGCGTCAACCTTCCGACCTTTTGCTTCGCCCGCGTAGTGGCGCTCAATGTCCACCTGGGCATAATCTAGTATGATGACGGTGATCTCTTCGAACCTGCTGTCGTGTTTTCATCTTCTCCTCATGGCACTTCACCAGCTTTGCACGCTCTGCGTTTAGGTCGCCATGTCCCTGTCCGTCCGGTCTCTCAATGGGGACTCGAGTTTCCTCCTCATCTTTAGTCCTCCCGCGGCCCCACATGTACTATCTTCCCCAGGATTCTTCCCTGGCTCCTTCACGATCCTGCTTGACCGTGAGTTCTCCCCAGGATATTCTTACACGGGCGTCACATACGACCGAACATGACAGACCAGCGAGTCACTCCAGGCATGATTTTCATTCGTCGCATGACTGTTTCTTGCTGGGAGTTATGTTGGCTCATACGTGACAGCCCGTGGTAGATCCCACAAGCCAAAGGTCTTCCGCTGTTGATGGGACGAAACGTGCCCTTTCTGACTACGGTATACATATCGAAAGAATATATGCTAACCGTACTCTTACTTTGAATAGCTTGGCTAGTCGGGCCTTCCATCATCCTCAACTCCATCTTCTCACATTCTGAGCAGAGAGGAAAGCCGTTTATCTCGAATCTCAAGAAGCTCGACCCCGAGCCAGACCTCGTTCTAGTCTCCCAAGATAAGCCAGACCATTGCCACCGGGAGACGCTTAGTCAACTGCCAGCGGACACCGAGTCCACAATCCTCGCAATACCATCTGCAGCCAAGAAGATTCGGTCATGGAAACACTTTCGGCCCGAACTTGTACACGCTTTGCCAAAGTATGTGGAAGGGGATGGACAGTCTGTGTACCGCATCGTCTTACCGCCGCCATCACCTCGGGGGACCTGCGGCGAGGTCACAGTGACTTGGATCCCGGCGAGACGGGACATCTCAAAGGTACACCATGCTATCGGCATTACCTACCGCCCTCCTTGTACTGTGCTTTCGATGCCTAGTCCAATGCACTACATCGACCTTCCTATGAGCCCACCTCCGTCACCAGCATCTCCGATGACGATTGCATCATCACCTCGCACGATCGTGCCGTCACCATACAATGATCGTGAGAAGACCCTGTCAGTTATATACTCACCACACGGCGTTCCTTATGATGACATTCGCCCGTACGCAAGCTCCTATCTCGTCTCGGAATCTGCACTGCCCCTAACGGCGCTCCTACATTCCTTCAACTGCGTTGAGAATCCGTGGTGGCTTGGCGGCAACATATCTGCCGGATCTCCTGGTGGACTGGAGATTGCGAAGAACCTCTATGCAAAAGCATGGATCTCTGCACACGATGCCGACAAGGAAAATCGCGGATGGGCAGTCAAGCTGACCCAGATTGCGCAGCATGCTGTTGGCGAGGTCAAGAAGATGCTGGACGAGGGAACCAAGAGGAAGGTCCTACCCAACACCGACGTTGTTAGTCTAGGCTCCGGTGAACAGCATCGAATCGAAGTTGGATGAGACGGCGCAACCTTCATCATTTGATGAGTTCAACATAATAAAGACTTGACTTGGGAGCAAACGAACCCACCAATGCACCACTGGAAGACGCCATGACACTTCCGCCAAGCCCACGACTAGTATCCACCAGATCGAATTATACAAAAAGGTACTTCCATTTGGAAGCATGAAGCCTGACTTGAGTATACCCAACTCCCAGCAGATTTTCCAACGAGTAGTAGCTGCATATATCGCCATGAGCACCGAGCTGGATTAGGCGTAGACGTAACAACCACCAAGTCCTGTGAGAATATAGCGAGGAGAGATGCAAGAGCCAATGGTGGCGGAACACCAAAAGGTGGAGTCTAACGCACCTGTCGGTGACGAAGACAGGACTGTACCTATCGGACACGAGCGAAGTGCGAAATCGACTGCTCTGTCACATACGACGGAAATTGCAAGGGTATGTCCAGACGAGAGAACGACCAACGCATACACTGCAACAATTTCAGGCCTACTTGTCACAACCTCTCTTTCATAAATTTTCAGATGTCTAGTATCTTCCGTCGAATGTGTCAGGAGGCAGTACACTCGATGTGTAGTACTCGCCATGTACAAACAACACATGTACATACACGTTACATTTTTCAACATGCGCGTGCATACCGGCTTTTCAATCACTTTTAACTGATATCGCGACAGCAATTGTATAGACTATGTGAAGCTTCGTCATCGGCAAAGCGGACGAAAAGCAAAGTGATGCGTTACCCAGGAGATTGGATGTGGAGCTTGATGTTTGCCGACATGCGCTGCAGGGCAGCCTTGGAAGTGCTAGCACTCACCCTTCTCATACGAAGCACCGGACAAGGACAATGTGTACGGCACGGTGTAGCAGCAAAAAAGGCAAGGACGGCAAGGCAAGGCTGTATGAAACCTAAATAAGGTTCTCCTATCTTAATTGCGGTGTGCGGATGTGTCCGGGGTGGGGATGCGTTGTTAAGAATAGGCAGTCGTAAGCCACAGCATGACGCTGTACCCGACCTTCTGGAACTGTCAGTGTGGCTGAGTGGGAGATGCAGACTGATCTTAATTGAGACTGCAATCTCCTGTTGTGATGGCGTCTCCTAACAGCACGTTGATGTATCGCTTCGACGTCGCTGTGGAGGATAGCAAAAGACACGGAAAACGAAGAGTAATTGACTGAAGCATCTGCTGCATCGCAAAACAAGTGATCAGCAACATCCAGCGCATTTGACCTTGTTTCTGTCACGGTGTGCATGCAATAAGGGCATGGGCCAGCGCCAAGGCTGTGCGCAAGACGGAAAGTCGGATCACGGCGAGCGTGCGCTGACAAGTGGTGCCAGCTAGCATCGAACATCACCAGCTTCGACTCCTGGCGCAGACCCGTACTCCCATTCTTGCGCCCACTGCTCTCTTATTATCGACACGGCACATTGCATTGAGGATACCACCGCCTGCGTCTCCTTGGTAGTTGGTCTCTGGCCGCGATACGCCACGCTACGCAATCCCCCGGACGACGCCCACCCCGACTTCACCAGCTACACCTACCGCCGCCTTCCCACACTGGCTTCCCACGCTTCGTCGACGCCGCCGCCGCAGCTGACGGGCAAGGCTGCCTCTCTGATGAGCGTGACCATCCATGAGTCTCACATGATGCCCTCGTATGCCGCCGACACGCCCGACCGCCCATCCTTCGCCCATGCACAAACAACAGCGTCTCCGCCCGCGCGCACCCCCTCGGACCGCATGCCTGCTGGGAGAGAGCACCGCGACGCACTTGCCCATGGCAGCATCGCCACGATGAACGCGAAGCTGTCCAATGGGACGTCTGTGCCAAACGGCCGCCCGTTGCAGCCGTCGAGCATTGATACGCGACTATCACGTGACGACGGCCCCGCGGGCAGGAGCAGGGGCGACTATATGGACCCGGAGTCGGCCGAGAGCCGGAGACAGTCGAGCGAACGCCCGAGCGGAGACGACGGCTATTTCGCCTCGATTCACACCAGCGAAACCAAGGACCGGCTGGGCGGGACGACCAATGTCAAGCTCGGCCAGCTCGACGCGCTTGATGGTACACGAGAAGCGCGGAGAGATTTTGTTCCCCATGTCGGCACCATTACCAGCGCTCCCAGTCTCTCGCAGACACAGCCGCACGCTGACGATGCGACTTCCGGCCTGCGCGCGCCAACGCAGGCGCATCGCGTATCCTCACCGCCCGCCTTCAACCACAATGCTGCCAGCCCATCACAGCACCCCTACCGTTTGCAGCAGCGCCACACGCTCGAAGTTCCCCCGCCCCAGCCTTCACGCGCCCGCGAGCCGCAGAACAACACCGACGATGTCGTCAGCGCCAGTGGGAGGTTCTCGCCCAGCACGCCGCAGAAACGGAGAGGCTCCATGTCGCTAGTACGTAGGACCACACGCTCGCTCAACTCGGACATGTACCTGGATGAGGTGCCGCAGGACGATGAAGCCGCGCGATGGGCTGACCACATACGCCAAAAGCGAGCGAGTAAAAGAAAGCGCAAGGAAGACGAAGACGATGATCGCGTCGTGGTCGGAACAAAGGTGGACCAGCACCACGTCAACTGGGTCACCGCCTACAACATGTTGACGGGTATCCGCTTCACCGTCTCGAGAACCAACGCCAAGATGGACCGAGACCTGACCGACGTGGACTTCGATGCGAAGCACAAGTTTTCATTTGACATGTACGTCCCGGCCGGCTTTCCTCACAATATCAAACATCTCTTGGAGTTCAGTTTCACGTCGTCTGCCAGGCCTGTGCTCCCTTGCTGTACACACAAAGCTGACACTCTCACAGAACTGGCAACGAGCTTACCCCCTCCGCCAAATACGACTTCAAGTTCAAAGACTATGCGCCATGGGTCTTCCGCCATCTTCGCAACACCTTCAAGCTGGACCCTGCCGACTACCTCGTATCCCTAACGAGCAAGTACATTCTTTCCGAGCTCGGCTCGCCCGGCAAGAGTGGCAGCTTCTTCTATTTCTCCCGAGACTACAAGTACATCATCAAGACGATCCACCACGCCGAGCACAAGTTTCTTCGGAAGATACTGAAGGACTACTACAACCACGTACAAGCGAACCCGAACACGCTGCTTTCCCAGTTTTACGGCCTGCATCGCGTAAAGATACCCTATGGACGCAAGATCCATTTCGTCGTCATGAATAACCTCTTCCCACCGCATCGAGACATCCACCGCACCTTTGATTTGAAGGGGTCGACAATTGGGCGAGACTTCAAGGAGGAGAACCTAGAAACCAACCCGCGCGCAACGCTGAAGGACCTCAATTGGCTACGAAGAAACCAGCATTTAGAGATTGGGCCTTCGAAGAAGAAGATGTTCATAGAGCAGATGGAAAGAGACGTGAAGCTGCTACAGCGTTTACATATCATGGATTACTCGTTGCTTGTTGGTATCCATGACCTAGAAAAGGGCAACGATGAGAACTTGCGGGACAAAACGCTCAAGGTGTTTTCGCCAGGAGGAGAAGAGACGACGGACCCACAGCCGAATCAACTCCTACGGACGCCTTCGAAATTGGAAAGCGCGCGGAAAGCAAGAGAACTGAGACAGATGGTTAAGACCCAAAAACCAGTACCCATGGACCAAACCTCGAGCAAGATGCCGGATGAGCTAGAAGACCCTAAGCGGCACTTCTACTTCTACTCCGACGACGGTGGCTTCAGGGCCACTCATGAAGATGATGCTCCTGGGGATGAGATTTACTACTTGGGCATCATCGACTGCCTGACACATGTAAGATCCTGATATCCGTGTTCTTGGAATACTGAGTCCTAACGTCATCTAGTACTCCCTCGTGAAGCGCATGGAGCATTTCATCAAAGGCATCGCCAACACCGAGTCGCAAATATCCGCCATCCCTCCCGAGCGCTACGGCGACCGCTTCATCAAGTTCATCAGTGGCGTCACAAAGACTACAGAAGCAGCCAACCGTGAGAAGCTTGAACAAGCAACCAATGCAGTGAATGATCTTTCTCTCGACGGCACCCTTTCGCGGTCGTCGACAGACCGCGTCATGGCGAGGGCAGAGCACCAAGCAGACCGGTCGCGACAGCATGGGCATACTGAACAAGACGTACCAACCAAGCATATCAGGACTGTCCGTAGCCCGTCTGCGGAACGAGTGCTCCCTGTTGTTGAAGAAGCAGGCGAGTCTTCGAGTGTAGGCGGGCACAGCAACCGCAGCGCGTCAGATGGTCATGTTCCGCCATCACCGCCTCCGCCGCCACAAATGGGAGCGCTTCATCTCGGTCCGCCACAACTCCAATCTCGGTCGAGATCGCGTGAACGAGATCAAATGCACAATCGACCTCCGCCAACACCGCCGAAAGACTCGGGCACAGCTAGTAGTGATGGTCGACCGCCTACGCCGGCAAAGGACGACTCGTACATGTCTAACAGACACTCTGGACCCCCTACACCACCAAAGGAAATGCGCGGCAGGAGTCTCCAGAGGGTGTCGCTGGACAAGGAGTTGCCGCGAACGCCGTTGGAGACGACGATACGGGTGAACTAAGCAACCCGCACTTTGCTCACTCGACCTATACGCCGCGGTGGAGCATGTTCGGCTATCCATTTCCTTGAACATTTTCTCATACAAGGCCTTTTGCATATCCCCCCCTGGTAGATGGGTTGACCAGATTTCTCTTTTGTCTCATCCAAAGACCTCTTGCGTCGCGAATGCATGATACCATGAGCCACCCGCTCCCTCACCTCTACACTCCGAGGGCGATGATGCGCTCTAAAGTTTTTTTCTTTTCCTTTTCTTTTCGTTTGTTTGTTATCTCTTGAGGAACATGTAGTTTTTTTGGGAGTTTATTTTCTTTTCTTCCATTCCTGGATTGGGATTGGATCACGGAGGTATATGGAGTGTCGACGGCCTGCTGCTGGTTGTTTCTTTTTTTTGGGGGGGGGGGTTTTCCCTCCTTTTGGAAGCCGGAGGAGTTGAGAGTGTGTGTGAGGGGAGCTGGGGAAGGTGTGTGTGTTTTTGTAGATGATTCTTGTAGGATAGATTTTAAGTAGGAGAAGGGGGATAATGTTAGGAGATGGTTTTTGGTGCTGAGAGTGAGAAGAATATGGGGAGTGGGTGGGAAACGGCGATGGGTTGGTGGCTGATATTTGGTAGATTAGATGGAGAATTGATTGCATATAACTTATCCAATGGCGAACTGATGTGTACTTGTGAAGTGTGCACCTAGGCTGACCTTCTTTGTCGATTACGAAAGGGAGTGTACTCGTTCCCATGTCGCCGGACTTGGTTACTTGCGATAGAAGTTGCTGAAACGTGTCGTGGATATATGTATGGTACTGACTGACGAAAATGAAGTGAAGCACGCAGCGCAGAAACTTACCTTTTAAGAGTAATCATGCAACAATCTAATAAACCTCGTATATAATGTTAAAAGCAGAAACAAACACGATTCCAAGCTCCCTCAAAATGCCTGAACCGTCTCAGTTCCTTGTATCTTTGTGGATTTCCACACGGTTCAAAGTCGACTGATACGTGCACGGGATCATTCAAACAAGACCAAGAGTATGGTGAAAGTATATCATGTTGTTTCTCGCATTACGGGCAGACTCAAATGCATACTAGTCTATTGCAGTATACAATGCCACTTCCTTCCCATCTCTCTCCCTTATCTTCACCCATCCAGCGACCCGCCTACTTGTAGAAGTCGAACTTGTCCGCCTCTGCGGCTCCCTTGACCTGGCTAGTATACGCCTCCTCCAAGTCGCTCTGGATGATATTGTACCTGTTCTTGCGTACAGCTCGCAGACCCGCCTCTTGCATGATGGCCGCAATGATGGCACCAGAGAGCGGGTCGTTCCGCACAATCAGGCTGTCCAGATCTACCTCGGGCGACAAGCTCATGTTCGAGGCGATGGTAGAGAAGATAAGGCGGCGCTCGCGACGGTCTCGCAGGTTCGGGAATTCGATCTTCCTGTCGAGACGACCGGGTCTCAGGAGCGCGGGATCGAGGGTATCCGCACGGTTCGTGGCCATGATGACCTTGACGTTGGACGTCTGATCGAAACCGTCCATCTGGTTGAGCAGCTCGAGCAGGATACGCTGGACTTCTCGGTCGGCACCAGTTTGCGCGTCGAAACGTTTCGTAGCAATAGCGTCGATCTCATCGATAAAGATGATGGAGGGTGAGTTCTCGCGTGCCATCCGGAAGACGTCACGGACCATGCGTGGGCCTTCACCAAGGTACTTTTGCACGAACTCGGAGCCTACTACACGGATGAACGACGCTGTCGTGCTATTCGCCACGGCCTTGACCAACATCGTTTTTCCGGTACCCGGGGGTCCATAGAGCAGGACGCCGCGCGGCGGGTCGATACCGATCTGCTTGTACAGGTCGAAGTGTGTGAGGGGCAGCTCGACGGCTTCTCGAATCTCCTGTTTCTGCATGTCCAGACCTCCGACGTCGGCGTATGTTACGTCGGGTTTCTCGTCCTGGCCAAGCATGGCGATGGACGAGTCGGCCTCCGGGGGCAGGATGTCGACGAGGGCATTGGAGTGGCGGTGGAGAGCGACGGACGACGACGGCTTGAGGAGTTCGCGGTCGAGGGTCGAGAGGATGCGGACCACGTAGTTTGATCCAGTTGATGACTGTACAATGCCGGTGCTGTATGTGTTAGCCTCGTGACCCCGGCGCTGTGTGCGTGGTGGAGCCTACTTCTGGTCGATGGCCTCCATAAACTGCCCTATCACGAGTGGCACACTCTGGATCCGCTTGATCTCCTCTTGTGCCCTCACCAGCTCCCTCTTCAAGCTGCGCTGCTCATCCTTGATGTACTCTTCCTGCAGGTGGATGTACCTGCGACCGTTAGCCACCTACTGTCGGGCATACTGCTAGATGTTACATACTCTAATTGCCGTTGCAGCTTCTTGAAGGTAGAGTAGTCGTCGCTGCCTTCGGTCGAGAAACCCTCTAGCGTGTCGAAGTTGGGTATGGAGGATGGCAGCTGCTTCTTGTGCGGCGGGACTGTGTTGGCCGGGTGCTCGACGGCGGCGTCAGCCATGGCGTAGGAATAGCAGAGTGCTATGGATGCGAGGGAGGCGTGTTCGGTGCGGAGTGAGCGGTGGTGGTAGTGGTGGTGGTGGTGGTGGTGGTGGTTGTGGATTGGGTGAGCGAGGATGGCGCTGGGTGCGTTGCTTGTCTGTCGCAATGTTGGTGAAGCTCATGGAAGGCGCGATCGGGGATGCGGCGCCAAGGGCCGACGTCACGTGAGTCAGACGATCACTCAAGTGGAACTCCAGGGTCGCGACTACAGCTCAAGTGCTTCATCCGAGCGCACGTCACAACAGTCTTGGCGAATTCGCAGTATGGTACATCAATCGAACACGAATACAGTCAAAGATGCAAATCACAGCGCCTCGGATTGCAACATGCTGACTGAATGGTCCCACCCCCGCTCACTGCTCGATACTCAGCTAAAGGCGGTGGAAGAGGACCAGAAAGGTGATGCAATAAGTGGAGAGACATGTGTTTCCGTGTCACGACGGCCAAATGACGCGGAGAATTCAAATTGAGTTAGGCTAGGCTTGTGAGTTGCCGACAGCGCAGGCACTCCACTGGCTGTCGCAACGCGCGAACGCGTGTTCTGAGCCTCATGCGACACTGTGTACTTGTAGTTTTACGTGCGTTTGCAAAGACCAATGTTTGCGGCGACGTGCGCGCTGTTATGCAAACGTCGAGGACCTACCGGTCTCGTGATTCCAAACCGGCTTAGAGGCTTGGCGGCTTTGTCCTCACGCTCCTCCGCTCTCAACGCATAGCCCGCAAAGCGCGTCTGCGGTACATGAAGCTATCGACCGCATTTGAAGCCGCCCATCTCCCGACCTGCCCTGATGAGAAGATAGTTTTAGCGTCCGTCTACTGTCGCGTGGTGCGTATTTTCTTATCCTGCCTCAGCCTACTGCGTGCCTGTTTTGGGCCTCGTTCGAGTGCGGCTGCTGGAGGCGCGTCTACACAAACACCAACATGCTTGCTGACGGGTTGCTTTGCAGGTGGATTGCAGGCCTCTTTCCGTCACCCCTCTTAGTTGCTCCCAGTAGCCACGCATCATGGACTTCCAGTCGCCCCAGAACGGCATGTACGATCCCTCGAGCTTCATCGACCCCAGCGCAATCGCAGCCCCCCAGATGAACGGCGCGCGTGCCTACCCAATGTCGTCGGTGCCCCAGAAACGAGACTCCACTGGCGCCGCGCTATCTCTGTCGCGCTCGCAGACCCCGTCGCAAGCCCAGTTCGGCTTCCAGCACCAGCAGGCCTTCACCAACACGCCGTCGCCGACCATGCAGAGCCAGAACTATGCGCCCGGACAGCTGGCGCCACAGAGGATGCAGACGGCCTCGCCCGCGCAAAACCCCCATGCGCCGCAGATGTCTCCCATGGGCTTCCAGGGCTCGCCCATGAACCAGGCCTTCCCGGCGAACGCGGGCGGCCAGTTTCCCGTGCAATCCGTGCAACTCTCGCAAAACTTGCAGAGCCGGCAGCTGGAGGCGCAAAGACAGTACGCCATGCGACTGCAGGCCCAGGCGCACCAGCAGCAGCAGCTCGGAAATCTGGCCGCGAGCAACATGGCCGCACGACAGGGACAACAGATGGGCGGGCAGATGCCGGGCGCAATGCAGAATCCAGGCATGCAGCAGAACATGATGCAGGCCCAAGCCCAAGCCCAGGGGCATCAACAGAACGCTCAGATTCAATCGCAGCAGTTCGTCAAGAATGTTGCTGCGCTAATGGCCCAGCACCAGCGCCCGTTCAACCCTCAGCCACAATGCGCTGGCCGCCTCATAAACCTCCAGAACCTATACGCTGCCGTCATGCGCTTCAAGGGCTGTCGAAACGTCACGCACGCGCAGGCTTGGCCCAAAGTTGCCCAGATGCTGAACATACATCCGCAGCAGTATCCGCAGGCTCCTGAAGAGCTACGCCAGATTTACGAGCTGAATCTGAGTGTCTATGAGACGGCCTATTTCCAGAGACAGCAACAGATGAAGGGCATGCCTCCGCAGGGACACATGGGATCCATGGGCCAGCAGATGTCACCAACGAGGCCAGCAATTCCAGGGCAGCAGAACCACATCTCAGGACAACAAGAATATCTCCAGCAGTTGCAAAGATCCCAGGAAGCCATCAAGCAGCAGCAACTGCAACGGCAGTCCTTTCCACCCGCACAACAGCCACAGCAGCAGCTGGATCCTCCCTCGCATCCGCAGCAATCAACACCTCTACAGAGTAACGCAGTTCTTCCGAGCGTCAATGGCACGACACCCCAAGCGGCCGGGAGTGCTCGAAAAAGCCTGAGTAGGCCGCTGGAAGGGACACCGACCCAGGGAGAAGAACCAGGCCAGGCACAATCATCACCAATAAAGCAAGAGGATAACGCTACTGCTACAGAGCCAGCTACGGCTGCTGTAGAAGAAACCGAAAAGCGGAAACCGGTCATCGAGCAGGATGATGGCACACGGGTATACCAGCCCGCATATCGGACCCAAGATAAATGGGGTGGTCTGGACTTCGACTCGGACAACTTCAAGAACATGATCGACACAATCACAAACTTCAAGCCAAACGTTCCACTATTGCCAGAGATGGGTGTTATCGACATACGAGCCCTCACCATGAGTCTTCGCTCAGGACTTCACGCAGAAACCCGATTAGCGCTGGATACTCTCATACGGATAACGTACGACAACACCGTACAGTTGAACTTGTCGCATTGCGAAGACTTGACCGATGTGTTGGTGGAACTTGCCGAAGACGAATTGGAGAAACTAGGAAATGACAAACCCGAGGTAACCGACATCCTCGATCTTACGCCATATGAGGATGTTCTACAGCATTGCCGCGATGAGGCTGCGACATTACAAGAGCTCCCAGATGCCGGATCGCAAGCATATCACCTCGATCGCACGGCGGACCGACTGCTTGCAATAACGACCATCTTTCGGAATCTATCTTTCCTTGAGGTTAACCACGACTCTTTAGTTAGTGCCCCAGTGCTGAGGTTCCTTGCGAACTTCATACGGCTCGTCGGTACGCGGGTGCTACTCCTCCGGTCACATATCAACACCTTCGATTTCATGAAGGACATCATCACCTTCTTCTCCAATACGAGCGCGAAAGTTGTGCTGCCCTCTCGCGAGGATGCATATGCTGTCCTGCACTTCTTGTGTGCGTTTGCGCCTTGTCCACGTCCCGCCGAACCCGTCAAATTCACGCCATTCAATCCACAAATCCATCGCTATCTACCATCTGCCGTCGACAGCTTAGCGAAGTTGCTTGCGCGCGATGATCCAAACCGGACATACTACAAGCAAATCTTCGTCAACGAAGCTACCTCCACACCTCCCTACGACCTCTTGACCCGCTCTTTTGCACTCGCCATTTCCGTGGTACCCGATCGCAACTACATTGAGAACAGGATGTACCAGATGAAGGAGCCGCGCCCTAAGGAGGTACGGATGTTCGAAGCGCGCATCGCCGACTCGAGGAAAGCGTATCTGATGCAGGGTATGCTCGCTGCGGACATTCTCGCCAGCCTGGCTCCTGGTCCAGAAAGTGGCATCTGCCGCTCGTGGCTAGAGTCAGAAGACGGCTGGGCACACAGTCTGCTCAAGTTCGCAATGTCACTTTCCGCAACGGATGCGCAGAACCCTCCTCCACCACTGAACCATCGCGGCCAGAGACCCATGGACCACGACCGGGAAGGCTTCCAACTCATTGTCCATCGCGCATTATCTACGCTTAAGCGGTTGGGGGATAAGTCAAAGGGTGGGGATCCGCTGGTGAAGAGCGTGCAGATGAACGGGCACATGAACCACGATAACGCCGAAGATGAGGATGAGGATGACACGGAGATTTTCGACTTCAACGGGAGCACATGGCGAGTCAAGGCCGATATCCTCCCACGCAAAGAAACGCTACTCGGCGCGCTGCTTACTGCACAACTGGACGTCCGGAGTTTAAATCAATTTTGCAAGATTGGGTATCTAGATGAGTGATGGCGGGTAAGAGTTTGGGGGATGGGGGTATCTGTGCGTGTGTGTGTGTGTGTGTGTATGTGTGCATAATCGGGATGTATACACTGCATTTGGTGGGCTTCTTTGGCATTCGAAGAATCATTGCACTTGTTTTTTGCCCCAGGAAACGGGGGCGTTGGCTGCGCAATAGCAATGGCATGATATGGATACTGCAACTTTTCTTGCCTTTTGTACTACTTTTTGTACGACATTCTTCTCTGGAATACTATACCATGTTTCTGCCCAAGTGGATTTGCGTGGCTTTTGCTGACTCGTGATTGTCTGTTATTTCGCATATTCTGATCTGTGGGCCCGTTTTTGGTCCCTTTCGCTGGCTAAGTAACTTTATGCCACTCTTTTTTTCCTAAAGCCGGTTCATCCTCGTTCTCTTTTCGTTCCGTCCCTATGCAATATTTCGTTGCGTCAACTTTGTCATGATACAAGTCCAATAAAAGCTCGAGTCAAGGCTTAGCCAAAAACATATTTCACAGACCTTTACACCAATTTCCGAGAAAGCGTTTGTTGGATTAGTAGTGTTAATGATGGAAATTTGTACAATCTACTCTGGAAAAAGGTATTGCAGACCGAACAGAAAGAATAACGCCGGTCCCAATGCCGTAGGTGCATGTGCCTCGAAGGACCTACCCGATTCCGTGAAACCCATGCTTCTTAATGAATGAGCGAGTATCCCCCCCCCTCCCCCAACGCCTTGCTATGCATGACTGAAAAACAAAAAAACAAAGTTCGACCTTTTGGTTACGCATATCCGCGACGATACTTTCAAAACACTACTACCACACGGCCATGCTACTCATCCTTCATATAAGCCCTAACAATATCGTCAACCTATGACGTAGTCCCAGCGAAAGAAGGCGTGGGATGAGGGGGAGCAGTCGTGACAGGTGACGCAGCACTTGCGTCCCTAAACGTATCGCTCTGTTTCTTCTGGCCGTTGAGGAGGGGACAGAGCCTACAATTAACTTGTTAGCCATTATTCGGAAAGAAGAGGAGAAGGGGTAGTAGGATATACTTTTTGTTCGTCTTGATGTGTCCCACTTCACCACAGTTTGCGCACTTCCTGGGCGTCGCACCGCCCTTGCCAGGCCCGTTGGTGTTACTAGCACCGCCAGCGGAAGCGTCGCCCGTCTGAGACTTGTGGATACCCTTTGCCTTTTCGCGGCCCTCGCGCCGTTCGATGTTGCGCGCGAGTCTAGCGTATTCGGCTTTGAGCTTGACCATCTGTGCATTGTCGTACTCGGCATCGCCGGTGACTCTTATGTCTTCGATGCGCATGTTTAGTAGGCGTTCCTGTTTCTTGTGCTTGAGGTACAGCTTGATGACCTCGTGGTCGGTGATGACTTCAGTGTTTTCTTCGTACTCGCCGTGCTTGTTCTTGATGGTGCGCGTAATTTTGAGCTTCTTGCCGCGGTGCTCCCCATTACTATTGCGGGACATCTGCGACATGGTCTCATCATCCGCACGCAGCATGGCCGGGGTGCCGACTTCGGAGCGTTGGCGCGCTAGTTGGTTGCGAGGAGCGGTCTCGGCATCGTCTTCGACGTCGGAAGGTGGGTTTGCGGCCGACAGGCTGTCTTTCTGCTTGTTCCAGATGCGCTGGATGGCATTCTCGTACATGACTTGCTGTCGCTGCACGTTATAGCTGTGGCCGCCCAGCTCCTTAAGCTTCTTGCCGTCCATGCGATCTGCTGCGCTCTGCCCTACGTCCCGGAAACCACCCTTCATCGAGACTTTGATGAAGCTGAATCCCAGGCCTTGGCCCGTGGGATCGCCTTCCCCGTGGAGCTCGAGCATAGCCTTGCCCGCGCAAGCATTCAAGAAGTTCTTGGTCGTGTTCCAAGGTGCGAGCTTGACATCGGCGTTTTCGTTATCCTGCTCCTCCTCATCATCCCTGATCTCGTTCGATTTAATGCCAGCATCCTGGAGCTGCTTGTCGCCGGCATGCATTGAGTCTATAAGACACACATCCTCTGGCTTGATCCAGGTGCGCAGGATGGGCTCCTCGGGGATGGTCTCGCCTGGCACCGGCTCCCACGTACCAATGTCCTTCTGGTACTTCATGATCTCGCGCATCCTGCTTCGATTCTGTGCGATCTCGGTTCCAGGAAGATGCGTCTTGATCATCTCATTGCTAACCCACGGCTGCCTCGCGTTCTTCTGTTGACCTTTTCGGTACAACCGGAATGCCAGCATCTTCAATCGCTTCTTCGATGCTTCGGTGACCTTTCGAGCATGTGTACCAGGCACCTCCACGGAAGGGAACTGTTGACCGACGACCATCAGGTTCGGAATGTTTCGCATGAAGTACCTGGGGCCATTAACCCCGGTATAGCTTCTGCTCACAAGGAAATCGGTCTCTGCAGGCCTATGCTTGAACACAGGGGCTCGATACATGGCGTTGTGGAGCGTCAAGACTTGCTGCCCTGGTTCGACTTGGCCGAACAGTGAGAACGGGCTCTTGTCATGCGATAGCAGTACCGATGTCTCCCCAATGCCATCTTCTGGTTTAGGTCGTGCCGTATCATGATCATCTTTCCGGCGGTAATAGTTGAGGATCTTGACACCCATACCAAAGTTAGACAAAGTCGTAGGGTATTCTTCAGAGTACTCAGCGAGGAGAAGGTCCGAGTTGTCGCCAATGTTAAGGTCTTCTGCCGACGCGAAAGCTTCGGAAGGCTTGAGATTCTTCTTGTGCTTTCTCTTGACAGACTTGAGTGCCGAGATGCTAGCCCGCTCACCAGGCTTGAACGTTATAGTAGGACGATGGAACGACCGAAGCTCGCGATCGGAAAGCGCAACCTTGTAGAAAGGATACTGCAGCTTCAACGCGGGCAAGCTGTGCTCAACATTCATATGGCCAATCGTACTACGGACCTTCTGTTGGCTGCTCTCCTTGAGCGCGTCGTATGCCTCGTCGTTGGAAATGTTGTAGCGCTTGAACATGGGGTTCGCAAGACTACCACGATTATCACGTTTGAGACCAAGACCCAACGTACGAGGTTTCTGTGGTTCTGCACTTGGCTGTTGTATATCGAGCAGGAGATGTGGGTCATTCATGTCCAGAAGAATCTTCTTGGACAGGCGCGCCGTCTCAAGCTCAGGATCGTCCCACGTGGGCAAATCCATGTGGTCATAAATAGAGAATTGGATGGGCTGCTCACGGCTTCCGAGTTTCAGCTTCTTGTTCGGCGAAACATGATCCTCGATGCCGCGCATGCTATCCGGTGGAGTCTGGATCCCATCGCCGTCTGACAGACTTGTCACACTTGAGCCATCCGGAACATCCCAGTCTTCGCAGGCGATCCTGAGGTCGCTCCACGAGACATTGCCAATCATCTCGCTGTCGTCGAATGTATCGAGGTTTTCCAGTTCCATCGGATCGTCGCTGTCGCGATCCTCCTCATTGGTGCTCGTGATATAAATGAGTCCACCCTGTTCTTCATCCTGCTGCCGACCGGACTTGGTAGTGGCTGCTGTAGGAGGTAGACGAAAGCTCTTCTCCTGATCTGTCGCCAGGTCTAGAGTAAGCTTATTGGTCTGAAAGGGCTTAGGTGCCTTCTGAGGGACCTTGGGAATGTAGTAGGCACGCTTGCGGGGCACCAAACTAAAGAAGCGCGGGGGTTTGTCAGGCTCGAAGTTGGGCCAGGCCTTCTCGAATTCTTCACGCGTGGTCTTCGGAGGCGGTGGCGCCTGGTCGTCTTTCCCGCGGCGAGCCTGTGCAAATAGAGCCAACTGCTCGCGCAGCTCTGGGTCCTCCTCTTCCTCCTCCTGCTGTGCATTGCCGTAGGCGACATTGCGGAAGGCCGGCTGTGTCTTGCCGTCAGCAGCAGCGTCGACGACCCCTTGCATCAGATCCTCGACAGACTTGAGCGGATCGTCCTCATGCTGCGGGTGCTCTGGCGCAGGGTCGGAGAGGCCGAGCTTTTCCCCGAACAGATCTTCATCGCCGCCGTCGTCGCCGAAGAGGTCGTCGAACTCCCCGTTGTCGAGCCCATCGCCAGAGTCCTGCAGGGTTGTGCCGCTGAAGTTGAGGCCGGTATCGTCGCCCTCGCCCGACTCGAACTCCTCCTCCGGCAAGTCGTCATCGCCAATGTCTTCGTAGTCGATCGCATCGTCTGCCTTCTCGCCCACCTCCAGTGGGCGGGCCGCGATGGAATCCAGAATGTTCTCCTCGCCCTCGGTTACATTTGCTTGCTGTAGCAGTTTCTGGAAGTCATCGTCATCCGGTGCGTCGCCGGCGTTCGCCGGAGGGTTGCGGTCGCCGTCCATGGTCGCGGGGGGAATCGACGGGTTGAGCGCGAGCTGGGGGGGTCGCAGGTACAAATAGAAGTGCGCGCAGCCTACCAGCGATAGGTGAAGGCGCGCGAGGCGGGTAGAGGGTTGAGGGGTGCGCGCGCCGTCATCCACGCTATCACCGCGCTCGGGATCCGGGAGAGCTGTACGAAGTGGCGTGGATCTATTCGTGCGCTATTTGGAAGCGTCTTCGGGGCGGTTTCTGGTTCGTGTTGGGCTGTTGGTGTCGATATCGCCCACGGGCTCGCTACAGTGTAGAAGTGATGGAGGTCGTCGCGGTTCTGAGCCGCGGAGGTGGTCCGTGCGAAAATTCGTAACGGGTCTAGCGCCCGCGTATCCTTGCACCTCGGTCTGTCGAGCATGCAGATGAGACTCATGTTAATAAGTAGCAACTCCTCGACTCTCTTGTATTCTGTTTTTTTGTAACTACTCTCACGACATCAACATTCATCTCACACTTGACCTACTCCACATCGATGGATGGACATGTAGATTTCAAGCATTACTAACACTAGGAGATTATGCCTTGTGCCTGTGCTAGCGTAAGTACACTTTGAGGTCATTATGGTGACTCTGAGTAGCCAGCTAGACCAGGGAAGCGTACAGCACCTGCGGCGAAGATGGCGGTCTTGCATGCACCGAGGGCGGAGGCAGGGACGAAGAAGATTAGTTTGAACCTGTTGAGAGTGGCCATTGTAACTCAACAGTGAGTGAGACGGACTAGCGGGGTGAGAGGTCGGGGAGGTTGAATATAGGACATGGAGCTCCCGTCCACTGACGGAACCTATCGAAAACGCATACATGAAGCAGCTGGAACTCGATGACAGCGGTGTAATACCACGTCTCGGTGGTTTGACATGAAAACGAGAGGTCCCAGCGTGACGCGGGGTCGACACGTGCTTAGCGCGGTTTCCGTGTTTATCATAGTCCGTGCGCCACAACATTGGGAAGTCGCAAGTTGCACAAGTATACTTCGCGCAAACGGCCTCTAACAGCAGCCGACCGCACAGCAGCAGCAACAATGGCCTCGATATCGCCCCGAAAGTCTACGCGCGCCGCTGCGACGCGCCGAAAAGCTCCCGTCATTGACGACTCGGATGAGGAGGAGAACAGGACACCAACGCCCGAGATCAAGGCCGAGGAAGAGGAGGAGTTCACACCGGCGCCAGCCCCACTCAAGACGGGACGCGGACGGGGGAGGCCACGGAAGGCTGCAACTCAAGATGATGCGACACCTAAACCGACGACGAGGCGGCGGACCCGTGTTACCGAGTCGATCGAGCCGACGCAGTTGTTTACACCCGCACCAGAGGGCCCCAGTCCACCTTCACCGTCAAAATCCGTGCCCAAGAAGCGTGGGAGGAAGCCTCGAGTCTCTGTCGCAATAAGCCCTCCTGCCGAGGAAAGCTCACAGCTCCTCACACCGGAGCCCTCAGCATCGCCCGAACCAGAGGCCGCTTCCGAAGCTACAGTTACGCCTGGCACGCCGCTTGCCGATATCACCAACGACAACACCATAGACGAGCGCACACCTGTACCAGAACCGGCACCAGAGCCCGTAGCTGCGATTACACAGATTGAAGCAAAGGAAGAGACACCAGTTTTAGAGCCGCAGACGGAGATCAAGGTGGAGCCAATACCGGAGGCGCAGGTGAAGCCAGCCGAGGAGGTCAGCACACAGCCTACGATGCTCGAGCCCATCGACATCATCGTGAAGAGACGCGCGGCAGCTATGCCAGCATTACACGAGCCTGTAGCGCCAGCACAGCGGACCGTCATCACCTGGCTTGTCCTCAACAACTTCAAGAGTTATGCGGGACGACAAGAGGTCGGGCCTTTTCACGCTTCCTTCTCATCCGTGGTCGGGCCAAACGGCTCCGGCAAGTCGAATGTCATTGACTCGCTGCTGTTCGTCTTCGGTTTCCGCGCCAGCAAGATGCGCCAAAGCAAGCTCTCTGCCCTCATTCACAACTCCGCCGCATTCCCTGATTTAGACTACTGCGAGGTCGAAGTCCACTTCCAAGAGGTCAAAGATCTCCCCAGCGGCGGCACTGAGGTTATTCCAGACTCACAGCTAGTCGTCTCACGGCGAGCGTTCAAAAACAATTCCAGCAAGTACTACATCAACAACAAGGAGTCCACATTCACAATCGTTACAACCTTGTTGAGAGACCGTGGCGTAGACCTCGACCACAAGCGCTTCTTAATCTTGCAGGGTGAGGTCGAGTCTATCGCGCAGATGAAGCCAAAGGCTCAAGGCGATCACGATGATGGTCTCCTAGAGTACTTGGAAGACATCATCGGCACGTCCAAGTACAAGACACCCATCGCAGAGTCTGAAGTGGAAGTTGAGAGCCTCAATGAGATTTGCCGGGAGAAGAGCAGTCGCGTACAGCACGTGGAGAAGGAGAAGAGCGGTCTCGAAGACAAGAAGAACAAAGCTCTGGCATACATCCGCGATGAGAACGAGCTGGCCTCGAAGCAATCCACTCTCTACCAGATCTACGTTTCCGAGTTTGACGACCACATACAGGTCACGCAAGAGTCTGTCGGTCAACTCCAGGCTCAACTAGACGAGGAACTTCATAAGCACCAAGGGAGCGAGGAGGAGATCAAGCAGCTCGAGCGGGACTACAAGAAGGGCGCCAAGGAGTCCGAGCAACTGGAGAAGAAGAATCAGGAGTACCAGAAAGAGGTCGCTCGTATCGACAAGGAGACTGTCAAGTTTGAAGAAAAGAAGAAGTTCCTGGCAGGGAAACAGAAGAAGCTCGAGAAGACTAAGGAGACGAGCAGTTTTGGCCGATCGGAAGCGGAGAGCCTTGCAAAACAGTATGCCGCGGACCTCGAACGCTATAACGAGGAAATGGAGGAGCTTGAGGAGAGTATGAAGGTCGAGGAAAAGGAACTCGAAGCTGTCCGTAAGAGCCTAGCGGGCAAGACTCAGGGTATCTCCGATGAGATTGCAGCGAAGCAGAAGTCCCTAGAGCCTTGGAGCGCCAAAATCAACGAGAAACAGTCAGCGATTGCAGTTGCGCAGAGCGAGCTGGACATTCTCCGTGAACGAGAAAATTCCGGCGCTAAGGGCATTGCCGATGTCGAGGCAAAGATGGAAGGCCTCAAAGAATTGAAGGAGACTAAAGCCAGCGAACTTGAGGAGTGCAAAGCTGAGAAGAAGCGCGTCGAGAAGGACGTTCAGAAGACTCAAGCTAAGCTCGAGGAAATCACCCAGAAAGAGCCAACGCTGAGGTCGAAGCTGTCAGGTGCAAGAGCAAAGGCGGATGAGGCTCGTGCTAGTCTTTCCTCTGCTCAAACTCAGGGCAATGTCCTGACCGGTCTCATGCGGCTGAAGGAGTCTGGACGTATTGATGGTTTCCACGGTCGATTAGGAAACTTGGGCACTATCGATCAGAAGTACGACGTTGCAATCTCCACGGCCTGTCCTCAGCTAGACAACATGGTAGTTGACACGGTGGAATCTGGTCAACAGTGCATCGAGTACCTACGTAAGAACAATCTCGGCCGCGCAAACTTCATTCTTCTGGACCGCCTGGCTAAGCGCGACATGTCACCGGTTCGGACACCTGAGAACGTACCGCGGCTCTTCGATCTGGTTAAACCCAAGCATGACAAGCTCAGGCCCGCTTTCTACCAGGTTATGACGAACACACTCGTTGCTGAAGATCTCGACCAAGCTGAGCGCATCGCCTACGGCGCAACGCGGTGGCGAGTCGTCACTTTAGATGGCAAGCTCATCGACACTGCGGGTACCATGAGCGGCGGTGGAAGCCGAGTGGTAAAGGGGAAAATGTCATCCAAGCTTGCGTCGGACGTATCCAAGGACCAGGTCTCGAAACTTGAGCAGGACCGGGATACGCTCGAACAAACCTTCGCCGAAGTCCAACAAGAGCAACGAGATCTTGAGACCGCGCTCCGAAACCTCAGCCAACAGATTCCCGAGCTCGATACCAAAGCGCAAAAGATTGCACTTGAATTGGAGAGCTTCGATCGCAACATTGCGGATTGCCAACGGCGCATCAAGGAGCTGGGTAGTGAACAAAAATCGACAAAGTCCGACAAGGGACGTATATCCTCCCTGGAGAAGAGCATCGCCTCACTGGAAAAGGAAGTCTCCAAGCTCCGTGCTGAGACTGCGGACATTGAAGCGGAGATCAAGGCCCTGCAAGACAAGATCATGGAGATCGGTGGTGTCAAGCTGCGTGGCCAGAAGGCCAAGGTCGATGGCTTGAAACAGCAGATCGACACCTTGACTGAGCAGGCTTCTAACGCCGAGGTCTCGAAGTCGAAGGAGGAGAAGCAGCGCGCCAAGCACGAGAAGGTACATGCCGATGCTATCAAGGAACTTGACAAGCTTGCGATCGAAGCTGAGAAGGTCGAGGAAGACATGGCGTCTCAGCAGCGCGACGTTTCTGGCTTTCGCCAACAAGCCGAGGAGGCACAAGAGGCGCTCGAGACCAGGAAAGAAGAGCTCCAGGTTGTCAAGAAGGAGCTCGACGAGAAGACGACAGAGCTTAATGAGACCCGTGCAGTGGAGATCGAGATGCGCAACAAGCTCGAAGAAGGACAGAAGAGCCTAAATGACTTCCAGAAGAAGCAGTCTTACTTCCACGACAAGCTGAGCAAGCTCTCCTACCAGAACATATCGGATCTCGGCGAGGAGCAAGAAGGCGGCGAAGGCCTCCCCTCATACAGCAAAGACGAGCTGCAAGACATGGACAAGTCCTCCCTCAAGGACCAAATCGCCCATCTCGAGAAGAAGAACGAAAGCACACAAGTCGACCTAGCCGTCCTCGCTGAATACCGCAAGCGCGTTGAAGAACACGCCGCCCGCTCCACCGACCTCGCCTCCGCAGTCACCTCCCGCGACGCCGCAAAGAACAAATGCGAAGAGCTCCGCCGCTTGCGAAAAGAAGGCTTCAAAGCCGGCTTCGACATCATCACCGCCCGCCTTAAGGAAATGTACCAAATGATCACCATGGGCGGCAACGCCGAACTCGAATACGAAGACACGCTCGACGCCTTTTCGGAAGGCATACGTTTCTCTGTCATGCCGCCCAAGAAGTCGTGGAAAAACATCTCCAACCTCTCTGGTGGCGAGAAGACGCTGTCGTCCCTGGCGCTAGTGTTTGCGCTACATCACTACAAGCCCACGCCGCTGTACGTTATGGATGAGATTGACGCGGCGCTCGACTTTCGCAATGTTAGCATTGTGGCGAGTTATATCAAGGAGAGGACAAAGAATGCGCAGTTTATTGTTATTAGTCTGCGGAATAATATGTTTGAGCTTGCGAGTCGGTTGGTCGGCGTGTATAAGGTTAATCATATGGTAAGTCACTTTGCATTTCTCGTTGAGTATGTGTGGTTTTAGTGTAGAGCAAATACTGACAACGAGTAGACGAAGAGTGTTACGATTGAAAATAAAGATTACATCACTGGACGCGCGTAGATGTGGCACGAGCGGTGTTGGGGTTGGGTTGGCGTTTGGTGTTTGGGTAGCTGGGAGTGTGATGAAGCATTTGGTATGAGGCGGTTGGCTCGCGTTGGATTGGAATAGGTATGATACCGTATGATAGCATGCACGTGGGTTCTTAGGGATCTAATGACGAATGCAATGTTCATTGCTCATACTCTGCCACCACAACAGTTGTCACTCAGACCCGGCATATGCTCGTTGGGGGAATTTTCGGGTTCGTGATTATCCTGGATAACACTGAACACAACTGCTGTAGGACTGACAAATGTCCTTGCATTGTTGTACGAGTGTATGAAACGCTGGCTTGCCATGTACCCTGATCTTCAGTTGGCGTTCTTCCACTCTTCCACTACGTCTTGGAGAGCCTGTGTGATGATGGGCAAGTCCCTCTCAACATCCGTCCTCCAGTTGGAAACAGCGAATCGACAAGCTGGCTTCCCACCCCAGCTTGTGCCTGATACGTATATCTTTCTCGTCGCTTTAATCCTGTTGACAAGTTGCTTGTTTAGCTCTTCATCCTTTGCTTTAAAAAGCACGATTATGTAAATGCCGCCCAGGATATCGTTGGCGGATTCGCTTGACTCGGGTAACAGCTCGTATTCGCCGCTTTCCATCACATACTTCGCGATGCCGCGAGCGAGGTTGATCTGCCGTTCCAACATATCCCTATACCCATCTTTGCCGTACGCGATCAAGCTCGCGTAAACCGGGAGCGCCCTAAAACGTCGCGAATTCTCAATGCCAATATTCAGTGGCGACATGATAGCATCGGCGTCATTGCCAGAGGCCAGGTAAGCAGCGTTGGGGTTCTGAAACACGCGTTCCGCGATATTGCGGTGCCTGGAGAAGAAGAAACCGCAGTCGTAAGGGACGTTGAGGATCTTGTGTCCATCGCCTGTAAGTGAGTCTGCCAGCTCTAAGCCAGCGCAGGCCCGGATGATAGACGAGTAGGAGGGGGCCGTTAGGGTGCGACCGAAGACCCCAAAGGCAGCGTCGACGTGGATCCAGGCACCGTACATATCGCACAGCTTGCGTAGCTCTTGCATTTCCTCCACTCCTGCGGTAGCGAAGAGTCCGGTGTTGACTTCTGATGCGGAGACAGCGACGATGGAGGCAGCGCCGGGTTGTTCGAGAGCCTTTTTGAGAAGCGGAATGTCGAATTTGTGCGGTGCGTCCGAGCGACCCAGGCAATTCACACTTGCTCGTCCCAGGCCGAGGATACTCGCCGCTTTGCTCAAGGATGAGTGCGGCACCGTGGTCAGGATCTGGATCTCGTCGATACCCGCTTTACGCATAGCTTCCACGATCCCCAACTCTCCAACGCTGTTCTCGGCATCCGTGCGATGCGCTGATGCTTCTGCGATGACGTACTCGCGTCCGCATGCCAGACCCAGGACGTTGGAACTCGTTGCGCCGGTCGTGAAGATGCGATGGGGCCACTGCTCGGGCTGGAAGTCGAGTAGTTCGCAAAGTAAAGAGAGGGCGCGGTCTTCTACATCCGTGGCGATGGTCTCGTTCGGCAGGTGCACACCCACATTCTGGTCGTAGGCGGTGACGAGGTTGTCGGCCAGAGCCGCTGCTGGGGTGGTGCCGCCGGTGACGAAGCCGTAGTAGTTAGGTGAGCGGGATGAGGCGTTGAATGCTGGGGCGAGGTCTTCTTGGAGGTGCCGTATGCTTTCGTCGAGCCCTAGGCCTTGAGTAGGAAGGTGGGCTTGGAGCTTGGAACGAGCGTGGTTTATCGTAGCTGTGCAAGGAAGGACGTCTTTTGGTGAAGGTTCGGAATGAAGTCTTGCGATTGCGGTGGCTAGCTCATTGAAAGCTTCGTGGCTCTGGACCTCCATTGCTGTGCTAGAGTCTTGGGGATGGGTTCACGAGAAATGGTGACAGAAAGAGAGGCACAGTTCGGAAACGAAGAAATTAGCATACTGATGCGAGGTCTGACTCTCATTTGGATCTAGATAGGCAGGCCCTTATACCTGCCTGAAACGGCTTATAGCTTCGCAAACATCTCTGGAGCTCCTGTAATCTCTGCACCAGCTGACAGTAGACAGGGCATAGTGGTGCTAGTGTTGACTTGGGCAGGTCCATCCGTGAAGAAAGCGGCATCTCTGACTCTGGATCGGCAGGACCGGCATGTCGCACGTGACCTGGTGAGAGCGCGCTAAGAGCGCGTACAGGCAGAACAACACACTAGCATGCACTACCATTGACATCGCCACCACAACGCCTGGATCCCGCGACTTGGACGCTGATGCACGCGTAGATTATCGATGCAGACCCTCACGCGAATGATGCGACGCTCCCATGCCTCAGAACAACCTTAGCAAGCATCTCAAGTGGTTGATCGCCGAGAAGCCCTTCATCCCGCCTGCGATATCGCTCGTTGTGTACGATCCCGAGGCTGTTCCCACGAGTTCGGTCACAATTTCCCAGCAGCACTCTTCTTTTCTGGACGACCCAGCAGTATATAATGAGCCTACAACTGCCTCCGTATCACCACCACCGCCCCCACCACCCAACACCCGGCCTGTACCACCCCGCGCTCTCACTCGGACGAGAACGATCGACATACACGACCTACCGGAACGGGAAGGCGCAACCCTGGATATGGCAAGGCTGAGGGCCACGCCCGGGAGTGGGAGGCCCAAACTTGTATTGGCGGGGTTGCCCGAGTATGCATCTTCTTCTGCGGCGGCGAGCAGGGAACAGAGAGCGCGAGACGCAGCAGACGAATCGTATGGACCTAGTGGAAATCAGTGGAACGACAGAGAGGATCGATTAGCAGCGGCACGAAAGAATTCTGCGCCATTGTTCACGCCTACCTCCACGCACCCGACCACCAGGAAGCAGCGCATTCAGGCAATCGATGTCGAGTCAATCGATCTCACCGGAGACGATGAGAGTCGCTCTTCGCCGATTCCAAGACGCACACCTCAGGGCAAGAAGCGGAAGAGCGATGAGTACGAGGCAGACCTCCGACACTCAGAGTCTCCTCGGCCGGCTCGAACAGCCCCTGCGCTCAGCCCTGCACCTGCCGAAGCCGATTTTGCCGACATCGATGATATGGTCATGGCTCCAGACAGCCCGCCTCCGCCTTATTCGACTGTTGCAGGAGCGACGACTGCTGAGGATGACGACATGGAAGCTATGTTGCAGTTGGAAGAAGAAGAGCGACAGCTGGCCAGCGCAGAGCCTGGCCCGTCGGAACATCCTCGCAAGCGCAAGCCACTGAGCCGTGTACCCTCTGAAATTGCTCCAGCGCGCAAGATTGGGAAGCAGTCCAGCAGTCCTTCCCCACCAAAGAAAACGGTAACTACATTCGAGGAACACGTGAAGAAGGCTGGACGTTCTCGTACGCCCGCAACTAGGAAGGTCGAGCACCTTGTGATGGACTCGGAGGATGACGAAGATTCTGGTGCATTGGATGAGATGGAAATCGATACGCAGTCCCGGACGAAACCGCTTTCGCCGGCGAAGAGAAATTCACGAGAAAAGACACCTATTTGCAACGCCGTGAGGCGTGGATCAGGTCAATCGCAGCTTCCGATTCGCTCTCCTGCTAAAACCACACGAAGTCAAAGTCCTCACGAGACGAGAAACGAGTCAATGCCCACCCCAGCCAAGTCGCAGTCTCCTCGGAAGAAGGCCGGTGTTGCGCCTACACCGGTACTCACACACAGCAAGTCAACACCAAGCTCCTCGGAGCTATCCAAAGAGAGAAGAGACGCTATTGTGGAGGTTGTTGATGCATTCCTGGGTGGGGAGGGTCGACGGCTACAGAAGCACCTCGATACTGCAAGCTCAGCCTGGGACAATGCATGTGTGACATTTGTGGCACATCTATCTGAGTTCGGTAAGCCAGATCCAGACGAACAGGAGAGGATGGAGCGTGCTCGATCACGAAAAGAAGCGGTTGAACAACTGATCACGCTGAAGAGCCAATACGACGATTTCGCAACGCAGCGACAACGCGTCAAGCAGAAGCTTGTGGATGACTTAAATAACGACGGACAATTCGACGCAGCAGATGGTGAAACCCTGAATAGATGTTTCAAGAAGATGGTGGATACGCAGATTCAGATGTACTATCTTCTGGACTCAGCGGCCATCAAGCAGCAGTCGAGACCTGTTGTTAAGAAAGAGGCCAAAGACTGCCGTAATGTTGTAATACAGTCGACCCAGGCGAGCCCTATCCGACAAACGTCCAAGGCTTTGAGGGACGTGGGACCGAGTCGTGTTCCCCAAACCCAATATGTGAAGCACAGTGAGGTCGCTGTCCAGGAAGTCTGGACACCTTCGCGCTACATACGTTTTGCCGAGGAACAGGTAGCCGCGTCCCCGCTACCGCCCCCGAATCTAGGTGTTCGCGTCCGCGCCGACAAAGGTACGACAGGGAAGCAACAGTCGCAATCAGGAGAGCGGTCTCATCGAGTACCCGAGACACCAGAACATCGACGATCTTCAAGACGTCCGAACCCCGTCTCCTTCGGGTCCTATGTACAAAACTCGGTTCAATCACCAGATGAGTACGGTGAACTGGATTTCGAAGAAGATGAGAACTTGTTTAGCAACAACATGGGTGCACCCCCTGGTCCTATTGTGATCGACGACGATGAAGATTTCGGCGAAGACTTTGGACAGGACGACGACGAAGAATTTCTCCACGAGGTCAGCAACATCGAGAACCACGCACCGGGCGGCTTTGACTGGAAAGGTGATAGGGCAGAGCCTGGTATATCGAGTTCCTCTAGGGAAGTGTTCCGCGAGACCACGACAAACAAAGTCCAGCCACCACAGAAACAGCAGCCGTCTCCAAAGAAGGCGCAATTGAATATGCCTGCCAAGAATCACACTGGAATGAACTTTCCATGGTCACAGGATTTGAGAAACGCTCTGATTCGTCGATTCGGTCTCCGTGGTTTCAGGCCAGGACAGTTAGAAGCCATCAATACTACACTGTCCGGCCAGCACTGCTTCGTGCTCATGCCCACAGGAGGTGGCAAGTCTCTTTGCTACCAGCTTCCTTCGGTCATCGCCTCGGGTAAGACAAAGGGAGTGACGCTCGTGGTCTCCCCACTCTTGAGTTTGATGGAGGATCAGGTGGAGGCCTGCAAAGAGCGTTTCAACATGCAAGCGTTTTTGATCAACGGAGAGTCGACGGCAGCACAAAAGAACATGATCATGGATGGTCTGCGCCAGCGAGATCCTCAACAGTTCATACAAATCCTCTATGTAACCCCAGAGATGCTCAGCAAGAACCTGAGGATGATCAGCACCTTCCAGGAGTTACATTCTCGGGGACACCTTGCCAGGATCGTTATCGACGAAGCGCATTGCGTCAGTCAATGGGGTCACGATTTCCGCCCAGATTACAAGGCGCTGGGCGATGTGGTCCGCCAGTTCCCTGGAGTGCCCGTCATTGCTCTGACTGCGACCGCGACCTCGCTCGTGCGCACCGACGTGGTAGCCAATTTAGGTATCCAGGGTTGCCGGCAGTTTTCCCAGAGCTTCAATCGTCCCAACCTGTCATATGAAGTGTTGCCAAAAGGCAAAGGCATCATCAACAACATCGCGGAGCTGATCAAAGAGAGGTACACTGGGAAATCCGGCATCATCTATTGCCTGTCGCGGAAGAGCTGTGAGCAGGTGGCTCAGAAGCTATCCGACTTGGGTCTCCGTGCGTACCACTACCACGCCGGCATGGAATCTGCTGATCGATCTGACGTCCAACGCAAATGGCAAAAGAACGAATACCATGTTATAGTGGCCACCATCGCCTTTGGCATGGGTATCGACAAGGCTGACGTACGATATGTCATTCATCACTCGCTACCAAAGAGCTTGGAAGGCTACTATCAAGAGACTGGGCGAGCTGGTCGTGATGGCAAACGCTCGGAATGTTACTTGTACTACCAATATGCCGATTCGAGAATCCTACGAAAGATGATCGATGAGGGCGAGGGTAGCAGGGAGCAGAAGCAACGACTCAGCGACATGTTGCGGACTGTCATTCAGTATTGCGAAAACAAGGCCGACTGTCGACGCGCTCAAGTACTCGGATATTTTAGTGAAGCATTCGATACCTCGAAGTGCAAATCGACATGTGATAATTGTCGATCCGATGCCACGTTCATCACGAAAGACCTTACGGAATATGCAGCCATGGCCATCAAGCTTGTAAGCCAGGTGCACGGCGAAAATGTGACCATGCATCAATGCGTTGATGCGTTCCGCGGTGCCAGTAATGCAAAGATCAAGAGCTCTGGACTGGAACAGCATGGATGGGGTTACGGCAAAGGTTTGGAACGAGGCGACAACGAGCGAGTTTTTCAACACCTGCTGGACGCTGGCGCTTTGATGGAGAAGAGCAAGGTTAACAAGGTCGGGTTTGCTACGAACTACCTTCATGTAAGTTTTCCTTGCATCACTTGTCTTTTGATACTAACCCTCACAGCCTGCTTCTACACGCAACGACTACGAAAGCAAGCGAAAGCAATTGATGCTGCAAGTTCGTTCCTCACCTCGAAAGCCTCGCGCGAAAGCGCCCGCTGCCAAGAAAACGAAGAAGCCACAGTACCCATCCACGAACGTGTCGTCTCCTGTCAAAGCGCCCAAACAAAAAATTCGATCATTCGCTTATAATAAAGCCGACGAGGATGATGAGGACGCCTTTGACGCTCCTCGGCATCCGACACGTACCACGACAGCCCGTGGCTACCAAGCTGATGAATTCGTAGTCGACGATGAAGAAGATGGCGACTTTGCGCCGGTACGCGTTGCCAAATCAGCAAGACCCGCCAAAGCGAAGGGCCTAGGAGCCCCCATTACTGTCGACCAACGGACCGCAGAACTTAGCCCCCTGCAAAACGATGTACTGCGAGACTTCATGGTAGGGGCCAAGAGCATGCGGAAAGGCATTATGGAAAGGAAGGGCCATCGCGATGCAATTTTCACGGATACCGTACTCCGAGAGATGGGTATCGACCTGCCGCAGAACTTGGAAGAGATGAAAGCTATTCCTGGTATCCGGCCCGAGATGGTGGATCTCTACGGCAAGCACTTTCTTCCTCTCATCAACAACACAAGAAATTACTACGCCGACGAGGTACCTATACCTAGGAACCTTGAGATCCGCCGTCGTCAATCTCATCGCTCTCGGGTTGTCCACGAGGTTTCGGATGACGACGAAGCTGTTGACGATCAGAACCACCGTCTCGTTATCGACTTGTGTGGTGAAACAGATGAGATACCCGGCGCTGTGGAGTTTGAGAGCGACACCTCGTATGGCGACTTCGAGGAGGATGAGGATGATGACGACGATGATGATGCAGTACATACAAGTCATCATTTCGGCCAACATCCAGATCCAGATGTCGCAGATTTCAACAATCGGTACCAGGGACTAGGAGGCGGGCCCGTTGCCTCTACTTCCAAAGCTCCCAAGGCACCGACATCGAGAGCTGGCTCCAAAGCACCAGGTGCCGGGTACAAGAAGAAAGGCTCATTCCGCAAGAAGGGGTCCGGTAGTTTTGGTGGTAAAAGCTTTGGTGGGGTCAAGAAACGAGCTACCAAGGTCACTGGCAGTCGAGCATCTGGCGGTGCAGCGACAGCTAGGAGGCCCTCTGCAGGTAACAGCAGGGGCGGAGGAGGATCGGGCGGCGCGGTTCAAGGGGGTGGATGGGGCTCGATCATGGCGATGCCTACTTGAGCTGAGCAGTGATGCTTTATGAATGGATAGGTGAAACGCGGGAGAGCTTCGTGTATGTACATTTTGGCGTATGGGTTTACGACGGTATGCATTCTATCCACAATCTGAGCACAGTGCTGGTTCAATGCTATGTAGATACTGCAGATATATTATTACAAGACAGCGACATTACCTCAAGATACAATAACCTCTCCATCAGCTTTAATGAGCTCAGGCGCGAACACAAATAGCATGCTCAAGTGAGACATGATACTTAGTTGGAAGATGTAGTAGCGGTCCAAATTACTTCCCAAAGAATAGTGCGTCTCCACTGTCGGCGAACCTTGCCGTTGCTTCCCAATCTGCCTAGCCCCAACGCCTAGCGCTATCCACTTTGGCATTTAACAGGCAATTCTCGCCGCAACCTTCGCTCAACATGGTCAACTTGAACAAAACGGTACCCAACTGCAGAAACGCACGGCGCGGGACGATGCGAACCTAGTCCTAGGGAATCTGGGGTCGTTCCTGCCCCAAAACCCTGCTCAAAAACCTTCCTCCAAACCTCGCGGCCTTTAGGGACGTAAACACGGGCATATGACGACTACCGTGGGCATCTTTGGACCCACGGAGCCGCTTCCAGTCCCTTTGGTACAGATAACAACGGAAAATGATTTATGGGTTCATCTGCAACAAGACGGAAACTCCAGATGTTAACAACTGTATCCTTGAGATGCTCACGATGGTTGTTCAACAGCACCTCGGCCAGTCTCGGACGAGAAGCCCCACAGAAGCTTCGGCGGGCGCGGATCTCAGGGCTCAACCCAGAGATTAATCTTTCGTCAACAACAACATGATCTGTGTCGCTTTTATCAATTAAACCTGGACCAAGAACACCGGACTCTACAACAACCTTGATCGAGAGTGAACGTCTGGCAAGCTTTCCGAGGAAGAGGATCTGGTTGACATTGCGCCGGGTCAGCATCAAGCCATGTATCCTAGTAAACAAGGGCTGGTGAAGAGGGAACCGTATGGGCCTGCAGGTAAATACAACATTCACGATCAGATGGCGAACTCTCAAATCTCTAACTCATGGCCAGGTTTCCGCGGTCTCCTCACTAACCCCTACGTCGCCCTATGCGCAGCTTTCGCCACAATCGGCGGTCTGCTCTTCGGCTATGATCAGGGTGTCATCTCCGTCACTCTCGTCATGGACCAGTTCCTCACTCGCTTCCCGCGTGTCTCGGCTGAGGCATCCGGAGCTGGGTTCTGGAAGGGCTTGATGACTGCGATGTTGGAGTTGGGTGCTTTGATCGGGGCGCTCTTTGCAGGTTGGCTTGCGGATAAACTGTCGCGCAAGTACTCGATTGTTGTGGCTGTTGGAGTGTTTACGGTTGGGAGTATTCTGCAGACTGCGGCTGTGGAGTATGCTATGTTGACGGTTGGACGGTTGATTGGCGGTATGGGGATTGGAGCGTAAGTCACAACGTCCCATAACACACTTGCTACATTCATGGATACTCCCTTTGTCACGTACGAAGCAGAACGTTTAGGTTATGATGAGACGAAGAAGCGACGAGAAGTCAGTGAGGCGCTTCTGCACGGCTTCTTACTTAGGATGGACTTTCCTCATCCTCAAGATCTCCGTCATAGGCTACTGAGAGTAGTATGTTAGGACAGATACTAACATTGAATAGTCTTGCTACCATCGCCCCTCTCTACATCTCCGAAATCGCCCCACCAGAAATCCGTGGTGCTCTTCTCGTCCTCCAAGAACTCAGCATCGTCTTCGGTATCGTAATCGCCTTCTGGATAACATATGGCACCCGCTTCATGGCTGGCGAATGGTCCTGGCGCCTCCCCTTCCTCATTCAAATGATCCCCGGCCTCATCTTAGGCGTAGGAATCATCTTCCTACCCTTCTCACCTCGCTGGCTCTCCAGCAAAGGCCGCGACCATGAAGCCCTCATCGTCTTAGGTAAACTTCGCAAACTTCCCACTGACGATGCACGAGTCTATCAGGAATGGTGCGAGATCCGGGCTGAAGTTGCGTTTAGCCAGGAGGTTAGCCGCGAGAAACATCCCAACTTGCAAGAGCCTACGCGTATGAACGGAATTCGTCTTGAGGTGCAGTCTTGGTTAGATTGCTTCCGGCATGGGTGTTGGAGACGCACGGTTGTTGGTGTAGGCATCATGTTCTTGCAACAATTTGTCGGTATCAACGCATTGATCTATTACGCGCCGTCTCTCTTTGAGACGCTGGGTCAGGGGTACGAGATGCAGCTCCTGCTCTCTGGTATCATAAACTGCACGCAACTCCTTGGTGTAGCGACGAGTTTGTGGACTATGGATCGGTTCGGACGTCGCCCACTACTCCTCACTGGCGCCGGAATCATGTTCATCTGCCATCTCATCATCGCGGTTTTGGTTGGTAAGTTCGGTGGACGATGGTCAGACTATCCAATTGAAGGATGGGTCGCTGTGGCCTTCCTTTTCTTCTACATGTTCTCCTTTGGCGCGACCTGGGGCCCGGTTCCCTGGGCAATGCCATCCGAGATTTTCCCGTCTTCCCTCCGCGCGAAGGGCGTCGCGTTGTCAACCTGCTCTAACTGGTTCAACAACTTCATCATCGTAGGTTCTCCTCCACTCCCTTTCTTCACCAGCAACTAACAGACAATAGGGTCTCATTACCCCTCCTCTCGTCCAAAACACAGGGTTCGGTGCCTATACCTTCTTCGCTGTCTTCTGTCTACTCGCTTTCTTCTTTACATACTTTTTTGTGCCGGAGACGGCTGGCAAAAGTCTTGAAGAGATGGATCGGGTGTTCCAGGATGTCAGTAGTGAGATGGAGGAGCAGCAGAAGGCGAGGATCATGCGGGATATAGTTGAGGGCAAGAGGGATACGGATACTCCTACGCCTTGAGGAGACTGAGACTGCGATTATGTGTAGTGACCGGTCATGTTGTTTGGAGCCAACCTTATCGTTTTCAAATTCCGCACCACGGTGCTTGAACGGCTATTCCCACCTCTTACATACGACAGCAAATTACAGGGGTATACGAAACAAAACGACTAACGAGAGACTCCCAAGCCTAGATATCACAACCTCGTTTTCTAGGTTACTCCTTTCTTCTAGGGTTTCCACTTCATGCGCCCGGAGGCAGTAACTCAAGTACCGTTATAGAAACTGAGATGCACATACACACACTCGTTCTATACATTAGGAAGCTATCTTAAAACCAACAGGTAGCACACATCCCCCTTACACTGAAGCTAACGCCAATACTCCCACACTCCCTACTCACACCCATTATTCCCTACCTCGCTCCGCGTTACCCATGCCAGATCTAGTCCACCATTGCATGTTTGACTGTCGCGTTTGGCGCTATTCTCACAATTGCGGGGGTCGATGGTACAACTCAACACGTTCTCTAACTCTTGATTGGGGCGCGGAGTTTTGCTCCGATGCATGAGGCTTTTGGCGTTCAGAGGATTACCGGACTGCGGATAATTGCTCCGCCCTATGGCTAGGAATCATGGGGTTAAGTTAAGCATGAACTAACATGGTAATTTTGCATACCGTTGTGGAACTCATGGTGCGACTCATGTTTTCCATGTTGCATGGTGTGAGGCGCAATCCCACCCGAGACTGACATGCTCTTCCGTTGGTCTGATGCTTGATGTTTGATGTTTGATAAGTCGCAGCTTGTGAAGTTTTTGGTATTACTATGAACCCGTTTGTCTAGCGGGTGGCAAATGTGGACACTTTGAAGTGGTGATATGCCCAGTATAAAACCCGAATCTTCATATGGTTGGCTTACTATACACTGATCTTCAGCTTGACCGGTATATCCTGCCGTGGTGACGTCCGATGTCCTCGGGGCGAGACGCCGCCATCCACATATAACTGTGGTATATGTATCATGTACATTTTTTTTCGTTTCGTTCGTCTCGTTCGTCTCGTTCGTTTCGTTCGTTCGTTTCATTTACGCCTCCCGCCTAATATCATCGTAAACCGAGGCCCTCGATCGCAGTCTCCAGACCGCCCGCAACCCTGACATCCTTTGTGAGCTGGAGCGGTGTTCCGTCGCTGAACCGCTGCAGCCGGACCAAGAGACTTTCCCAGTCCCTGCCGCGTACGAATCTTCCACGCACAGCGTCCTCGTCTGATCGAGACGGCGTTGGCGTCGATGGGGCTGGCGCCGACCGTGTTGCTTGCTCGAGCACCGCTTCCAGCGCGAGGTGCGCGTAACACACGGCCTCATTCGCTTCACCGGGTATCCCGATATCGGCCAATGGCTTTGTCAGGACGCTCTCGGGGAGTTCGGCTTCGAGGTAGCCTACTATGTTAGCGTTCCGCGCACTTGGCCCGCTGATGAACAGCTCCTCGACGACCTGGCCCGCTGGAAAACAGAGCTCGAGGAGTTTCCGATACTGCCTGAGAATATTCTCGGCTGTGATGCGTGTCACTGTGGCGACGGTATCTGCACCCGACATTCTTTGGAAAAGACACTCATCGATGAGTCGTTGCGCCTCGTGGTCCCCGAACATTTCTCTGGCCATGCTCAGCGACGGCAAGGTGCGTAAGTAGTTGTATTTCTTGAGGAACTGGGTGACGATGGCTTCATTGACTTTGCCTAGCGTGGCGAATGTGCCGTCGTGGTCCTCGTTCTGGTCGTTTGAGGTGCAATATCTCATTGCATAGTCGATGAACAGGCTACCGGGACCACAGTCGCGACATCTCGTTCCCCGAGTGTCTTCGTCGGCCAGCGGCGGGATGAAGCTCAAGTTTGCCAGCTCACCGATGTCAAGGCAGGCGCGGAACTTGGTGGGATGCCTTAGAAACAGTCTGTTGACGAAGGCGACAGGAGATATGTGAGGCCTGGCGATGCCGCCTTCGAAGAGGGTGAAATCGAAAAAGGTGCTGAGGCCAGTCTCCGCTGTGATATTGGTGTTCCAGCCAAATGAGTACGTTTCGAGATCGTCCGCCTCGGAGGGTCCAAAGCGCCCCAAGCCCGAAGTGTGTGTGCCGACTAGGTCGATGGATGCGAGTGCGATATCATGGCTCTGGCAGAAATTCTTTATCCCAGTGGAAAACATGTAGCCAAGTAGTGCGTTGAGGCGTGTTACGGCGGGGGGTTTACGATGGACTTCGCGAAGGGACGTGAGGATCTGGTTCCGGACTATGGGAGAGGTAGGTACTGAGCCATCCTGCCCATCATTGATTCATTAGCGACTCATCTATGGCAGTGATAATCTTACGCACCTGGCACAGTTCCAGACTTAGCGCCGTGCCGGGCGAGGCTTGACGATATCGCACAAACGCACAGTTGAGGTGGTCCAATCCACTTCCACAAGACACTCCCAGAATCTTTACGTCCAAGGCGTTTCTTATGTTCTCCATGTTCACTGGTCCGGTAAGTTGTAGAAGGTCCTATTCCGTTACTGAGTCGTTGTGGCGCATTCTTTGGTCACCACTGGGACAACTTATGCACTCGAGTGCACTGGAGGAGCAAGGGCATCAAGACGACAGCCCAAGTGGTACCGGTCGGGTCCTTCTGACTATCTACGGGAGTTCTGTCGGATATTCGTCCCCCATAGGCTCAGGCAAGAGCAAAAGCGTAACGCACGGCCATGGAACTCGCCCTGCAGACTTACCAAACAGTGGATCTAGGGGTCCGAGAATCACGTGTCCGCCTTCTCGATACGATTTACGCGAAGCGGATTTGTCCGGGTCGAGTTCCCGGCCAATATGACGTAGCTCTCCAATGTCTACACAGTCACCTATCGAATTTATTCGACAACGCAGTGGAAATTGACAGAAAGATTTAAGAGTATCGGGAGCCAAGTCGCATACCTCAGCCATGTTAGCCGTGAAGAAGAATTCGCCGAAAAGATCCAACTATAGAGCGGGTACGAGATCCAAACCCCGAAGGAAGTCTTGGAGTGATTGGTAAGGGGCACGTAGTTACATTTATGATGGTCAAAAGCTGACACTTTGTTGCAGAGAGATTGTACAAGGCTTCGACGGTAAAGAATGGCCAGGACTCGGTACGGGAGGAACAGGTCGGCTGTGCTTTGGCCAATAGCAACCAACTCTCATGAAGAGCAGCCTTCCCAGAAGCCACCAGATCTATACGTACCATGATCCCTGAAGCTTACAAGATTCTGTGCCATGGTGAGTTTCGATCTTTTGCTCCATTTTCGGTACTCTGACTAGGAAAGTCGTGAGACTGACCCCAAGTATAGAGCATAAAATATACAGTACTGGACCCCGAACGCTCACATTAGTTTCGGCCTATTGAACCGAATAATTCAATACTTGTCGTCATTCGGCGGTCTACGCATGTGTGGCGAAGCGCAGAGCACGAAGCAATAAGCGCTTCGGCAAGTAATGTGGCAGTCTTGATCTTTGTGTTACATGATATGTGAGACGTGAGGTGCAAGGGAGACATGAGCGCAGTCATTCGCCGGCTTTCTCGACTTGTCTGCCACCATGATAGAGTCTCCGTACTGTTAGCTTATAGGCTCGAATTAACATCCAAACAGAACTCCAGTTCTGTCGGGCGCCTTAGCCGTGACAACTTATGTTCATACCAAAGTAGATGGTAAGCAACCCAAGGAAACAACAGATTGCCGTTAGTTTCATACTGCTTCTTGGAAGATACGATGATGGAAGGACTCAAGGATAAAACTCGGAAATCTTTCGTTATGTGTGACGGAGCGCAGTATAGAGTATGGATTGGCTGGAATAAGTGGGCCTAACGGTCAAGATGATTTCTACCTAGCTGCCGAGTTATTTCATGCTTTATCTGATTGATCGCCGTATTGTTTCCACCTCATTATGTAGTAGGAAAGTCTAATCTCTTTGACCTAACCATGCTAGAGCCAGGTCATATGTCGGTAGACTGTATGATATGAAACGATGAAAGATTCTCGTTAAGTGTCGTGGGCGCATCTGCATCGACCTCAGATGTGCCTGTAACTTCGTCCCAGGTCGAATTTCTCGGATAACCACTGAGTTCCCTCCATCGACGTCCGACGTAGCTGTTCAGGCGGCCTGGTGCATACTGTTCCTCTTCCGAAGTTGGGGGCCAGGATAGATCCTAAGACTCTGGCACTGTGAACGTGGGAGAGATCTTGTTGATGGGAAGGCCCCACTCAGATTTGAGTGCATTGATGATCCAAGTGGTCGGCCAGACGTGTTTTTTTTCAAAGTCGGCCAGCAGTTGTACTATCTCATCCCGCTCCCTCGGATCGGATACAAGGGGCCCCCAGATGAATATGGTATGGCAGACAGTGATTGATAGTGGTACAGTCTCAGGTGAGCTCCTGCTGGCGCCACAAATGGCTCGTGCGTGTATTAAGATCTCGAGCTGTTAAAGTTAGCGGGTTGTGATAGCTTGCTTATACCAAGCTTACATCCGTATCTGTCAACCTTCCAACATTGCGAATGGCAAACTTCGGGCCCGGCTTGTAGCGGAGCAGCATAATACAGGAAAAGTGAAAGAAGCCAAATGCTAAGACTGGATGTATATGTGAGCGATCGAACCATAAACTCAAACTATAGGGTATAGTTACCGTGCCAGTCCGTCGTAAACCATATCTCTGGGAACACGCACTTGTCGTCAGCTGGGCCCTCGAAAATAGCGTTGAACCCCTTCGGCCTGTCCCGCATCCACGCTTGAACGAGCTCCCATAACTCTTGCCATCGTCGACCCCTGAAAGCTTTCACATTTTGTGGCTCGTTGCCGTCAAAGCAAAAGTTGACAACGAGTGCAGTATTCCACGTCATTTGGTTGGCCCAGGCGGTCTCCAATCTCAACCGAGCCAGTGGGTGCGATTCGCGCATGGAGCCTGGAGTCGGGTGTAGTTCCAGTGAGAAATCTACATTCGGCTGTTGCTGATTGATAGTAGCAGTGTAAAGGCACTGGCGGACGTAGACCCAGAATGCAGCCTCACGCAAGGTAGGTGCTGAAGGATCAACATAGTGATGACCCTGGGATGAACGAATGATAGCTGAACAACCTGCCTAAAACGTTAAAGTACGGAGTTAGTACTTATCTCACATTGAGTTCATATACGAGGTTTCTCACCAGATGCTGTTCACCGTCTGAGCCTGTGCTAGATGGAACTACAACCATGTGTTAGGTAAGACACCAATATGAGTGCATGTAAATCGCATCTTACCGTTAAGCTGTTCGTAGAAACGTAAGATGACGATCGCACACAGTAGTGTTTCGTCGTGACCAGCGGCATCTTCATTCAGTCGTTCAATCAGCAGGGCAATGCAACGCTGGTACGCTGCCTCCGCCGTCGCGTGCTTCCTGCAATGGCGGGCAGCAAACGATAGGACAGCATGGCAAAGCACCGGGCATTGCTTGACTTTCTCCGGCACCCCAAGCGTAAACTGACGGGTCGCATCGGTGCAATCAAGCCAGCGACCGAGATGTTCAGTATAGTAGTGCACAAGCAGGGCCTCCTCGTGTGAGAGGGGAATCGGTTTATCCGAGTAGATTCGTGTCCCCTCTGGCATGCCTTCCGGGCGGTGCGGATCATGCGAGGACAGCAAACTCGCCACTGATACGCCGCCCGTATGACTATTCGACCTTGGGACGAAATGTGGCGAGTCTGGTGTAGGCTGGGTAGATGGCGACGAGACGCTGGTGGATTGTTCTTCTGAGCCACCTTCGGCCCGACTGTTCTTCCGCCTCGGTGAAGTATGCCGGCTGTGGCTCCCTTCGCTGACGACGTCCGCTCTTTCTGCCTCAACCGGCCCATCAATGTCCATCATGTCTTTGATGTCGTTCTCATCGTCGGTGCCACTAGCAGCGAGCTTGCTTGAACCGGCTTCAGGCCGGTAGTCCTTGAATCTGGTGTGTGGCTCTTCCCAGTGGCAAGGACGATTTTTCTTGCTGCAAGCTTTACATACGGGGCGAAGTTCGTCGCCTACTCTCTTTATCAGCATATTTTCGGAGCACAGTTGAATGTTTGCTTACACTTAACGCGGCGCGTCCGGCATGTAAGACTATGTACGGATTAGCTGGCTGCTTCCCACAACGCGTCAGGCCCACTTACCAGCCGCTCTTGGAGCGGAATTTGCCCATCCGAAGAAATCAGAATCAGATTCTCGAATCGGGTTCTGTTATTTCGCAACTGGAATGACCTGGATCGTTCAATCTGATCCGAGATCGATCTGCATGCAACCAGAGTTGGGTTATGAATGGGAAGGTGTGGCTAATCCTGAACGTGCGTACCACGTCACGCAATTCTCCAGTCACTCTTACTCGCTAACCATTATCTTCTGCGAGTAGCGGATATCAAGGGATAAGTTTCGCGATTTCCTGGGACTCTATGTGGAGCATGCGCATTGCAGGGTCAGAATAGATGTGGGTGCGGATTGGAGTTGCTATGGAGGCGATGCGCCGGTGATGTCCCAAGGCCGGCCTGGACTAGCCATGGCCATTCGCCAGATGATATGCGGCGACAGGTTGCGTATTGACACGAGCGGAACCTGCAACTCACCTAATCAAAGACGTTCGATGCACGCACGACTGTTGTGCTAGAGTGTGAGTAGCACTGAGAGCTGACTGATCCTTGTCAGCCAGCAAACCAAGGACTATGTACTGGTTCTACCAGTACAACGGGATGTGCAGGTTTGCTCCGATGCTGCTTGTCAGATGCGGCCGATCTTCCACTGCTAAATCTCATCCATCCGCTCGACTTCATCGATCCTTGTTGGGTGAAGTCGCTTCGGAACGAGATCCCGTGGCCACTTAGGGCGCGGTACGCTAGGTTGTCCCAAATATTCAATCAAGCGGGTCTTGAACATAAATCTTCGTGAATAGGTGAGGCGAAGTTCGCCTGTGGAAGGACATGTGCCTCTGCTCAAGGGATCAATGTCCCACATCCTAACTAGTGGGCTGCGCACAGGTGAAAACTCACCGCGGAACGGCCCCAATGGACTGATCCGTATCGAGAAAAGATGTGGAATGTACTCGAATGTTCTATAAGAGTCGATATACGGTAGATCATAACTGGAGACTGCGGAACACCTTCATGACGAAAACGACGGCCTACCGCGTAGAACCGGTACCAACATTTGAGCAGGCTGTTCTCAGAGCGATGTTGCAGGCTGTTCTCAGAGCGGTGTTGCAGGCTGTTCTCAGAGCCATGTTTCGTCTTAATAGCAGGAACCAAGAACCTCGCATCGCCTCTACAGTCGACGGTTGCTGTGGTCTTGATGTCCTATCGTCAAGAAGCGGTTCTCGTGAGCCAGCACCCCTGGATCTACTTACCACTCACAGATCCAGCACGCTGGCCTCTTCCTCACTCGTGTCTTACACTCTTCGAGAGTCGAGCGCCCTTGCGAGTCACCACGACCACGACACCCAGAGGTGAGGACGAGCCGCAACGAGCTTCGTAGGTCCTAGAGGTAGGACTGCCTATACCCTTCTGCGCCAGGAGCGCGCGGTATTCCACAAGTCGTACACGATAGAGTTAAGACCGCACGAACTGCTCTTGCTCGTAGGTCACCGGACCAGCCTTCGCAGTGGTTGCGATGTGGCTCCAATCAAGAAGGCCACCTGCCATGTCACAAGGCAACATGAGACATCGCCCGCCCATAACGCATTATCGGGGCTCTGTTGATGGGTACACACAGCTTTAACAGGCTGACACACATGGACAGGTCTCTCTGCGTACTTGGGCGCGTTGAGTCTATCTCACTGCCAGCAGCAGTCCAAGAGACAAAATCGCGACCTTACGAAGACTTGAAGCGTTCTGGCAGGCCCGAACACCTATTTGGCGTCTGTAGATGCCTTCCAGCAACAAGACCGCCGTCTATGTCACGACAGACGCTGGCGTGTTGAAGAGACTGGAAACTGGAAGCTCGGTACAAGCCAATATGCTAGCTGGCTCATCAATGCCAAAGTCTACCGAAACGCGGGGATACATTTCCTCTCGAGGAAGCTCTTAGCCTCGACTTTCCTGTCTCCCTTCCCACTCCTTGTTCTTTATGAAAGTCCGTGGGGCGTGACGGAACGACCAGAACCTTTGGCAGGCAGTGTATCCTCGAACTGTGATCTAAACAGTATGTAGACCGGGTATTCTTCTGACATCCGGACACTGTGCCAAACAGGATCTTAGCTAAATTGCTCACGAACAGCATTTAGTCTCCTTCCAACCACATTTCTGTGCGCAACGAACCACACATACTCTCTTGCATGCGATGCGCCCACCGCTTTGCCCAGACGCCTATATGGTAGCAAAGTAGTCCGGCATTCGATCATTTCTCGACTTGCTCTACTCTTTTGATCCAGCATGCCGCACAAATAAAGAGTTAGGGATATGTGCCTCAGCAGTTCAAAAGCAAGGTGTGAATGGACTTTGTCGGAAACTTTGCGAAAGTAAAACGGGCTGGATAGTATCACGAATGGGCAGTTTATGGCATCTACGACGGACCTTTACGCGCCCACCATATCCGTTGAACACGTACAAAAGTCCATGCCGGGAATTAAAGGCGGAAACACGAAGCGGAATAGGTCCAGCCTATGCGCGTGAACGTAGAGCAGTCAGGTCTCGCTGCGCACACCAACCTACTCGATAGCTGGATGCCACCTACCAGGCGACTTGTTGGTGGGGATGTCTCCCTGGATGTTTTGCCACGGATCCGGAGCGTAGGAACAAGGTAGGCAACTGGGCGGATCAGAGGCTGAGCGTAAGGTCAAGTCAACGTCAGTGGTAAAAGAGAGAAATGATAAGGCAAATACTCAGCTACGTCACGAATCCATCCCGGGGTGAAGCGATCAACTACGCTAGATCAGAGTTATCGTCAAGTCATCGTCTCTTCGAAACGAAGTTTCATGATCATCTCGCTTCTGAATCCGACATGACATTCACGTAACATGTGGACTGTGTTTCCATACTTGTATAGTACGCAGTCTTCTTGCTTTGTCTTGTCAATCTCCAATAGAGCAGCTTGTCCTATAAGCCGAGCAAGTTTGAAGATGGTTCCAGTCATGAATTGCACAACGTCTGCGGAGGTTGATCTTGTATTGTTGCTGAATCTAACATGGTGTCCAGCTTCTCTGCGTTGAGGGTTGCGCGCTTGCACACCGTTGACCCGTCCAAAGTTGAAAGAGCAACGACAACGCTCTTGCCCTCACACTCACCACCTGTACCGCTCTTTCCGTTCACTTTATTCCGCCCGCTCCGTCCTCCCGAGGTCGCTCGCTCTTTCCACGTTCCACCTCATCTTCTCTTCTACAACAACTTGCTTGACCGCTACAGCTGCAACATCTACAGACCTCACTACAAAACAAGCAACACGATCGGCATTATGGGCATGCCCAATATCTTCACGATGCTGATGCTCTTTCTTCTCGTCACCATCGTCGCTGCCTCGCCCATGGCTGCGGTGACGTTGAGCTCCAGCGCGGCTCAATGCGAATGCGATGCTACCTGCAACTCGCAGTTCAAGTACTGCGTCGGCCACCGCGTAGACAGGGACTTTTGCAGCAACCTCGTGTGCAGTGCCAACGGCCTCAAGGTATTTTCTCCGATGTTTGCCCTCACCAGACAACGGGTTGCGATATGTCTATGAGAGCAGTGATTGATAAGTGCATAGTGCGAAGCTTGCCTGGCCTGTCAACCCGGGGCTTCATACCCGTACGACTTCACTCGTAACTTTACTGCAGCTGCGAATTCAACTACCGTTGTGAAGCGCGAGCAGGCACAAGAAAAAGACGCCCAGGAGTGCTTCTACATCTGTCGTCATGCTGGCTGTGAGCGCCTCTGCTATGACAAGGACGCCACTCAGGCCGACGAAGCCAACGGTGCGCTTGTCATCAGCGAGGCGAACATGAACGGCACCATGGCAGTTACGCTGAGTTCGAATTCGAAATGCAAGCAGTGACTCTGCTTCCTATTTGTGTGCTTCAAAATTCCATGCGGCGCAGACGGTGCCGCTTTCCTGAGCGCTGAAATCCAGACTATACCGGACAACTGCCGCAGGATCTGCAACAACGATGCCGACATCTGTGCGGATGTGTGTGATTGAAAGGACCCGATCCATATGGAGGACGATGTTGAGCTGCCATACGCTGCGATGTGTGGACGTATCTTGAGCACCTGGCTCTGTCATTGCAAGTCATGTTGCTCCTCTCCCAGGCGAATACTCACTAATGGTGACCTAGTACGCGTGCTCTCATGTCCGTCACGACGGGAGAGGCACGATAACGATTTACTATGATCGAGACATGTGGATCTAAGGGTTCGATCTTTCGTCGTTCGCAGGAATATGTCGGACGCAAGATGTACGTAGCTCTTCTGTATGGCAATACAACAGCAACCTCTTCACATGCTCTGGTGTCTGCCTTGCTCCATGTTCTGCTTGCCACCAAGCTATCCCATTTGCCAAGAGTCTCAGGTGACCAGTGTCCAATGGATTGTTCTTTATTCATGGTGCAAACTCAACACGGTTCATCAAACAAGCCAGTTCCATTGCACATGCACTCGTGAACATATTCGGCTTGATGCTCGCGTTCATGCTTCATTCACGCCAATGCTACCTCTTTGACCTATAATACACGAAGGATATATACAGTTCTAGATTTCTTTATTATCCTGCACCTCCCTCCTTCATCTACATCCCCCGCGCCTTCAAGAAGTCGGCAATCTGAGCGGTATGATGGCCCTTGACAACCACATGCTGCGTCAAAGCATTGATCTTGACATCCTCATTCTTTTTGTTCAGAAACACGCGCAACTCATCCCTTAGGGCCGACAGATCGCCCGTAATCTTCCGCACAATGGTCTGGTGCAGATTGCCCCCGCGCTTGTAGTCGGTGTAGATGGGCAGATTCTTGGTCGCTGAGCGCGAGACGTGGTATTTCGGCGGGGGCAGCTCGAGCTTAGGCGCGCGCGTTACTCGGGGTTTGCGTGACTTATCCGATTTTAGTCCGCTCTCTGTGTTTGGGGGCGTTGGTGGTGGCGTGGATGCAGAGGGTGCCACTGCGTCGGCCTGTGTCGGTTTGGAGGTCTGGGCCTTTGTCGGCTTCACGTCGGCTCGCAGGTGTTTTGAAGGCAGTGTGGGCTTTGGCTCTGGGGGCTGTGCGCTGTCGCCTTCGGTGAGGGCTTCTGCGGAGGCGAGGTCGGCGGCTCGCTGGGCATTTTTGGGTGATGTAGGGTGTTCGGATGAGGCGTTGGGGGGCAGGGAGGGTGTTGTGATTTGTGCAGCTGACGTAGCGGGTGGTTCTGGCAAGTGTCAGTCAATACACGCATAGCAAGGATACTTGAGATGGTACGCTGAGCTTGCCATGATGTTGCAGTGGAGAAGCGGAAGTGAGGCTGGTATGCGATTGCTCTGGGAGCAGCCAATGGCCTCAGCAGAGAGGTGAGAGACTGTAAACGAGGCATTGCGATATACCAGAGTGTAGCGCTATATCGAACCAACGACAGTATAATGTCGTCGCAAGTTTCGGTGGTTTGCGGCTCAACACCAAAAGTCTAGCGTTGCAGGGGTCCTCGCTTGCGCACAGTCGTTTTTCCTAAGAACCCCACCACCGCCGACATACCGAATTTCGCGCCCGCCGCTGAACCTCACCTACTCCGCCTTTGTTGCATCTTCGACCGAAAACGTGACAACCACCCAACATGGCGGATTCAGCGACCACCGGCGCCAACGTGGCCGAGCAGTACTCGCTGCTCCCCAAGCTCATGCCCAACCTCGACCGCCATCTCGTGTACCCGCTCCTCAACTTCTCCAGCGATGAAGACGCCGACCAGCCCATCGAGCAGAAGAAGCTGCTCCTTGAACTGCTCAAGACCACCAACATGACCGACTTTGTGGGCCAGTTGCATCAGGAAGTCCACGGCCTCGACGACATGCCCGACGAGTTCAAGAAGCAGCGCGACGCCGTCATCCAGAAGCGCGACCAGCTGGAGGAGGCCACGAGCAAGATCAGCGGCCTGCTGGACGACGAGAGCGTCGTCACCAATCTGCGCAGCGACAAGGCGCAGAACTTGGCCTACTTGAAGGAGAGCCACGGCGTGGATATGGACATGGTGAACCAGCTGCTGGAGTTTGGCCAGTTCCAGTACTCGTGCGGCGTCTACCCGCATGCCGCTGAACTGCTCTACCGCTTCAGGGTCTTGGTATGTCTCGCCTACGCTGTACAGTCACACTGGCATTCTGGCTTACTAACATCATCGTGACCACAGACCACAGATAACGACAAGGAGCGCGAAGCCACTTGGGGCAAGCTCGCCTGCGAAATCCTCTCCGTCAACTGGGACTCGGCCATGGAGGAGATCAACAAGCTCAAGGAGATCATCGACACGCGCCTCTTCAACAACCCGCTCGCACAGCTCCAGCACCGCACCTGGCTGATCCACTGGTCGCTCTTCCCCCTCTTCAACCACGAGCCTGAGCGCGAGACCCTCACCGACATGTTCTTCTCCCCCGCATACATCAACACCATCCAGACAAACTGCCCGTGGATCCTGCGCTACCTCGCTGCCGCCGTCATCACCGGCCGCAACCGCGCCAGGAACTCGAACCAGTACCAGAAGCAGCTAAAAGACCTGATCCGGATCGTGCGGCAAGAGGGCTACGAGTACAGTGACCCCGTCACCGACTTCATCAAGGCCCTGTATATCGACTTTGACTTTGAGGAGGCGCAGAAGAAGCTCAGCGAGACCGAGGAGATTCTGAAGAACGACTTCTTCCTGCTTGGTGCCGCAGACCAGTTTGTGGATGCCGCGAGACATCTCATCTCAGAGAGCTACTGCAAGATCCACCAGCGGATCGATATCAAGTGAGTCATCCCTCTCACTGCCGAGGTTGAAATGCAATGCTGATATGGAACAGGGACCTCTCAACTCGTCTCGGCCTCTCGCAAGACGAGGGCGAGAAGTGGATCGTCAACCTCATCCGCGACACACGCGTAGACGCAAAGATCGACTACCAGGCCGGCACAGTGGTAATGAACCACCCACCCCAATCAGTCTATCAGCAAGTCATCGAGCGGACAAAGGGCGGATTCTTCAGGACACAAGTCCTGAGTGCTGCAGTAGCGAAGTGAGCGTGGCAAACATCCACTTTGCGCCTTTCGTGGTCGAATGAGGAGTGAGCCGCTTCTGGGGATGTCATGATGGGAACGATGGTGAATGGTCACAATGTTTAAAAGCAAGGAAACCCGGGTTTACGCCTCACGATGGGATGAGGCTGCACCATGCATGCATAGACACAGGCGTCGTTCAGGCTCTTTTCCCAAGAGAGCCTTGACTTGGATTTCGGGAGCAGCACAAGTAGCTGTATTTCTATAGAGTGCCCGAGAATTGAGAATTGAGAATTGAGAGTCGAGAATCGAGAATCGAGAATCAGTAAACCCTACTCCGCTTCATTTGGCCCTTGTAACAAGGAGGGGCCGCTAGTACATCAAAAAGCCTTGCGGTGCTCGAGAGATTGAGGTTGCAGAACACCACCAATTTTATATTCTTACCTACTATACTATACTGTACAAAGTCTACCCAGCAGACTTCAACATTCAACGTCTCCATCGCCTCTCAACTCGTGGTTTAAACCCCCTCCCCCGTATTTTGTATGCTTTCAACCTAACCTCCTTGCCTGATTACATCTAAACATAGTACCTAGGCTCATTGAAAACATGATAATGATGCCCCCTGACCCCCTCTCCCTTGAACAAGTCCGGGAACCTCAAGCCTGGAGGAACCTGGCTCTCATGCAACATCTCATTCCCGTTCTCTGGCTCCCCAACAACAAACTTGCCAACCTAATCATCTCGTTAGCCTGCACGTTCCTCGCGAGACATGCATAGGTGGTTGAACTTACCTGCAACTCTGTATCTGTAATCGTATGCCTGCTTACCCTCGCATACCCACTCCTCCTCAACCCCTTGTAGAGAATGTACTCGCACCACCTATCCCAATCACTCGGATCGATATCCTTCATCCCGCTCTTTTCGCCCACGTACGTGTTGTAGTTGCCCTCGCCCGGCTTAGTCACTAGGTAACTCAGCAAGATTGCAGGGCGCGGTGTGGCTTTCATGCGTTCCGCGAGATACTCAGACTGCAAGCGCCGATCCTCGGGGTCCTCTTCTTGTCCGGAGTGGAACACGAAGATGTCGATAAGCTCGCCGTAGGCGTCGATCGTAGCTTCGATGGCGGGCGCGAGCTCGCCGACGGGGGAGGGGAGGAGGTGATGCGTTGAATTGATGATTGGGAACTTGGATAACAGAGCAGAGCCCCACGTGTGCTTGTTAGGGCCTGGACCAAAGTCGACGTACATGCCCAGGTCCTCGGCGAGGAACTGCGTCGAGTCGCGGTTGCCCATGATGATGCGCTGGAGATCGCTTTCCAGCAGTCCGATGACGTCGACTTCGAGTTCCTTAATCAGGTCGCGCATGCGGTACTCGGAGGACCACATGTCGTTGTCGAGGGAAAAGTGAATTGTCCAAATACCCGCTGTGATGGACTTGGTTTCAGGGTGGTAGGGAGTGTAGTCGTATGATGGGAAGCGCAGGTATGCAGTCGCGATGGCGATGAGCTCCAGGGCGCTGAGGATGTAAAGGTAGTACGAGCGCTGTCTGCTAGCCGCGGCCGTGATGACGGCCTTGCCTTTGTAACTCTTCAGCGCGGGTGGCTGCGCGGAGACGCTGAAGATGCCGGCGCCGATTTGGAGCATCATTGCTGTCATGACCCAGTCTGTGCGTTCGCGGACGAGCCAGCCACCAGGGACAAAAGCGTAGGCTACGACCCACACGTGGAAGAGGACCATGAAGTTGTAAACAAGGAAGCCGAGGCCAAATGTTTTGGCTGGTGAGTGGCGAGCAGCGTGGGAGATGAGGGCTGGGGCTGCAGCCATCGTGTACACGGCCAAGACAAGAGCGCCGTAGAAACCGGTCCAGTGACTGGCAGTTGTCAGGACAGCAGCGCCGATAGAACCTACGCCGTAAAACGCCCATGACCGGGAGAAGCCTGGCACGAACAGCCCTATTGTAAGACCAACACCCATGGCAAGCAGAGTGAAAGTACCGTGTGGAACAGCAAGCGGACCACGGACCGGGTAGCCTTCCCAAACCCAGGAAATCATCGTGCTAGAATCGGATAGCAGTGAGTGCATGGCGAAGAATACTCCAGCAAGACCAAAACTCGCGAAGACGGACGATCCTTTGGTAGGGCCTTGAGCTGGGATGTCTGCACCAGAGCTGGCAGTAGACCTGGTGGATATAAGCACGGATATGACACCCAATACGAGTCCCGTCCTGTTCCATCCACCATTCGGCTCATGCATAATCGGCCAAATCGGGTTGTTGGTCCAGAACGCGAACTTGGCGATGCTAGAGGCAATCAGACCAATGGAGAAAGCCGAGATACGTGCTTCGAGGCGATGTGGCTGTGACCGTTCTGCGTAGAAGGTGGCAGACCATGCGAGACATGACATTGACAGGCCAAAGCCGACGGCGAAAAGCCGGTTCACGGGCGTTTGGGCGAAGAATGCTACAAGTCCCGAGAGCGAGAGCAGGTGGAAGAACCAAACGTGGCGAGCAATAAGGTATCGCAGCGGTTTGATGCCCAGCAGGAATGGGGATATAGTGCACATCACAATGACTTCGTAGCCGGAGATACCCATGTGCCAGAGTGGGAAGTCTAGGGAGGGTCAGAGAAGAGTCATGATTGAGAATGAGAACTTACACCAAACGCAAACGCCGAGTGAAGTCAACATGGACCAGAAGACGAACTATATGATGATTAGCTGTGTTTGTAGGTAAGGCCGGTCAGTACTGACTCCATTGTACACGTCTGCCGCAGCGTAGATGAGTCCAAACCACGAGAAAGCACCTGAGAAGGTCGCGCCGATCTCACTGTTTTTCCTACAATATGGTCAGAAGAGCGTCTGTGTAAGGCTATCGAGTACTTACTCTTGAACGGCGTCGGAAACAGATTTGGAGCCGGCACTGTAAGAGACAAAGCATCAGAGAGTGATCTTGAAGATTTGCATTCGTAGTAGAGTGTCTATCTACTTCGGGAGACGTGGAACATACACGCGGGAGACACCTCGCATATCCTTGACAACAATCTCGAAATGTTGGAACTCGGACACGGTGACTGCATCGAATCCGACGTCGAGCAAGACCAGTGCCCATTCGAAGAAGGAGTAGATAGTGTAGGCTGAGAATATTTTAGCATGTGTAGACTGTCAGCTGTGGTGCAACTTACCTCCAGCAACACGGTGCACCTTATGCTGTATGAAGAAATAGATCAACGGCACCAAAGTCGCAAAGAAGCTGCCGGCGAGAACCTTGCGGTACTTCAGTGCGGTGGGATTCTTGGGGCTCAGTGCCAGGCAACCCAGTGTCCATGGCAGTGTCGCGACAAGGTAGGATATCATGAAGATATCGTGCCAGTTGTGGTCGTCGGTCGAGGTTACGTATGTCCATCCTCCACAGCTCAGCGTTCTGAAGATGCCTACGCCGGCGACGAATTTGGGGAGCGACGAGTTGGGTCGGCGGGTCAAAATGTACCAGAGGCCGACCAATGCCATGCGAGGCCCTGGGTAGCTACTTAGTCCAGTCCATCGTAGCCGTCTTTCCAACTCGTACCAGATGTGAGGGCAATGAAGAGCATAAAGACAGAGCGCTCAGGGTAGCGGTCGCCAATGGTTGCAGACACAGACGGGAACCATTCCTGTGGATAACCCTGTGGTAATCATTGGTATACATCGAGTGTGTTATGGTCTCGGGTACTGACGTAGAATTCATTCTCGACGATCTTGTGGTAGTGAAGCCACCTGTGGGTGTTTAGTCGCGTAGAGGGGCAGGCGTGGGCAGGCTTTCTTACATTCCGACGACCAGGGCTCCGACAAAGGCACCTATAGTTGTGGTGAGTATGCGTGTTCATGTTTTCTGGAGCAAAACATACAGTAGGCCATGGCAGTATGCGAATATGATATCCATTTCCCATTGAACTATACATGGTGAGCATGCGGAGCTCTCGGGGGTGCTGTTTGGGTGCGCATACCGAGGCGACCGTGTCGCCATCCTTATCTTTGACCATTGTAGGGTTGGATTGAAGGGCGTACTAGCAGCGCTCCCACATTGGAGCAAAAAGAAGCCAACGAACGGCAAGAATTGGGAGACTAGAAGTCGGGCACGCGTGTCTCCTGAAGGTTCGCATGTACAGGTCAGGGTTCACGCTCCGTAGGCCAAGCCGCTACCAGCGGGAGCAACTTTAGGCGAGCTTTTTGCTGGACCGAACTTTTCTCCATCTCAGCTTCCTGCCAGACTTCGTTTCGACGTTTCTACAAACATCGCAAATATGGCCGGGCCGAGTGACAAGGCGCGTTTCTATCTCGAGCAGTCGGCGACGGAGCTGAATGCGCTTGAGCGCAAGAAGATCTTCACCAGAGTAAGCCTGCTGAAGTTTGCGCAAGAGCGTCGTCGCTAATAGAGCGCAGGAAGAGATCAGCTCCATAGCCAAGAAGCGCTCCGACTTCGAGCATATAATCAATGCCCGAGGCTCACACCCTGCGGACTACATGCGATACATCGAATTCGAGAAGAACGTCGACGCGCTCTGCCGCAAGCGAGTAAAGCGACTGGGCGTGCGGTACAAGGGCGCCGGGCAGCGCACCATCTACTTCCTCTACAACCGCGCAACGCGCAAGTTCTCGGGTGACCTCGTGCTATGGATGCAGTACATCGACTTTGCGCGCAAGGACAAGGCATACAAGCGGCTGAGCGACATCTTCACATCCGTCGCGCGACTACACCCCACCAAGCCCGACATATGGATCCTCGCTGCGAACTACTTCATGGACACGCAGGCAGACATCACAAACGCGCGAAGCTACATGCAGCGCGGGCTACGCTTCTGCAAGAACTCGGACGTGTTGTGGCTGGAATACGCGAAGCTCGAGACCATCTACGTGGGCAAGATTGCGGGTCGCAGGAGGATATTGGGTCTCGACATCGACCGTACGAAGAAGGCCGAGGTAGACCACGACGGCGACGAGGACATGATTGCGCTGCCAGAGGTGACCGCAGAGGACGTGAACCCGAGCTTGAAGCAGGACGATGGCGTAGACGAGGTGGCCCTGCAGAATCTGGCCTCTGCGCCGGTGCTCACGGGTGCCATTCCGCTTGCCGTCTTCGATTCCGCCATGAAGCAGTTCCAGGACAGGCCCAGAGTCGCCGAGAGATTCTTCGTCATGTTCGCTGAGTTCGAGCAGCTGCCCTGCATGCCGCGCATTCTGCAGCACGTGCTAGACTACCTACGACAGACCTCGCCGCAGGCTGCAGAGACGGCCATCTGCAGCTTCCACATGCAGCTCTTTGGCCGCGATCCTACCGATCCTGAGTTTCCCCATGCATTGGGCGATGCACTGGACCTGTTAAGCTTTACCATCCAGCAACACCCCAGCGAAGCTGTCCGTATCTCCGAAGTCGCTGTTCGACGCCTATTATCTTTGATACGGTTACTTGTGAATGCCGATCCAGCTGTCCAGAAGGCGTCGCGTGTAGCACTCCGAAAGTACGTGCGAGCGATGGAGGGCGGTGAGGGGACTGGAGATCGGGTCGTTAGTCTCGCCGCATCACTACAGCAAGAAGGAAAGAGACATGATGCGGAGACGTTGGTTCGGTCAAGCATCAAGCATTGGGCAGCCAATGAAGAGCTGCAGAAGCTGTACTCGGCGTTGGAGACGTGAGTCACCAGTGCCCTCATCATGTACTCTGATATCTCTTATCGGATCGGACGCCATGAGCTACACCGCTGCGGCTACAAACGCTCTATCGTGAGATACGTACTACGATACAGGAGTCAAACCACGTCACCTGCCAGGAAAGTTCCCCGCAGACCGCTTCAGTCATCACCCCGGCTTCGCCTGGTGCTCTTCTTCGCACTTTGCTGCTTCTTGCTCTTGAGGCGGCGCTCGTTATCAGACTTCTGCCTGTCCTCTTATCAGTTTCGGGCCGTCGGGACAATAAGCCTACCAACCTACAGATCTTTGACATGCTGCACCTGTTCCGCCGACGTTTCGCTCGGTATGGCGCTATGCCCCGCTTCGGCAATGGCCTCGTATAGGCGTTTGTAGCAGCTATGGGCATTGTCGCTCTGTTTTCGACTGTCGTCGGCCTGGACTATCATAGTATTTGACCTTGCAGCTACATAGCGAGACTGTCTGATCTCGCCATGTAAAGCTGCAGGGACATGGTGCAGCAATGTATCCAGGGGCACCTTCAAGGTGGCTTTTGAATTGACTCTTTTAAATATGCTTAGTATAGCGCGCCGTTGAATTATCGTAGCTTGTCATACTTGTTCACATTCTGTCCCCCGGGCCCGGAAGATCTGCTGAAGCTCAATTCGCCGATGCTCTTTAGAGGGATCGCCTCTGCATGTAGCTTTGTGAGCCATGTGCGTGCCGCCTGGAGCGCATCGTTGCTTGCACTGCTGCTGTCTCTTGCAGACGATAAAGTGCGTTGCGCTGCCGGTGAGGCTTTCGTGATGGAAATAAGCGCGTGGAGGACGCGGCGACCGCGGAAGGCCTGCATCACCAGTCTTGTAGTTTGTCAGGATGAGATCATGTCTAGGTTCAGGACGACCATTTTAGCACGCCTCAGCCGCTGTACAATCCCCACGTGATCACAGGCCATGGTTGGAAGTGGAGATCTCGACGCCAGCAAAAAGCGCCTTTCCTCGGCGAGACCGTGCCTTCAATCCCCTCCGCGTATCCCAACATCTGCTGCACAACGCCTGCCTGGCTTCACCAATCTCCCTTGCCACTTTTGCACCCCGCCCATCCTTCTGCACCTGCATGCGACTCATCCCGAGTGCACTGCCCTGCTTCTAGTCTTCACTCTGCCATTATCTAGATACCACCAGCCCCGCGTCAGCTTCTTCATCTGGGGCACACCCCAGACCATCCAGCCCTTGTCGCGACGGTGCGTTCTGTAGATGCTTTGAGTTGATTTCTTCTTCCACGTCTTATCTGCCAGCTTTGCGCCCTGGCCCAGCAGTCTACATGAGACCCAACTCCAGCCCGCCGCAAGAAGCTGAGCACATACGGCACCAGTCCTTGACGCCAGAAAGCCCGCGTCCTCAGAACGTTCCATCGCCAGCCAATATACCCATCCTTGTAGAACAGATGGACCCGAACTATAATGAACACTCACATAGCAACGGTACTCTCGCCTCACAGTTCCCGCAGCACTCGCAGACATCCAGCACCCTCACCAACACGCCATACCTCGCCAATCAGACGTCCGACGCGAATTACCAAAATATAGGAACACATGGTGGAGGAGAGAATGCGCCGGCGGGATTTGCTCAGTCAGCAGCGTTCGGTGGCAACATGGGTACGCAGGCGCATGATGCCTCTTCAATCCAGAATTTCACTTCACAGCACCAGTCGCGCGCTGCGTCTGCCAGTAACGGGGCGCAACCATCTGGTCAAGACTTTCACTCTGCGTACCCATACCCCCATGACCATACGTATGCTGCCCAGCACGCGCTAGCGCAGTCTGTCCACGGCGCTCACTATCAGACTGAAGCGCATGCTGGCACCAGTGTTGACGTACAAGCGCTATTGGATTCCTTGACGCCTGCTGCGAACCATGCGCCGTCAGGTCAATATGCCATCCCCCAAATGTCCACCCAGTCTGCGCAGACACAGTCCAATGCCTCGTTGCAGACGGCTACCAACCTGCCCGCTCGACCACCCGCCCAAGACAAGCCTGCTACACACCCCAACTATAACCCGAACGATGATATCAGAACATATCATCCGCACAGCCAGAATGCGCCCGGTGTCCAGCAGCGAAGCAATGGTCAATTACAGCCCTTGAACGTGCAAACCCAGGGCTTCTCGGCCAGGTCGGCCCAGAGCCCTACCACGCCAGGCCATGCTCAACAACCGCAAGGCCTGCGTAGCGAGACGCCCGACGATGAGGACACACGGTGGCCACCCGAGGTCAACAGGAAATACGAGGAGTTCTTGGACCAAGAGAGGAAGTTCGTGACGGAAGGCCAGTGGGATCAGTTCCCCATGGGCTCCCGTCTCTTCATTGGTGAGTGGAACGCTGTTGGAACAGTGAGAAGCACATCTGACGCATGTATAGGCAACCTCCCTACCGAAAAGGTCACGAAGCGAGACATCTTCCACCGCTTCTACCGCCATGGCCGGCTTGCACAGATATCGATAAAACAGGCATATGGGTTTGTCCAGTTCTTGGACTCTGAGTCTTGTCGGCGCGCACTGGATTCAGAGCAGGGACAGGCAGTACGTGGTAGGAAGATGCGTATGTGACTCGTGACATCTCTTGGTTGGCCAGTGAACTGACTGTGACGACAGACCTCGAAATTTCCAAGCCTCAGCGCAACACAAAGAAAATCGAGCCACAACCGAACCCTGGGCCACGACGACGTTCACGCTCGCCAGACTATACCAGAGGTGGCACCGGCGCGACGCCTAGGGATGTCCGATTCGGTGGGAATCCCAACTCCATGTCCCCTCGAGATAGAGATCGGCGCTTTCGCGATCGAGACGACTACCGGCCCATGCGGTCCCCATCACCGCGTGGTCCTCGGGGCATAAGGTCCAGAGATAGGAGCCGTGACAGGTTTGATCCGAGATACCGAAGCAGATCAAGGACACCGCCCCGCAGGCACAGAAGCCCATCTCCACGACGAGACTACACGGAGGATGGCCTGGACCTACGTCGCCGACTGCCGCATGAGGTACCTGATATACAGATCCTCGTCCTCAACGAAGGTCTACCTCGGTATGTTGACTTAACTTCGATGCGAACCAGCGCTAATATGGTCGCAGTGACTTTATCCGCTATGTGGAAGACACCTTCCGCTCTCAAAATCTTCGGAGTAATGTTCTGATCTTGAGTGGTCGATTCCCTGAGCCGGCTGTAGTTCGAAGACAGATCTTGGAGGGAGTTTTGGCCATTGTGAGACTCGACACCACTGGCTTGCCCAAGGGCAAAGTCAGCGTTCAGATCTTCGACCGACGTGGGGGTGCCAACAACGTCCAGTTCAACGGTACATACGCTTTTATTATTAGTGCTTATCCCGCCATGAATTTCTGCTAATGTTGTCGCCCAGAATACGCCGACCTTGACCCAACTACGGCTGGGCTTCTTGTCAACAACGCCAAACAGAGCCAGTCGCAGCCTGTCCAACCGCCCGCACCCTCATACGGATTCACTCAGAGCTTACCACCGCATTTCCCCCAACCGACTGCAAACCCCTTCCCGTCCGTGCCTACCAGTCAGCCCAACATCTCCAATCTCATTGCCTCGCTCGATGGTGCCAGCCTATCACAATTGCTCGGCGCAATGTCTGGAAACAGCATACCCCACAACCCACAGCCTGCACCCAATGCAGGTTTCAACGCCGAAGTTGCAAGATTACTTGCTCAGGTGCCTAGTCCTGCTCAGACTCCCGGATTCCACAATCAGCCACACCTTGGGCACTTGGGTAATCAGTTCCCAGCACTTGCTTCGCTTTTCGCCAGCCAGACTCAGCAAGCTGCTCAGCCAGTTCATACACCTACACCAGCTGGTGCCGCACCCGACATGAGTGAGATCATGGCCCAGCTTGCCCAGTATCAGCGCTGAGTATCCCGTAACAATGCGGTACTAGAGACGGCTGTCTCGAATATTGTCACTAAACGCATTTCTCGACAGCGTCTCCATCTCCCTCCCAGCTCTTAGGTACTACCTCGAGTGCTCTGCATTCCGTATGACTCCAAGTATTTTGACAACGCAATCCATCTGATATCCAGGATCGCGTTCTGACCTTATGTTGTCCCTAACTTTGCCACCGGCGACGCGCCCACCCCGACCCAGATATCGTAGTCTTGCCCACGCTGCCTAGCTCATGCCGCCCGAAATCAGTCACAGCTTAGTACCCCCGTTTATGGCTTATGCTGCCTATCCTTCCTCTGCAATATCCCCTTGTTGTCAATGTTTGAAGAGCCCCTCTTTCCTAAGAAGCTGGGCTGATGTATCTTTTGGTTTTCCTTGGTCCGACTACGAATTCAACGGCCGCTTTTTGCATGGGTTTTGTATTGAGTTTTGCGAGGCGTTGCCGGGTACACCATACTCCATTCTGGGTCTTGCATGTGCTTGACCTTCGCGATATCTCTACCGGCGGTTGGTGAGGGGCATTCTTTTTTTTTTGCTGCAGCGTTCTTGCGTCATGCATCTACTGTCAGGATTGGAAAGGCAGTTGAAATGTCGAGGTGAATCGAATAGCATAAGATTTTGAAGACTTGATCTAACTTTGGTAGAACTTGCTCAATGATATGTGTGATAGTACTCAGACACTCTTGCCTATACATAAAAGAAAGCATGGAAGCGGTGAGGTTCTTTGGCACACCGCAACTAGGCTAGCGCGACACGAGGTGTGATGACATCGTGTTCCGCCGCGGATCTTATCGGCCCTTTTTCAACACACGTCACAATGCGATATGTATATGGCGACCGATTTTCATCGATCGCTCAGTCTCGACTTTTTTACCTCCTTGAGTACCCAAAGCAAAGATGAAGCCACGACCGATGTTCTCGACATTCTCCATACCTGCGCGATCGAACAGCGCGTTCGTAACGCTGCAGTATCGCCGAGACGTACACATCCGAGCGATTTCGCCAGCATTGAGTTGTCGGACATGGCGCAATGGATCACGGGGTCCTATATATGGGGGGAGTCATGAGAAGAGATGGGAGGCACAGGGAAGACGGTATGCATCGACATCTGCAATGCCAACGAGGAAGACGGGATATGGCAGCGCAACTGCACCCCCTCCACCCGCGAAAGCAACGAAGACGAATGTACCCTCGAAGACCACTTCCTCTAAACCTGCGCCTCCCATGACCGTCCCCGCACGGTCTCCCACATCCCAAGCAACAACGGCCCCAATCCTCCGAGCAAAGGAGTACCTGAACCCACCGCCCTTCACCTACGCACCCGAAATCGCCGTCCCAGCACGAAAATCCGATCAACATGTCGTGAAGTGGCTCTGGAAGGCCGGTCGTGCATACCTCACCTTCTACAAAACGGGCATCTCGCACGTTCGGCAGACGTCTCAACTGGCAAAGACACTCCGCGAGAAAGCTGCAAAGACACCGGACAAGGATACATCCGAGATCCTGACAAGAGCAGAATGGCAGATCGTACGGCGGAGTAGGAAAGATGCCTTACGCTTGCCCGCTTTTGGAGTGCTAGTGTTGTTGCTGGGGGAATGGTTACCGCTCGTGGTGTTGTACATCACGCCGCTGATTCCCGAGGCGTGTCGAATTCCACAACAAGTCCAGCGCTCCATCACCAAACTCGAAGATAAGCGACAGGATCGGTTGAGAAGAGTCAGTCTAGACGCCATGCGCCTGATGAGTAAAGACCGTCGGCCCGTCGGCGCAATGAACATGGATATGCCTTCCTTCCAGAACGACGCAAAGCCTGTGCCGTGGAGCGAGATGAAAAACATGCAGTGGAAGGACATGACGCTTTTCGAACTCATGCTCTTCGCCGCCCAACATGATTGCTATCCCCGCGTGTTTGATTGGTTACATGCCACGCCGCCAAAGTGGCTCTTACAACGCAATGTCAGGAAGACGTTGGCGTATTTGAAGAGGGATGATGAGTTAGTGGAGAGGGATGGCGGGTGGTCTGCTCTTGGGAAAGAGGAGGTGGAACGGGCGTGTGTGGAGAGGGGGATTGCGGTTGTGGGCAAGAGGGAGGATGAGTTGCGGAAGGCGCTTGCTGTGCAGGTGAGGGGTGGGAAATTTTAGCCGCAGGTCATCACCTACGAGTGAATACGACTTGATTGAGATGTTGGATGATAGACAACGACTAGCTCAGGCGCGAGTAACACATTCACAGAAGGTGGTCTGTCATGTTTGTGGTGGCCCCTGTATGTGCGTGACGATCCAGCCTACCTAAAATAGGATCGGTGACGCACTAACTCTCGGCACTCGATCCGAGTGTTGATACGACCACTCAACACCAACGAACAGTTTGCGCCGTTTTCCACCGCCTTCTGTAGCCCACATTGCTGGTGAGGATGATTCTAGCTCGAGGTCCGCGACTCCGACATGGCATTTGAGGTGTCGTATGATCTCGAGAATGAGCAGCAGTTCTGGGATGGTGAGAGCACATGTACCCCCACTAACAGCCCACACTAACGTGCCACACAGAGCTCGACGATATCGTGTCGACGCGTTGTCTTGAGCACGAGATAATCGACAACTCTCTGCGCTCTTTCCTCAACGTCACGACCAACTACCAATGTATGCGCCGCCGACATCTGCGTGATCACCGTTGACCGCGAGTAGCCGATTACCTTCAGACCGACTTCAGCGTCGCAAAATGCATCTTTCGCCTGCTCGAGGGCGAACTCTTCGTCTCGCACAAGGAATACGTGCGGCGGCAGATAATATACTGCCTCTTGCAAGTATGTTCAAGCGCATCCCACTGGCGCTGGCTGGTTGAGGCGCAGGGCTGATTTGGGCATCAGGAAGAGGACAACCCTACGCTTCACATCGTGGCCGCGTTGCTTCTGTATGACGGCCGCAACAGCAAAGATGACGAGCTCTTCGAAATGATGCACTCCGAGGGCACTTTCGCTCGACTTGTCGAGTTGGTACAGGTCCCAACTGTGCAGGAGGATACAAGGCTGCATCAACTGCTCCTGCAGCTTCTTTACGAGTCTTCGCGCATACAGCGACTGACGTGGGAAGACTTCAGTATGTCGAACAACATACCTCTTTACACACTCATCAAGATCAGACCAAAGCTAACACGCGGCTCGAATAGTGGCAGTAAACGACGCTTTCATCATCTACCTCCTGGAGATAATAGAAGGCGCTTCCGACGACGCTGACGATCCATATCACTACCCAGTAATACGTGTTCTGGTAAGTGAGTCCTACAGACAATCTAGCCCTGGTCTAACAGTGAACAGCTGGTTCTGAACGAACAATACCTAGTGGCTTCTACCAACTATCAGAACGATGGACGACCCGGGATAACAAACCGAGTCATCAAAGCTATATCGACTCATGGCATGACTTACAAGACCTTCGGATGCAACCTGATTCTTCTCTTGAACCGGGAGTCAGAGACGTCCCTTCAGCTGCTGATTCTCAAAGTGCTGTATCTTCTCTTCGGGAGTCCTTCTACTGCCGAATACTTTTACACCAACGATCTTCACGTGCTGGTTGACGTGATTCTTCGGAATCTTATCGACCTACCCCACGACTCGCCTGCAGCAAACGCTTTACGACATACATACCTCCGCGTTTTACATCCTATTCTTATGCACAGCCAGATCAGCAAGCCGCCGCATTATAAGCGCGATGAGCTACTGCGACTTCTTCACCTCCTCGTATCGAGCGGCAACCACTTCGCGCCGGTTGACGAGACCACCGTACGACTTGTCAACCGTTGCACCAGTGTGCAGTGGTTACAGCCGCCGACAGCCGTGACCGCAAATGACATGGTCAATGGTCACGGTACTACCCACTCTCCGATCGAGCATGTGGCAAATGGACAGAACGAGTATGCACGACGGGCGCTTGGAATGAGCGTACAGGGCGGTGGCGAAAGCTCGACCAGCGTTCTCGAGATCGCAAGGCATGTCGAACAACCCGGAGTACAAACGCCGAGTATGTCGAAGCTAGCGCAATGACACTGCTGGTCGCGGCTCTTTCTTTTCGAGCTCTTTTCGCCAGCGTGTGGAGCATGTTCGTCGTTCTCATGACGATGGAGTTTGGTAGTGTCCCTTTTACGCGGGCTCAGATATCCACATCCTTATCACCGCAATGCCAGCGCGTCTCTTTGGGTGTACGCATTCTTGCATGGAAGGCGTTTCTGGGCGTGTACAGTGTTCGGTCACTTAGCATGTATCCAGTTTTTCCTTTGCATACTGTTGTATTGTTTGGTATGCTCCAGTTCCTGCTGTTTCAGAGTCAACCAAGCCAAGCAGTTAACGCAAAATTTGTTGCATGTATCACTCTCTATTCTGACTAGTCATGTGAACTTCGGAGCAACAAAGGAGAGCATTCCAGACCCAAAATTATTTCTCACAACAGTTGATCGACATTGCGTACTACCGCCAATGCTTGGAGCAAATGTACACCGACATCATGTACCCCCATACGTGTATCGCCGGGCGCACATTTCCCGCTGAGCCTGCGAGCGGAGTCTTGGCTTCCCGTCATATAGATTAGCCGCACCCGTTATAGGTGTGATCCAAGACATCAAACATGCACAAGACGGAGCGCTAGATTGAGATTGCTTGTTCGGGCTTTGTGTGCTTATTGCTCCTTCTAGGCAGGCATCAGAGATCTGGCTTAGTTGCCTATCAGTCGTGTTCACATGGAATTGTGTAATGGTTAGTGGGAAGTTTGTTGTTTTAGTACCGTCCCTTGAGTGAAAGAGCTGCGTACTCAAAAAGAAAAGTCGGGAATCGACTCTAAATTGCACTAGGATTGGGGGGGGGGGGGTTTCCGTTCTGGGCGTTTTTATTTGGCCTACTTGTTATTATTATTTATATTCATACCTATCGCATTCTTTAAGTTTGCGATCCTAGCCTCTTCTGGAAGTCGGTGATCCGTGCTCCGTGCTCCGCGGGGGGTGAAAGTTGGGTATGGTAATGCAACGGTAAACCCAATGTCACCCACCAAACGCGTGCAACGGCAATGCGTTCCTTCGTCCCCCACCGCCAAGCTACCGAGATCTCTACGAAAGCCGCAGATTCGACTTGATCGTTGCAGGGTTGCTGCATCTGCCCAGGTCTTGGGTTACAGAGCCTCTTCAATATATGCGGGCGTGTATGATACCGTACTAGTTTGCCGGCACCTTGCAACGCCTTTTTGCCGCATCGAAGTTTCGCTTGGAAAAAATTGATTGGGTGTTGGCAGTGAAAGTTGACAAGCTTGAAGAGTGCTAGGAAAGCGTAGGATGCGGCTCAAATATTCAAATATGAGTATCACAAAACTTGTGTATAGGAGAACGAACTAACAGTTGTTTGGAAACCAGCGCAATCCAGACCCCGAGGCTACGAGATCTGGACAGATGGGTAAACCTAATCATCCCACGGACATGTGTGGTAGATACCAAGACCTTTGTACCCATATACGAAACATGGTACGTTCATCGAGCCTAATCTCGACGGTTGGTAATCTGTTACCGATATCGGACACAACATCCAAACATGGCGATGGTGATCTCCAATGTAAGCCATCTTTCTTTTTCCGAGCATCTCGCCTTCTGGAACCTGTCACCTATCATCGAATGATATGAGCCTCGAACTGCACATCTCTCCAAGTACACTGATCTCGATCTTCACATCTAAGATCATCAACCATGATCCGGTACACCAGCACCAAACTTCGGGCTATCACGTGCTCGTTCAACCACATGCAACTTAACTGCAGCCAAGCCATTCAACAAAGACTAGGATGTATATACCTAAGCAGACTGCAGAGGTGGGCGTATGTTTGCGCTGGTTTTATCCGGTCGTTTAGATAAGGATACCGTCTCTCCGGACACAGCTGTGTCAAGTGCCAAGCATGTGGTTAGGGGCAATAGATGGAAGATTGTGAAACTGCAGATCTTGTTTCGAGGAGTTGATCATCCTGTTCTAAGATACCTTATCTGTGTTGCGGGAAGGGGTCGCCGGAGATCGACAGAGTGACAACAATGTAGATAGATTGAAGCGTTATCTCTTCGGGGTCAGTTGGAGTGCCGGGTCGAGTCAGTCGTGCGCACTAAATACCGAGGCCGGTATTGTGGAGCTTCAATTCTGCGCATAGAGTAATTAATATCGGGGTTCTTGGAAGATGCACAAAATTTGCAGCTCGCCGTTGCTGCCCAAGCTTGGCGAGTGCACAGGCGGAATGGAAGGTTGGCAATGAGTGGATCCATCAAAGAACAGATTCAGTGTCGAACTACTCTCGGTAAATTTTGTTTCTATTCGGGCAAACCGTAAACTGATGCTCAACTCGTCGAGGAGCTCTCTGCGACTACGTGTCCAATAACAGATCTGTATCTTGGTGAAGATAGTAGAGACGCGGACCTGGAGGAACTGTTCTCCTCGAATGCTCCACCGTGTTGAATAGGTAGGGAAAGGACGTGTTTGATATGAAAAGATAGATGAAGTTAATCGCTGAAATTCTATGATGAAAGTCGAAAATCTACTCTGCGGTATAAAGCCCAGACGCCATGCTAACATAGAACCGAAAATATGAATCTTAAGAAAGCTGTCAAACCATCCTCTCTGGCGAGTTGAGGCCGTCGGAGGAAACCTGCCGTGAAGAAGTATTACTTGGGACGCGAGTTTGGGCTTGTGACGTCGCGTCAGGGGAACCGAAAACGGCGTCGCTGACCTGTCGTTTTTCGTTCCGGGCTACTTGCCTGCTTATTCTGCGTGCGACTTCCGTCTTCACAGCCTCACCATTCTCACAGGGCAGATACCACCGAGACATAATCATGCAGATGCACGACAGCATCAGGGTTGTGCCTGACCACATCTGCACGGTGATGTATGTCTTGTACTTTGTGATGAGGTGACCTGCAATGACGGGACCAGTAAGGGCTGGAATGGCGGCTACTGTGTACATCATTCCAGTCCAGTGGCCGAGCTTCTTCTTCGCGAATTGAACTGTTTCCGGCGAAGTGTATGAGCAGTTGAGAATGTGGCCAATCGATGCAGGAGGCAGACCAATGACCATTCCAGAGAAGACACCGAATACCACACAGAAGGCGATGGCATCGGTCTCTGATCCAGCCAGTGTCCAGAGGATCAGCGTAAGGAGCGACGCAATGAACTGCGCGCCGATGTGCATGTTGAGAGCGCCGACCTTGTCCGAAAAGTGAGCGAGAAACATGCGTCCAACGGTCGATGCTCCATTCATTATGGTGAGGAGCCAGAAGGTTTGAAGAGGTTTGTTGGTTGGGTTCTCGGGTGTGAAAGCTGAAGCCTTCGCGTCGCGTGTTCCGAAGCCACGCACTGATGCCCACTGGAGGAAGTTAGACGCTGATATGCTTCATAAGAGAGAAGGGCTGTCTTACCTCTTCAAGGTTGAAGAAGACGGGGTAAAAACCAAAGAACATAAAGGCAACGGCAGCTGTAAACCAACAAAAGGCCTTGTTGTGGAAGGCATCTGTGTCGACCCAAGTTCGGAATTTGCCCCAACTCTTGGGTTCGTGATGTTCGTGATCTGGATCTGGTGTGCAGAAGATGAAGGAGTAGATGCATGTCACTGACGTAAGGGCCGCAACGTAGCGTACTGCATCGTTGAAGCCTACGGCTCGGATCAAGTAGCGAAGCATTGTCGGGTATATCACTCCCGCTACACTTGCACCGCAAGCGACGTAGCCTACAGCAAGGCCTCTCCGTTTGGGGAACCATGTCGAAGCGACTGAAGATGAGTCAGTGGGAAAGCGATGACACCAGGGGGTCGCTACATACCTTGAGAGCTGGATACAAAGAAAAACCCCATACCTAGGCCTACCACGAGACCCTGAGTCGCCCAGATGGGCCCGAACTTCCCAATTGCTTCAATATCATTAGGATGCGCGACAGAGAGCATGAACAAGCCAAACGGCACGAGAAAGGTGCCGCAGCCGATCACCTTGCGGGAGTGACCGGCATCCAGAAGCCGTCCCACAACGTTCGAGAGAAGGAGGACGAGGAAAGATTGCGTTGATCCAATCAGGTTCAGTTCGAGTTGGTCGACTCCTCGTAGTGAGTGGCCGACGTAGTAGGAAGACCATGTACCGTAAGCGTTCACTAGGCCCCATGAGTTGAACATCAAAAAGAAGCTACCCAGCAAACAAGCGTAGGCGCGCCATGATCGAGGCCAGTCTGGCTCTTCGAATTTGTTCAACGAGGAGGGTAAAGGCACTCCCCGCAAGGACGCAGTCTCAGTGGTTGCTTCTGATAATGGTAGCGTCCCCTCGCTGTGCTTTTGGGTCTCTTTATCGAAAGAAGAGGGTGAAGTCATGTTGGCGGTGATGTTTGGAGGACCGGGGGCGTGAGTGAAGGGGGGGAAAGGGAAAACACGAGGTTTGGACAAGCTTTGATGTGATAAACAGTATGGTACTCAATACAGATAGGACGTGTTGGAGTGGATGCGCTCGAATGGACACAGTGATGAATGAATTGTTCGGACAACAGCGCACGTCGAGATATAAGTACGGTACGTACTCTTGTGCAAGCATGTCAAGGATCTGGGGTAGATGTCCAAGACGTTTGACTGATGGAGAGTGTTTTCGGGCCCACTTCTGCTAAGCACGCGCATTACCCCCGCGCAGAGTGTGGCTGGCTCTTCCATAATGACGTGGTAGTGTAATTGTGAATTGAGAGCCGGAGGCACAAGCAACGCAAGGGTACAGCACCAAGAGAAGCCAAGGTAATAAGGTTGTAGGTCATTGCGGTGTTTGGAGGCTCCAAATGCCATGTAGCTCAAAGCTTGGGGCAGGGGCGTGCTTGTACGGCGGTGGAGAACGATATGCGGGCGCAGATTCCGGTGTCTCTAGTGTTTGAGTCTCCTCACGTCCCCAACTAATTGGCGTTGGAGAAATGCCAACCGTTGCAGGTTACCTTTGTTTACCGATGACCTCGCTCACGGTTTATGGAGTCGCCACCCCCACCGTCATATCTTTGGTAACCATAAGCGGTAGTGGGTGAGGTCATCCACGGTATGTAGCCTATGTGTCGACTTCGAAACTGCTCGTAGGCTGTAAGATCTTGGCTGTTCCACGAAATGAAAATGCTAAGCAGCAATTTGAACCTTGATAAGGGTTGAGGCACTTGACTAGTAACTAGTTTTGAGGCAGAGCGGGTTCCCAACGCTTGGCGGATGTCAGCGGGAAGGATCATGGTGGCGGTAGGTTCCGCAAAGCCAAGAAGTACTAAAGTCGTGATGGTCATCACGTACATTCCGCCTTGGCACAGTTCATTCTCCAAAGATTGGGAATGCAAGTACTACCATTGGGACCGCTACAGTCTGGGCAGTCTCTGGATTTGATTAGATGACTACAGACAATTTGGACTGATCAAACCCATCGAGAAACAACAATACGGAGTACCCAAAGCAGAAGCGGAAGCACTTCGAGAACACGCTAGCGGCATCTCTTTGCTCGTTCATGATAGGATCGACGGTCCGCTATATGGATCTGTTGCTTTGTTATCTTAGCACTAAGTTTCGATACAGCCTCATTTTGTGCACCGGCAAATCGACCTTGCCAAGCATTCGCGCGGTGCTACCGCCCCACGCTACTCTTCGCACCTTTTCTTCTCGCCGCAACGAAGCTGGGAGACGCCTCATCGTCATCCTCAAGAAAAAAAGCCAGAGGTTAAGCCGCATCATGAGTAACACCAGGCGGATCCGCAGGAACGCCCTGCTGTGGCTGCAGCAAACCTTTCGCCCTGCATTGCGATGACATCCGGTGCCTCGTTGTATCTCGCTTGAATGGCAACAAATATCCGCTTGGCGTGGGTGGGCTCGAATCCCCTGAGGAGAATGGGATGTATTGCGGTCAAACGGTGTCAGAGGAAGAAAGCTGGAGATTTGCGACACTGCGTTCAGTAAGTTTGCTGTGCCAGGCTGCTGTTCAGCCGGGTAATTACGCATACTAGTTGGCAACTCTCACAGCATCATCCCAATTGAGCGTCACCCTTCTGCTTCGAGCTCCATTTCTCGGTTGGATCCGGAATAAACACCGGACCCGAGATTTCTCTAGATCTCTGCAGATCTTACATAGATATCGCAGAAGGCTGTGTTACACGTGCTATCTTGCATCGGTGTCTCCATGCATGACACCTTTGTTGGGCTCCGCCACGGTGGCGGTCAGATACCAGCAGTCTTATCCCTACAGTGCTGACTTGTTGTGATGATGATGAGGGATGGCCGCCCCGCGGATCATCTGCTACGTCAGCTTTCCACAAGATTTGGCCTATGGGGAAGGACCCTGTAAAGGTTGGGGATGCACGGCCATAATCCGGAGCTGGACATTCATCTCAGCCAGTCATGGTCTTATATGTGTAACCTGCGAATAACTACTGCTTATTAAAACTCTCGTAAACCGCATAAACGGAAATATAAGGTGCCCGGCTGCGCTGCACAGATCTTGGCGCCTTATACGGACGAGCAGATTCGGCTATCTACGTCAGCGGAATCCGTGCAGCGAAATGTTCGGCCTTTAGCAAGTTCGCGGACTAACAATCGGACATAGTCAATAACCTGGATTACTTATTCTCTAAGTTTAACGCTCCATCCCTCCCGCTCACACTTCGTGGAGATTACTTGAAATACATTTCATCGCCACATTTAACTCGCGAGAGAATAGGACATTTTTAGAGCTCTCATACAGCTTTATACAGCTTTGTTCAATCTTCTCGAGAGTTTACAGCCGGCAGAAACTCCACCGTAGCCCATGAAGACGAACGACCCACAAACGGCTGCACTCATCAACAACCAATACTTCTCCAGCAAATCCTCTGATATCTTTGCGCAAGCGGAGCCAATAGCGATGGTGCGTGAATAAGCAAATACGAGCGGGAAGAGCGGGTGAACGCCACAAACCTGGCAAGAGTTTCTGTGTGTAGGATCAGGCCACCTTGTCAATAGGACTAGGAATGGAACATGGGGAAATGCGTGATGTATTGACTATGGGAACGAGAGCTCTATATATGCTGGGAACTCGGGCAACCGTATCACAGGTGCAAACGCCTGGAAGGTTGTCGAGCACTATACCTGAGGCAGAGATCATACCATAGGCGGCAACCCTCCCGTGGCCTGTTTGCTATAAACAGGCCACGGGTACACACACATAAGGTACCATCCCATAGCAAACAGGCCCGGGTATGCATGACAGGCTCGGGTATATACATAACTCGGGTACATGCATACCTTGGGCACAGAACCCAGAAGGCCATAGGGTGCCGTGGCTGACACATCTCTCCGAGACCTGCTTCCGCACCCTTGAAGTCACGACTCCTCAGCGACAGACACAACGACGGGGCAGGGAGCGGAAAGCCGCGAACTTTTACTCCTGCCTCGGATTTCCACCGCGCGGGGTGTAGTCGTTGTAGTCGCGCCACCTCGTTGCAACGACCAAGATGGCACACTATCCGACGATCACCCTTCCAAGAGTGAGATCAGAGCCAGCGATATGGGTACTAGAGTCTCCGTTAACTGGCGGGGGATTATTGCACGGCAGGCTCTTGGTCTCGCCTGTCGCAGCAATAACCTTAGGGCGCTTCAATATCGTGGATGGGGCGTGGAGATCACCGAAGCGGTCCTGAAGGTTTCGGGGCTGTACGGCTATTCCAATCGATGATGCGAAGAGGAGGTCGAGGGATAATTTTAATGGATGGATAGAGCTGTTGAGCTGCGGTGCAGAGGATGGGCAAAAATATGAACGAAGCTGTAGCGATGGAGGATGGAAGAGGAGACGGCAGCAAGAAGGACTCAGTCTAAGCTATATTGATTAAACAGAGAAACCAGGCCAAGGTCATAACGATAAGCCGCGAAGTAAGCGTAGGATGCGTGCAGTACGCTCGCGCATCGAGTGCACATCCAGGTTGCGCTCATCCAAGTTCATCTTTAGCAGGCGTGGCGCCATCGCATTGCGCAACACGCCAAATGTACCGCCACCACTTCCAGTGTTCGACGCCATGCCACCCATGGCCTCTCCGCCGGCGCCGTAGGGTTGGGCAGGCATGTAAGAGGCGTCCAACGACAGCAGCGCATTGAGGTAATCGCTCGAGTTGCGAAGCACGTCGCAGACCAGGTCCGCCACTAGCACACCGTGGCCTGCCTTCTGGTACTTTTCAATTTGCGAGTACAGATCGAGTCCCATTTCTGCAAAGCGCTGCATGCTCCTGCACGGCTCCCGCGTCGTCGTCGTGTATGCATCGTCTACCTAGAGGCAAGCCTTTTGCCTTCGCAGCGCTCAGGAATAAGTCGAATTCGTTTGGGGAAGGGAAGCAGCCATGGTGGGTCGCAGGTGGCGTCAAAAGGTCTGCATCGTTGGCTGTGGGTGCGGGATCTCGACTCGTCGAAGCGTTGCATTGTCCCAGAAAAGGCGGAATATCCCCGAAGAAGGTATTGAAAGCCTGCGTATTCATTGCTGAATCCGCTGTTTCCCAGAGCGGGTTGTAGTGGTTCTCTTAAAGATGAAGATGAAGCTGATTCGGCGCTGTTGCTGGTGTTGTTGTTGTTGTCGTCTGAGAAGGAGAGTTTGAGCTACGTGGTGTACAACTCGTTCGCTCAGACTGGCAAGTCCTCGGCCTTCTCACTGGTCTGGACGCAGCATATTTGCACTCGGCGTCTGGTTTTCGGCAGCGGTCGCACCTACTCAAGATGTCCGTCTCTGTCGATTTGAAATATTTGAGCTTCTGCGCACGGCATCGAGTGCAGGCTACTCTCTTCACTTGGTCCTGCGTTGAAGGGCTCCGCTAAGCTGCTGTGGTGACGTCCATAAATCCGTGTAGATAGCATTGAGCTCGAAACCAATGCGAGTTTCCAGATGCTAGATGTATACGCCTGTGCAGGCAACTCCTTGCTCTACAATTATGTAGAATCTTGTACAGAAAGGGCCGATATGGTTGCGATAATGACCCAAACTAAACAACCAACTGAGGCCATTCGGGTACCGCATTGTACCCAGTTGCTATGGGTGTGTTTTGAAATACGACTTTAGCGTGCATGGGGGAGTGAAAGCATGCACAGACCATGTTTTTCTTGAGTGCCTAGTACGCCATCCCCCGTCTTATGTAACGCCGGGAGATCTCCGGACATAGTAAATTTCCTTAAAAGGACTGGCAACCCCTGGTATGCGAGTCTCCTAGATCCCAGTAGACAGGGCGAGCGGGAGGAATCTTAGAAAGCTTGATGTTGGAGTGCCCTAGCCGCGGGTAGGTACTGTCGCAACAGAATTAACGGAGTAGGTCTTCGTTCACACATCAGTATTGCGTTATTTACCTCATGGCTTCAATTGGTTGTTTGAAATGAGTTTTGTTCACACAGCGAAGCGACCCTCCAAGCCTCGGCCAGCCCTCGGGCAGATACGATAAGAACAAACAATTGTATGTCCCTGCGAGTCACAAGTCACGCAGATTTCATGCACGTGTCTGATGTTTTGAATCGCAATCTGCCACGTGGGCCGGTGTTCAGGCTACTTTGGTGGATAGGAGTAACATGAGTGGTGAGGTGGTGATAACAACATGAATGACATGCGTACGCGAACCGCCAAACAGGACCGATTGCTCCACTGTGTACCAACCTGCAGTAAACCCCTGGCGTTACTGACGCCCTTCTCCCGTTTTAGGCGACCCCGCAATTAAGGCCCTAGAACGAACCGAGACGTCGGGAATTTCCGCAACGTCTAACGCGTCGCGTCTCTTCTCTTCGCTCACAGCGCCGCCGCCTTCTCCGTAAGTCGGACCTGCATAGCCTTGGGCTCGAATACCAGATAGGCCTTCTGGTCCATCCAGTTAACGGGAGTTTCGGGTGACAGTTCCAGCTCAAAGTTCCAGAGCGTGCGCGCGAGGAGGACCTTGGCCTCGGCAAGGAAGACCCTGAAACGAAGCGTTAGGGATAATCCGCGGTAAGTGGATTGGGGTAGGGTGATGAATGCGTAGGGTCTCGTCAATAACAGCCGCAAGATAGGGCAAGCCAGCAGTTGTCGAGACATTGATGTCAGCTTCTGTCTGGAAGGAGGACCGAATCTCGTCCTGCAACCGCTGCAGCTGCTTCGGGTGGCGCAGCAGCAGGTACGTCGCCGTAGCCAGCACTACCGTGGGCAGCTGTGATCCGGCGATGGTCACGGCCAGTGAATGCGGGTTCAGTTCGTTGCGGGTGATGCCCTTCTCCTTGGTCTCACTCATGTTACCTATAACCTGCGACACGAAGTCCGACCGCGCTGCGCCCAAGTCGCCCATCTCCAGCCGCTTCGTCACCAGGTCGGCTGTGTACTTCCAATTTCGAGCCCTCACCTTCGCCGTCAGCTGGAGAAATATACATCTAAAAATGCTGTCAAGCGGATAGAAATAGCTTAGTTGGTTGCGGACCGCTCCGAACTTGGCGCCGAGAAAGAAGGCCATGTTCCAACCATGCTCGTTGTCGCCCTCGAGTCCGTGGAAGCTCTCGCCGTACGTTAGGTCTGAGACTACGTCCAGGGCCGCGTACCCATAGAATTTGGCCATGTCGACCACATTGTTGGCGCTTCTCGACGCCTCGCGCCGCAGCCGCTGGACAAACAGATCGGCATACATCTCGATGATGGGTGATTGCTCCCGTAGCGCTCTGTCGTTGAATCCGTTCAGCAGCAGCCTCCGCATACGCTGGTGCGTATGTCCACCTGCGGTGAATAGAGAGTCGGCGCCATTCAAGGGCGGCGTCTGTGGGTGCAGATCCTTGGGCAGCTGAGGCCACTGGAGGTACAAGTCCTTCAACGCCCCAGACGAGATGGTCGTCAGCTCGTTGGGGGCTACGCGGACGACTGGTCCATAGCGCTCATGCAGGCTGTCGAGTCACTTGTGCTGCTGGCCGCGCGCTGCTGAAATTGCGAATGGAAGGCGAGAGAAAGCTGCCACTTTTGGACCCGGAAATTTGGAGAGCGGGTGAAAGAACACTGAATAGATAGCTGAGGCGATGTAGTACTATCGTGTAGCATCAGTTGTGGTTCGGCGTGCACGATTCGTGTATCGAGAAAAACCCTTACCACCACTGCCAAGAATGCGCCATTCGTCAGTAGCTGCCTCAGCATCGAAAGAGCTCCCGTCATGTCGGGGACGTCCTGCGTATTGCACTTCCAAGTTGACAAGAGACTGTCGAACAGCAAAGTATCTCAGCTTACGGTTCTTTTATCCATCATACTGTCTATACCCCGCTGACTTTAACATTGTTAGAGTAGTAGCCGAGCAGAGACAATAATGGCCGATGCAAAATTCCCGATTCGCTGCCAAACTGGCCCGGTCCTCAATGAATTTTGGACAACTAGAGGCAGCTTCTTGAAATACGATTGCAAGATACCGGTATCCAAGCCTCTAAGCGTTTACTGCCCGAATCGCTCTTGTCAGCCTATAATCTCGGCCATGCATACAATGCCAACGCCGAATTAGATCTCGAACCCGACTCATCAGCGGGCCTACCTACGGGGTTACACAACCTAGGCATGGTTGATGATGCGACTTATACTGATGTGGAAATCGGGCTCAATCATGATGATGATAATTCAACGCTTGGTGGTACCACATGTATGCTAACATTTCCAGGGATCACTCGGAGACGTTTGACCAGCAACTACTTTTGTTAATCCTTGCCTGCGCCACATGCGGATATTCAAATCCGGCTTCTCCCGCATGATGAAGACCTTTTGCTTCTCGAGAGAAAAAAATCATCGTCCGCCAGCGCCCACTCAAAATGCCACGCGATACGAGCGAACGAGCTTCATCTCTGCAAGCGCGAGGTTTTTGCCCACGCAGTTGCGCGGCCCCGTGCTGAAGGACTGGAACACGTCTTTGCGGTCGTGAGAGAACTCGGCCGGCGCGTCAGGCAGCCAGCGCTTGAAGGCGAAGACGGAGGGGTGGGCGAAGTTGCTAGGGAGGTGGTAGGCGGGTTGCTGAGCTACGTTGACAATGGCCTGTAACATGGCTGTTAGAAATATGTTATGACATGATCATGATGAAAGCACAGTAGCAGTCACTCACTCCTTCGGGGACTAAATGCCCCGCAACCACGGCTCCGCCTTTGGGAACAGAGCGCTGCAGACCCGCGGGCACAGGCGGATAAATGCGCATGCCCTCGTAGATGATGGCCTGTAGCACCTTGAGTTGGCCGACACTGATCATGTTGATATCCTCGTGCGTGACGTAGGCTCCCGTAATTTCCTCGTACAATGCCCGCATCGCATCCGGGTTCTTCGCTAGCAGGTACATGATGCCACACAGGGCCGTGGCCACGGACTCGCTGCCGCCGGTAATAAAGATGTTCGCATTCGACTCCATTTCTTGTACGCTCATGCCCTTTTCGTCGTTGTGCCGGGGAATATACATCCAGAAGTCGGAGCGGTGCGGTTGCTCGCCGGCCGCCAGCCGTTTGTGCACCTTCTCCGCGCTGACCTTGATGTGCTGGGCGCGTTGCTTGATAGACTTCTTCGGCATCAGAGCAATGAGAAGTGGCGTGAATGGCTTGAATTGTCTCGCCACCCCAAATAGGAACAGCGCTTTGATGAAGAGAAATAGCAAGGCAACCCAGGGGTGGTAGGCTCCGTCCGATAGACACCCGAATGGCTCGCCAAACGCCAGGTCACCCACAATGTCGAAGGCGGTCCGTTTGAGCCACTCCTTCACGTTGACCACCGTGCCGGACCACGACTAATGAGCTGGTCAATGTAGCGCAGCAGGATGCCTTCCTGAGCACGCAGCGCTTTGTCGCTAAAGGCATGATTGATCAGTCGCCGTTGCCGCGAGTGGTCTACATGGTCTGCGGATAGGATATGATCGACGCCCTTGTGGCTGCGCGTCATTCCCCATTTCTGGAAGCGCCGGCTTGCCCCATGAGCGGAAATGTCTGTCCAGGCCGCTGCCGCAGTGAAGGAGAGCATGTCTGGCGCGATGCGCACCACCCCTCCATATCTGGCGTGCAGAGAAGTGAGGTCGTGCGGCAGGTACCCGCTGAGTATAGAGCGCGCGTGCGGGATATGCGAGATGGCGCGGCTGGCGGGGCCTGGGAAAGCTCGAAGAGGATCAAACGTTAGGCGGTAGATGGCACGGAGTAAGAAGAAGAGAACAAGCCAGACTTTTGCAGTACACGATGGCAATAGAGTAGTGGGCTTGCATTGTATACATACCAGGAGTGCAACCACGGTAATTGCGTGAAGCTGTAAAGGCCCGGCAACAATCATGGCAGCCATGGTCATCATGTGCTTGGATCGCTCTTTGTATGCAACCACGATATTCGTCGCATCCATAGCTGGTGTCCGTATCGGCATCGGTCAATTTGAAGGAATAAGCTCGGCCAGTTACATTCCCATCAGTTACCATACAGTAGTGTTTTCGGTCACCCCACCGTTATCGGCCCATGTATCATGGTTAATTCTCTGAAATTCATTAGGCGCAACGCTTTAGAATATAATACGTGATTGCTGAGCTATCACTATGATTGAACTTACCTAGGTGCGGCTGAGATGATATTGAACCGAACGGAACCAAACTAAGCATCAGTTTCGCGTTTAGTACTTGAATGCTTCAATTGTTTTTTCGGTTTGGTTCCGCACAATGCACATTAACAGTATAGCAATATCAATAATCTCGTTACACCTCAATGGACAAAAGCCTGACAGAGGGGTGTGAGACGCTATATGAGTGCCTGTTCATTCACCTTTTCCTTATCGATTTCGGGAATCGCGGCCCGTCTTCTTTTGACGCTTGCATTTAAGTAACGGGTTGTACAGTGATGTAGTTTTCGCATGCCATACCACGGGCTTCCCACTTCCAATGCTTGTCGATCATATCATTCGGCATCTACAGTCCTTTCATTTGCAGAGGGAAGAAAACATCACGAGAACTGCTGTTCCATAGAGTAAGATGATAGGCATTGCTTCATTCCTACTAAAAGCTGGGTGTCTGTTACTTGGTGAAGCGTGGAAATAGTTTCCTCGCAGCACCGCAATCTATGGACAGGCGCGCCTCGTCATTCATCAGCGCAGCTCGGATGTTTGCCATCTGGGACACGATGGTCTTCTCTCGAGCAAAATGAAATTCGCTCCCGCATAGGATGGGATCCACTTGAGCAAACTCTTTCAGCACTCCGACTGGACCCTCGTAGCCGGTTAACGCGAGGTCGTAGTAAAAGCTTTTCGTATCTATCAGGAAGTCGTCGGCCGATTTGTCCGTCAGGCGGAGATCGGCCGTCTGGTTCGCAATCCTCGTAGCCACATACGGGAGTGTGGCGCCGCCGTGTGAGAGAATGATTCTACAATTGAAACAGTCACGGATCGTGTTGGACATGATGACAATGACTGCTGTGCGGGTAGTCTCGTGGGGGAAGTCGACAATGGGACGGGGAATTGAGGGATCGGACGAAGCACCCCAGGTTTTGGCAAAGGTCGGGTGCACAAAAACTACGGCGTTGCGGTGATGCAATTCCTGCCAGATGGGCCGGAAATCTGGGTGGCTTAGGTACTTGTCATCGTAGCTGGACAGGACAGCGACACCGTCGGCTTTGAGCACGTCAAGTGCATAGCGCAGTTCCTCTAGGCAAGGCCCGACTTGGTCGAGTGGCGGCAGATTCGCAAAGAAGCCGAACCGGGAAGGGTTTGCGGCCGTGATTTTTGCTGCGTACTCGTTGACCCATCGACAGAGCTTCAAGGTTTCCTCGGTAGACTTGACGAATCCGAGTCCCGTTTCGGTCCATAAACGCTAGGTCTAGCTCAACGTCCCACGATGGGAGCGTTAAGCCTTTGGGGATCCCGGATGCCCCATTCCACTCTCGAATCAAAGTCAGCCTCTAAAATAATCGATCTGGGCGATGGCGGGCGCTCGATCTCTACATACTCAACAGGGAGCATATGATGATGGACGTCGATTTTCTCCATGATAACTTGCGATGGAGCGTCCCACACGGTGTCAGTGTCGCGTACGAAGAAGCACCAGTGACGCAGCAAATCAAGATATGAGTAATTAGATAGAGGATCGGGTATGATACTAGCTCACCGATTCCATAGGTGATCTACCAAGGAACGATCCGATAAGGGGATGTGAAAGGAGATGTGAAAGGAGATGAGTGAAAGTGGGTAAACGTGACACAAGGGCCGATTGCAACTCACATTTTCGTCATCTTTCCCATTCGGCGTCGTAAGAGCCTACGAGCACTTCAGCCCTCGAGTTAATAGCTCGAGCCCCCCAGTTACTGATCCTGACAGGGGCTGCGACCTACCGGTATGAGACTTGGAGGAAAACAGTATGGTGAGATATACGGCGGGATTTCTTAAAAGCACATTTTTTTGGCCCGAGATGCTGTGCAGGTATAGTTTTCTTTTCTTAGTTGAAGATGGTTACCACCTTGATTCCTGTTTTCCTTTCTGTGGTCAGCTTGGCTTCGGCCGTTGCCCCAGCAACCATCCACACCTATCTCAATGACTATCTCTCTTCTGGTTCCGAGGTCTTCTTTCCCAGCGACGCGGCCTACACAACCGAACTTACTAAGAGATGGAGTGCATACGATGCGCCAAATTACGTCATAGGCGTGAAACCTGCCATTGCAGAAGATGTGTCGATCATTGTACGCAACCTCTAGGTCATCCTTTTAATGGTCAAGGAAATGTTGCTGACAGTTGCGCAGATCAAGTACGCACTGAACAATAGCATCCCTTTCATGGGTACGGGTAGCGGCCATGGCTACACGACAACTACCACTACAGGAACACGCTGGCATACACGTAAGACCCCTTGCTTTCCTTTCGTCAGTCCCAAGTGCTAACAATGTCAACGCAGCTTCTTCAGCTTCAGCGGCTTTACGACCGACGCTCAGATGTTGGAGATTGACGCTTTCGCCGAACGTCGACGTGCAGCCTTTGCGAAGGCAAATGGTGCTGACAAGGGCCTCGAGGTGTACGTCAACTATGCACACGGCAACGAGGGCCGCGATGCGTGGTACGGCGCGGACAAGCTTCCTCGCCTTTCCACCATTAAGAGTACTTGGGATCCGAGCAATTTGTTCAACTTCACAAACGGCTTTGTTTTGTAGACGGACACGCCAGGGTTGACGTGTGTCTGGCCTTGCTTCTTCACCGTATATACTTGTAAAATGAACATCTTGTTCTTGTACGATATTTTGGTCCGAGACCAAGTCGTCCTTCTCTTCCTGAAGTCTGTCATGTGTAAGCCTTCACTGCAGCGGGAAATTGGTGTATATGAATGGGGTTGTCATAAGTCTAGCTACCAATGCAAAAGTCGCTAGAACTATCCTCCAAAACGCCTTGCTCCATTAGCCGTGCAAAGGAATCAAAGTTTACTCCTCCCTTGCCGTGATAAATACCACCCAGCGCCAATAACTCAGCGCACGCAACAAAGCCGAGATTGAATCATAGAGCCACCGAAACATGCCCTCTTCCATGGATCAAGACGTCTAAACCCCCTTGATAGCAACCGTCCGCTCGCTGTTGAGCTTGTTCGCATTCCGCTCGTGACTCTCCTTCTTGCAATCCTCCAAGCCCTCGCACTTGTGGTCCTCCAACATGCGGTGCTTGCTGCAATGGCGGCCGCCGCAGAAGCCGCAGTCGCCGACAATCGGCTGTGCGCGGTCCTTACAGTCCTTGAACGAGCAGCGGATCTTCTTGGGCGGCATTCCCCCGCGCAACGGCAGTGCCATGTGCAGCGTTGAGTTGGGCGCAATGGCGTAGTCGGCGAGCGTAGTGGCGGGCGAGGACAGGTGCTTGCCGGCGTGGACGATGCGGAGGTCCGAGGGGGTGGCGAGGTTGGTGCGCAGGGCGAGGAGGGTGCGGAGCGTGCTTATCTTTGTCCGTGAGGGCAGTGTGAGGGCGATGGCTGGGCACCATGTTAGCTACATGGTATCGGCGGTGCGGTTCCGAGCCTCGGAACGCCGCGGTTGGACATACTGTTGTTGCCGGAGACGGTCTTGACGAAGATCTGCATCCTCTCCTCGGACTCAGAGCTCGATGAGCTGATGCTGGAGATGCTGCGTGTGCGGCGCATGTTGGCGGTTGCGTTGCGAGTGTAGTTGCTTGTTGGGTGAGGGTGCTGGGGAGGGGGATGTAGTGGTTGATGACGCGGCGGCGAGACGGAGATGAGTAAGGGAGAAGTAGGCGAAGAAGGCAGGAACCGGGGTTATATATAAGAAGCTTGGAAGGTGAGGGTCAGGCTAGGTGGTGGGTGTGACTAAAGGTTGCCTTCGGGAGGGTTCGATTGAATGGCTTGCGGTTCGTCAGAGCAGTGATAGATTAGGGTCAAAGGTAAAGGTGACGCAGACCGCTTCTTAAAGAAAGGGACAAGGCTAGAGTCGCCGAGTGACAATGCGAAGCCCATGCTTGCATGCTGGTCCTTGGTCCGATGCACACGACTCAAGCCGACATGCGTTTGCAGCTCTTCGCCTCCCCGGCGAGGCGGCTGCAACTAACCGAGCATGTTCCATAGTATTCCATCTACCCTGCATCACGGGCGACGTCGACGGTGCTGCCTTCTACCTGCCATTCACTTCTTGCGCTAATATGTCTTGTTCGCACGTTCCGAATGTTCGGACGTGTTCGGAATATGACTATAGATAACGCACACCTCATCCCTCGCTAGAGTTGCCCCTCTGCGTGTGACACGTAGATATCGGCGCCATGCCTCGCTGGTTTGTGACATCCAATCTAGATCGTGTCTCATGCAGGACGCGTACCAACGCTCGCTTGTATCCGTATCGAGGCATGTCACACGTGGACGACAGCGCCTCGCAGCATCTCAAACCGGAGGAGGCGCTTCGCCGGCCCATTCCAGGACTCCTGATTGGTCGGAAGCGCATGAGAGGTTTGTATCGTATCATACTGTGCGACTATCGCGATCGGTCACTGCCATGGCGAGCCATAGTGGTGGGTATCGGGTTGGAGCTGGAGATACAGTGGCTATCGATTTGTACCCTCGCCGTCTCCGCTCCTTGCATCCTAGTTCAGCCATGCTTCAATACGAAGTACACGCAACCGCCTGATGCTGCGAGTCGCTGCAGACTTCCCTTTGTCGATATGCAATCGCAGCGCCGTGTTGCATCGTCTGTGGAACGACCGCTCGAATCGGTGCGCACCTCGTCCACGGTCCTGGAAGCATCAACACAGTTCCGTTCTCCGAAACGCCCAACAAAGCTAAATAGCATCCAAATCAAGGGGATTTCCCGCAATGTCAATGGTTATTCCCGTCCTGCGGTGCTACTAGGATATTTTAGAAAGGCTCCATAATCGAACTTTGACGGGCCTTGTGTCATGCCCGCCTGAGTAACCTTGATCAGCATGGTTCGTTGAGCTCCGCCTGGATAGACTTCCGCAGGTGTTACCCAATATCGATTCATCGGTACACTATTATCCTACATATTTCTCAATACTGGCCTACAGCATACTCTTTGGGAAGTTCTTCATCGCCTGTCTGACACCCAGATCACCTAAGATCTCCTCTGTACCTCCTAGAATAGCGTCGAACTTATAAGTGCGATGGAACTGTTCAATGACCCTTCCCATACCACCTTGTGTCAATCCCCGGCCACCGAAGATGTTTACGGCCTCGTCCGCGATCTCGTGCGCAGAACGGGTGGCGAAGGACTTGAGCAGTCCGATAGGTCCACCGAGCAGTTTCGATTGTTGAGCGTAGGACATGTGTGTCATCTGGTAAGCGATGGATTCCAACCATGCTTGATTGGCTTCGACGTATGATATCATCTTCGCAAGTCTGAACGTGGGATCAGTGATCAAGTACAAATAAATTGTTGCAAGGGAGGGTAGCGTGGGAAATAATCACCCGACGGATGCACGCATGGGACAGAAGTGAGCTATGTTTGGCACAGTACTCACTTTTGACGGATGGCAGGTTGCTCAATGAGCTTCTTGCCAAAGACGATTCTTTGGTTGCACCATTTCAGGCATTCTTCGACGACGGTTCGTGATTGTCGGATCACGGCGCAGGCCATCATGAAGCGCTCGTGGTTAAAGTTTGACACTACAAAGAGGTTAGTCTACCCCGCAGAAAAGCTGTTCGATGGAGAGCTTACTGATCACGACGAAACCCTTGTGTTCCTCGCCCAACAAGTGATCCACTGGGACCTTCGCGTCGTTGAACTCGACAAATGCGGTACCAGCCGTGGTGGAGTAGCTTGTCTTGATCAACTTGGTCTCAACGGCCTCATCTCTTTCGATCAGCAGGACAGAGAAGCCCTTGTCGGTCTTGCATCCAGTGACGAAGTAGTCGCAGAACATTCCATTGGTGATCCATTTCTTTGTACCGCGAACAATGTAGTGCTTGCCATCTGGTGTCAACGTTGCAGTGGTCCTGATTCCAGCAACATCCGAACCAGCAAAGGCCTCGGTAATGGCCAGACACATCTTCTTCTTGCCGCTTAGCACTTCGGTCACTACCCTTGTCTTCAGCGCAGACTCGGGCATCCACTGCAAGACTGCTGTCAAACTGATCGTCATGCCTGCCATATTGCCGTCTTGGAATCCACGAGCATTCGCGCGTACGCCTTCTTGTGCCTGGATGAGATCGTGCAGGTAGTCGAACTCTTCGCCCTTGACCACACCCATAAGATTCTTCCCGTGTAGATGCTTTCCTGGCCCAAGGCGCATAGCCAGCATGTCGTTCGCCGCCATCTTATCAATGAGCTCCTGGCTGATGTATGTGCCGTCCTTCTCCTTCTGCTGCGCCTCGGGCGTGATATGTGTATCCACAAACTTGCGCACCTCCTTCTGCAACGCCCGATGGCTCTCCTTGAAGTACGGGCTCTTGAACTGCGGTCGCAGCCATAACGGTTCCGCATACGGTACAGGGCTCAAGTCGCCCGGCTTCTGGACGATGACTTCCGACTTTTCGCCTTCGATGGTGCCGATGCATAGTTCGGTATACTTCTCAAGCACTTCCTGCCTGTGCAAGTTGTAGAACGCAGTGGTAGCGTCCTGGCCAGCGACTTGCTCGAGGACGACAGAGCCGCCGGGGTGCGCATCGACGAAATCGCTGAGGTCGTAAACTTTGTGGTCGACTATGCACCAGAGGTCGTCTGGCTTGTTGTGCGAAGCGACCGACTCGCGGGTCAGCGTGGCATGAGGCATGGCGGGCGGATGAAGAATCAACAACGGGTACACGTCAAGAGGTTTGGGTGGCTTGGAGAGGAAAGGAGAGGTGGAAAAGCAAAGTTTGACTGCGTGATGGGCCTGGAGATATTGAGCCTCGGTCTCCGCGACGAGCTAGCCGTCTCCGCGCAGCATTCCGCGTTGGTGGAGAAGGTGCAGATGGGAATCTGGGGCAGATGCCGAGGCCCGCGGACATAACCCCGTAATCATATATTCGAGTCCGCCAATTGGTGAAAGCGGACGCCAACTCTTGAATTTCTTCCTTGCTTCTGTCATCCATCATCCATCAACAACCAAATCGTGTTATGGGGTCTATGACTACTCTTTGTCGCGCGCTACACGATGTCTCTTTCTGGTGGACTATGCGCTTCAAACATTTATCAACTTAAACTTGACATGATCAATGTCAGGATTGGCAAGAGGAGGTAAGATTGTAAACCCGGTCGCATAGTACAGCACGTATAAGAGACTCGGTAGTACCTTCGAGTTATAACTCTTCGGACGCCGAGTAATCTCAAATCGATCCGCGTAATAAGGAATTCATCCTCGCTCCGCATGCCGAGAAGTTTGGCGTGGAGCCTGCGAGAGGAAGAACTACGGTACCGATGATGGGACGGGACATTCTCAGTGCGGATGGAGAGATGTGGCTTAAGGGGAGATATTTCATCATGCCGGTGTTTACGAGGAGCAGGATCGCGGATCGCGAGATGTTCGAGAGGTACGTGGGGAGACTCTTGGAGAGGCTGAGGCTGCAAGCAGATGGGAGGATAGTGGATCTGACCCCGGTGTTTGACCAACTGGTACGTTGGAACAACAGCTGTTCCCGGAATCCTACAGCGTGCAAGGAGATAAGCGACGAAGCTAGAGGCTTACAACCCGAAGAATACCTGTTCGCACTCCGAGTCTACTCATCCTTACGCATCGTCTAACGCATACCAGCTCTACGTCTCTACCCAGCCTTCCCAAACATCGCACGTGGTTATTTATCCGATACAATTCTCTCCTACGGCGGCGGCCCAGACAGAAATGTACCAGCACATGTACGGCCGGGAGATATCGTACAGTGGAGTGTGTACAACATGCACCGCGACCCTAACATCTTTGGCTCCGACACCGGAGTCTACCAAACGGAGAGATGGACAGATATACGTCCAGGCTGGAACTACCTACTCTTTAGCGGCGGCGCGCGACATTGTCCTGCGCAGCAACTAGCACTATTCTGGGTGTCGTATAGGATGACACGCATAGCGATCAAGTTCACTGAACTGCGAAATATGGACCCAATGGAGGAACTATGTGGAGAATATGAAACTGAACATGGAGAGTATGAATGGTGTAAAGGTGGCGTTGGTAGGAGCTTGATCGTAAAACCTACTGGAGCTTCGAAGGCTGCCGATAGAGCCAGAAGACTTGAATGCATTGTACAGCTGTGCGTTCTTTTCACCGATAAAAGTCTTTTTGTTGCCCCTCTATATGCACCCCGCGCGCCACTACGTGCCCCTCTGACCCTCGCCCTTTGCCGTTGCCCCTCCCGTAGCTCTACAATCCACACTTCATCTTTAGTTTCCGTTTCGGGTAGTTTTGCTTCATGCTTGTGTCTCCGACGAATGCGGTTGTGTGTTTAAAGTAACACAACTAAATATTACTGCGGGACATTATATTCAAGTGCGAGAGTAAAGGATACTTTTCAACTCTTCAACAGACAGCGAGGCCCTCCAAGCACAACTACTACTTGTCGCGGATTCTTTTCTTACAGAAGGTATATTCGCTGGTTCGTGACAGCTTCCTATAGATATCGAAGTGGTTTGAAAGGGTAGCGAGTCCCTCCAGCCACGATTACATTCGTTGTCGCGAAGTACATCTTCATTTTATGTCTAAAAAGCTGGTACCTCTGAGCTGTGCTGATCTACTTTGGCATCAACAACCCTTTAAATCGTTTGCCGCTTGGTATTTTTTGGCGAAACACTTATTCGCTTGTACGTGATAACTGCAGTCTGGCGCATACGAGCAAATATACTACTCGATTAAGCAATAAACGGTAGTAATGCGTAGAGGAACTCACGGCTACATTCAAACATGCTTTTGTTCCTTCTCATGATTCCTGGTTCTATTCGCTCGTAGCGTAGTTACGTGACAGCTCGCAGTAGATCTCGCCAAGTAGCAAAACGCGCGGTTTTCACAACCAACGTAAATGCAGCCAGATCTTATCTTGTCTAACAAACAATTCATAAAACAAAGTCGTCTATGCTTGGTACACGAGCGTGACACCGCACTGCGCTGCGAACTCCCTAAAAGTACAAGCTCTACTTTAGCACCCCTAAAGCCCCCGGCAACAAAAAATAAATCCGTGTCCCGTACCAGATTCGAACTGGTGACCTTGGGATTTCTGCTGCTGTGAGCAGTCATAGCTGATGATATGAGACCCACGTGATAACCGACTACACCAACGAGACTTTGCGAACTGTTGTTCGCGTTGGATGGATGATTTGATGAAAGACATCAAAACAATAAAAAATATAAAGTAATGTCACAAAAAAGATTAAAGCAGTGGTTGGATTGGTGGGGCGAGAAGAGTTTTTGAGCTGGGCTGGGCTGGGTGAGGGGTAGTCAGGGGTAAGCGTTTGACTAGTTAATTTGTCAGTGCCTGAAGATTCATGCATTACTTAGTTCGAATAGATTGAAGTAGTTCAGATCGTTACCTACTGAGGAGACTTTCAGTGTGAGAAGGTGTTGGACGAGAGACTGGTGATAGGTAGGTCTACACTCAGTACCTCACTGGTTCTCGTCCCGTCATAGCTTTGCGACTTTCTGTCGTATGCGACAAAGGACAGTAGTGTTGGATACGTTTGATTCATTACTATTATGCCGTATATCATATCAAAGTCTACAGTATCCGTAAAAGACGATGGAGCCGCCCAAATTATGACTCTGCCCATGGGACGTCGGAACGCCGCAAATATCAAATCCGCAAACCATGCATGCTAGCTAAAGCAAATGTCAACAGTAACCATCCAGGCGCATGTCAACTACGGCCCAAGTCTCTGCCCCGGAACTTCGCCCAACGGAACACTTGACGTCGGCAGTACACCATACCGACCATACGTCTTCTGATCCACACTCACATAGTGCGGTAACCTTCCAAGCAAGTTGAGCTTAGTCTCGATCCATCTCAGAATCTTCTCAGGGGGTACGAGAAACTTGATGTATCCGGATGCCCATAGGTATCCGAGGCCGGCGCCGCAGAGATGGCCTATTAGGCTGACGTGTGGGACGAGGATGCTGGTGACGACGATGAGGATGAGGGGAGTGGTCCATGTGGGAATTTTGTAGGGTCCGACGCTATGGATGGTTAGTTTAAAGAACAGACGATGGTAGGGACTTAATGTACTTGAAGTTGGGATTCGTCTTGTGTGTCTTCATGACTTCGGCCGAGAGGAGTAGGAAGACCCATACGCTGCCATGTGTTAGTCTGTTTCCCAGCATATTGGCCAGCCTCGATTCGCATACCTCGCGCCCATGACTATGGTGTTGCTCCTCACAACGTACAACTCCAACAAGGTATATAGACCTCCTGGTATCGTTCCAAAAGCTACCACCTGGTCAGCTTTGCGCTCAGTACATCTCATATTGAACAATACTTACGCCCAGTAAATAGCGCCAGTGTGACCAATGTCCCGTATTCGGACTCGAAGCGCTCGATGAGAGGTGTTACAGCGAGGAGGTTGAATATCATGTGGAGGAAGTTGAGATGCAGCAGAGGGAACAGATTGAGTCGGTGCACTACAAAAAGATAATGTTAGCTTTCCATTTCCATGGAAATAGTAGACCTCAAATGCACCGCGCCCGAGCTCTCCAGCACTACTTTATCCCTAAGGTAGGCCATGCACTTCGAGTGTTCTCCTCTTCTTCAGTCCTCAACACCCAGTAGAGAAACTTCGGACCCCATATCCACATGCCCACCTCTTCCCCTCCCTCCAACAACAGAAAAATACACATACTCTGCGTCAAATCCATCTTAGCCGGCTCCAACCGCCCAAACTCCCTGATCCACGGAAACGGCACCGTCGCAATCCATAGCCCTACAATCGCCACAACCAGTATTCTCGTGGCAAAGGGCAGGCGGAAGATGTACGAGCGTAAGCGCGCGGGATTGAACTGGGGAAAAGATGGCATGGCGGAGCGCGTCGGGGGTAGTGAGGACGAATATGCAGGCGCGTTTTGGTGAGATGAGCGAAAGGAACATTGGATTGACAGACTAGGGTCCACGCACTAGTTGCAGCTAGTGTCGATCCTCCCGCCAGCACCTAGGCATTTGCTTGACACCTTCCAAGACAGATTGCGCGCGATGCTAGGCAGAGGCAGCAGGACACGACACAGTTTTCAGCTTTTTTTTGGCATGCAATTGACGCGGTGAAATGGCTCTGATTTGTGAGTATTCCCTGGTCTGGGTGAAGTAAAATTGTAGCTAACATGTGAAGCCTCGATACTGGCGCTCCGGCGGGATAAGCGCATTCTTAAGATCCCGCCATACCTCTCCGCCCTCTGTGTTATCGTCGGCATAGCATGGCTGCTTGTTCTTCCCTTGAACGAGTACTCGCGGGGTACTTACGTATCTGAGAATGCTCTATTACCGGGACAAGTGCATACGTACTTTACGGGGAGCGAGCATAATGTCTTCAGGGCGTATCGCCATGAGGTCCACGGACTGATTGACAAGCCTGTCGCAGAGTACGTTTAAACATATGCTGGTAGAACGAGCAGCTGACATTATGCAGGCGCTCTCAGAGACTCGAGACCATCTTCCGCGAGCAGAACCTCAAAGTTGCAACCCAGCATTACAACTACACCGTCTCGAACCGCACCATCGCAAACGAGAATGTGTATGCTATTCTCCAGGGCCCTCGCGCCGACGCTACCGAGGCCATTGTCCTGATCGCAGCATGGAAGAACATGGCAGACGAAGTCAACAATTCTGGCGTCGCACTGGTCCTTACACTAGCCCGCTACTTCAAGCGCTGGAGTCTCTGGAGTAAAGACATCATCTTTCTGATCCCCGGAGACAGCACGAGTGGATCGCAAGCCTGGGTCGACGCCTACCACGACGGACACGACCAGCGCTATGTTGAGAGTCTGAACATCAAGAGCGGCGCGCTCCAGGGTGCTGTTGCGGTGGATTACCCTGCTGGGCCTTGGGGTCAGCGATACGACAAGCTACACGTCGTTTACGATGGCGTAAATGGCCAGCTCCCGAACCTCGATCTGTTCAACACCGCTGTTCAGATTGCATCTGGGCAGATGGGAATCGGAAGTGTGATTCAGCGTATGTGGCATCACGACAACTCGTACAAGGACCGACTTCAGACTATGCTGCGAGGCATGATCTCACAGGGTCTGGGTCACGCGACTGGACCTCACTCGTCGTTCATCCCGTATCATGTCGATGCCGTCACGCTGCAAACGGTTGGTGATGGCTGGCATGACGAAATGTCGCTTGGGAAGACCGTCGAGTCGCTCTTCCGAAGTTTGAACAACCTCTTGGAACACCTTCATCAGAGCTTCTTCTTCTACCTGCTGCTACAATCGAACCGCTTCGTCAGCATCGGAACATACCTCCCCTCGGCCATGTTGATCGCCATTAACTTCAGCATCGCAGCAATGGCACTATGGGTAAAGAGCGGCCGCCGCACCGAACCCATCGCCAATCCCGCATCGACGCAGCCCAAGAGCAAGCCAGCTTCATCAGCAGATAAGGAAGACAAGGGAGACACCAAACCCACCCACGACATCAAACACGCAAAAGAAAAAGCCCCAGCCCCCCAACAACCAGCAACCGAGCTCCTCGAAATCGACGGCGCCCTAGCCATCGTACCGGTAGCCAGCACCACAGTAACCGAACGCGCACTCCTCATCCCTGCTCTCCTCGTCATAAGCGCCCACGCCCTCGGTCTCGTCCCCCTCTACCTCTTCAACAACTGGGACGCCGACCACCTCCCCGGCCTCTTCATAACCACAGCGAACATCATAACCCTGTTCCCCATCGCCGTCGCTTTCCTCTTCAACTACACATCGCCCCATATCCTCACGCTGCAGGCCCTCACCTTGATTCAATGCTTCTCCTTGCTGCTGTTGGGCATGTTCCTCGCCGCACTCGCGACGCTGAACTTTAGTCTTTCTGTTCTAATCGGCGTGGCGTGTGTGCCGCTGAGTTTTGTGCGGAGGAGCACGAATATGGGGATTAATGCGGTGCAGTTGGGGATGCTGGCGCTGCTGAATCCGTGTATGGTCGTACAAATCGGGACAAAGTTGCTGGGCGGGAATTTGGCGGAGATACTTGTTACGGCGGCACAGGGGTGGCATATTTGGGGGTTGTGGACGCAGGTTGTTGTTTGGCTGGTTTGGTTTCCGGCGTGGATTGCCTGCAGTGTTGTTGTTGCTAGTGGGATTTTTGACTGAGGATTGTGAGGTTTGAACGGAAGAGGGGTGGGTGAGTTGTGTCGAACATATGAAATCTTGTCGGATATACAGGCGAATTAATATTTAAAAGAAAAGGAGTTTGCTAGACTGAATAAGTCATGTGTTATGTGTCATAAGTCTTTTCGTTCGTCGACCGTCGCGAAGAATACAACGGCACTATCTATGATTACATAGTATGCAATGGCGTCGTTCCTGCAGCTGATGCATGCCGTCGCTCCCTCACAAGCGGAGCCGGCCCTTCCGAAGCTGTGGCCAGTGATGTCACAAGAGAGACAGGCCATTGGTTCCTCAAGCAGCCCAAACGTCCTTGCCCACACCCTCGATCCAGTTGCCGAGCTGGTTGACGCTCGCATCCCACTCCTTCAGTCTCGACCTCATACCCTCAATCTGCTTCATGTCCAGAACCTTGGGCTGTACCCAGTTGATGCGCGCAATCTCGGCCACCTGGTCGATCTGACCCTTCAGCAGCCCCAAGCTTAGCGCCTTCATAATCAGGTGCTCGATTTCGTTCGGCTGCACCTTGGTCTCTTGCGATATCTCGCGGAACGTCATGGCGCGGTCGTGTGGTGGGCGGCGGAAGACGGTCTCTGTGAGAGCAGACAGAGATATCTTCTGGTAGAGGAAGGTTTGGTGATCCTTGAGAAGTGGGACCTTGGCGATGTTGTTCGAGAGGACGTCGTATGCACCCAGGTCGCCGCGGTTGAAGGCGAAGAGGAGGTCGCGCAGCCATGCGTGGGGTGTGTTGACTAGCGAATCCAAGATGGGATGTAGTAGTAGCTCTCCAAAGTTGTAGATGGAATCCGAGACCAGCGCGGCAATACTCAGGTCGTAGGCGCGCGACTGGCGTTCTCGGAGCTCCAGGTCGGCAAGGTCGACGCATGCGAGGAACAGGAGGGCATTCTTGTAGTAGGCGGCGAATTCCATCTTCGACTTGTAGTACTCTGCACTGGCGCGGTAGAAGGACGCATGCACCACCGTCTCCACCGAGTCGAAGCCATCCAGTATCTGCTCGCACTCGTCGAGCTTCTTCTTCGCGCCGCCCTCGTCTTTTAACCGTAGCTGGATGCTGGCGGCAGCGACTGTGGCGTAGACGTATGCGTCCTGTGAGGCGGGCTTGTTGACGCTCTTGGCGAGGTTGTCGACGAATGGGAGGCGCTCCTTGTCATCTGTGACGGTCAGTATCTGTATATTTCCTATCCGTCTTGTTTGGTATACCCTTGTACTGTGACGCTGCGTTTAGGCCTAGGGTGACGAGCTTGAGCTGGTTGATCTTGTTTGCGAAGCTCTTGATGAAAGTCTCGAAGAAGGGTATCCGCTGCTTGGCGCTCTCGGGACGGTCGTAGTACTCGATGAGCTTGTCCGTCAGCTCGTGCCATAGCTTGCGCTCCCAGAAGTCCTCGAAGGCGATGAAGTATTCCTGCAGCTCCTCCGGAGCCTGGTCCCGCGCGTCGCCCAGCAGGTTCGGGATTGTATCCGTGTCCATGGCCATGATTGCAGGCGATGATCGATATCGAGAAATTTTCAAGGCGGATGTATCGAAATCAAGTGGTGGTGGGGTAAGAGCACAGAGTAATGTCCATGTTTGAGGGTGGCATGTGTTGCTGTCGATGGCGTTGCGGCGGAAGCTACGCACTAGCGCACTGCTCCGCCAAGGCCATCACCACCGACGTCCATTCATCCAAGCTACCTCGCAAGTCATACGCCACCCCAGCAGCCATTGAACGTCGCCACCATGCTGCCACTCCGCTGCGCTCGGTCGCCAGTGGCGCTGTCGGCTCAGCTGCCCTCGATGCGCATTGCGAACTTCTCGACCTCAGTATGCCGGCAACAGCTCAATTCCGACGTCAGGATAACTAGGTATAGCGGGCCGCATTTCTACGGCAAACTAGTCGCTAACATATGCCCAGGACTGGAAAGCCCATCTTGACTGTCTCTGGCGGACGATCCTCACTCGGGGGTACTCACTAGCCCGCATCCGCATACTAGACGAGCCGCTCACATAACACAGGATACACGGCGACTGTCTTTGGCGCTACTGGATTCCTGGGACGATATATCGTGAACAGACTGGGTGCGTGGAATCGCTCCGAGAAGAAAGGACATGGCGCTAACGGAAGTAACAGCTCGCTCAGGATGCACAGTTATCATTCCCTTCAGGGAGGAGATGGCCAAGCGTCACTTGAAGGTCGCGGGAGACTTGGGCCGCATCATCTTCGTCGAAATGGACCTCCGAAACACAGCCTCAATCGAAGAGAGCGTGCGACACTCTGACATCGTCTACAACCTCATTGGTCGCGACTACCCCACCAAGAACTTCAGTCTGGAGGATGTACATGTCGAGGGAACGGAGCGCATTGTCGAGGCCGTCGCGAAGTACGACGTCGATCGCTTCGTTCAGGTTTCGTCGCACAGCGCACACCTCGACTCACCATCCGAGTTCTATCGCACCAAGGCCAGGGGCGAGCAAGTAGCCCGCTCCATCTACCCGGAAACCACAATCGTCCGGCCGGCGCCCATGTTCGGCTACGAGGACCGTCTTCTCCACCGTCTCGCTTATCCCTCGAACATCGTCACCGCCAACAACCTGGAAGAGCGCATCCGACCGGTGCACGCCATCGACGTCGGCATGGCTCTCGAGAGGATGCTGCACGACGACACCACCGCTTCGGAGACCTACGAACTCTACGGCCCAACCGAGTACTCCATGGCCGAGATCAACGAGCTTGTCGCCAAGGAAGCCATGAAATCCCGCCGCCACATCAACATCCCCAAACGCTTCCTCAAACCCATTGCACACTACGCCAACAAGTATCTCTGGTGGCCCATCCACTCTGCTGATGAGGTTGAGCGAGAGTTCATTGACCAGGTCATCGACAAGAATGCTAAGACTTTTAAGGACTTGGAGATTACGCCTGTGGAGTTGAAGGGCCTGACGTTTGAGTATCTCAAGGGATACCGGAGCTCGAGTTACTATGATTTACCGCCTATGAGTGAGAAGGAGAAGCGGGAGGAGAGGAAGTATCTGCATGTCCTGGACGATCAATAGACTTCTGTCGCTGGGTAGGGGAAATGTAAAAATTTGTAAATATGGACTCATGTACCGGGAGTCAGATGCTTTTCTTTTGTGTTGGCAATCCATGTCTCAACATGGACGAAGAATCGAATGCAGTCTATTGAGTGGGGTATCATATGTCTAAACACGCTAAATGTTCGAGTAAACACCCTGATCGCTTCATCAAGTCTGGAATGTGTGCTTCTCCTTCTCCTCCCTCGGCAACTTGAGCAAGTACTCCCTAAACAGCGCCTCGGTACTCGCAGGATCGTCTCTCTCCGCGCGCTCCGTCCAGTGCCGATAGAACTCCAGCACCACTTCGACGGCAATCAGAGCAATAATGGCCCATTCCAGTCGTAGTCCATGCTTCTCACTCAACTGCTCCCGCAACACACTAGCAATCTCCTGCGCAAACCCAATCTTTTCATTCAACACCCTTATCCGCACCCCGACATCCAGTGCCCGCCCCACTTGGTCATAGTACTCACCTAAGCCCAGCTCGTGCCGCGAGTCCCAGAATATATCTGGCATGCTGTCCGTGAGCTCCGAGTAGAGATTCAGCTGCGCACGCAGGGAAAGCAGTTCCCCAGTTTTCCGGAGAATGAAGGAGCGTGTGAAGGGGGCTGTGCGCCGCGGTGAGAGCGTGTTTGCCGAGGCGAGCATGGTGGGGATTTCGCGCGTGGAGGACTGGTAGGCGGAGAGGAGGGTTTCGAGGACTGCGAGTTTGGTGGAGCGGGCGAGGCCCGAGGAGAAGGCTATTTTTGCGAGGATGGTGGGGAGGTCGTGGCGTTGGTCTGTTGGGTTAGGGGACGGGTTGGAAGAGCTGTCTGCCGGTGGGGGGGTGGTGTCGGGCAGGGGCTCAGCTTTTGTACCCAAGACGATGGTGTCGCCGACTACTTCGCTGGTTTCTTTGCTAGGGTCTTCGAGGTATTCGAGGTCTTCGGTTTCGAGGAGTTCGAGATGCGAACCTTCTGCTGCTGCTGGGAGGATTTGGTTGACCAGCTTCAACGCTTCTCGTTCTCGGACATTCCAGGTGACTACTGTGCCTGACGGGAAGATGAAGATATCACCTTGCTGGTAGTCCTTAACCTCGGATGGCCGATCCGAAGTCTGCACATGTATGACCTGCGGGTAGAGACCCGTCTGGAAAGGATCGAGTTCGTAGCCTTGGGCCTTGACAAGTCGAGCAGCAAAAGAAATATCGTATGTCTCGGCAGCGCAGTATGCGGTTACTGTCTTCGTATCGGCGTCCGGGTCTATGAAGCGTGTCCGCCCTCTTGACTTTACAAACGCCCTCGATCTCTGCGCCTCCACTGCCACACTTCGCAATGACAATGTCTTGCCCGCATTTTTCCGCGCGCCTTTGCGACTCGCCTTCGGGTGGCTCTCCTTTACTATCTCATCCTTTGTGATTGGTTCCTCTTGCTTCTGAGTGAAGTCTATCTTTTTCCCATATTTGCTTTTCGACGAGAATGGCCGATTTAATGAGCGGATGGTGAATGGCGAAGCGTGTAATGGAAGCCGCGGGGCAGGAAGACCTCTAGTCAAGCCATTGAGTGCGGAGAGTCGGAAAAAAGTCATCGCCAACGCAGGTGTGTCGCGAACATGTTTCCTGTAAAGAGTGGCTAGGTTGAACAATTAATCGTGAAAGTGGAGGAGCATTGCGGAGAGAGCTCGACCCCTGCACTTCCGCGGGCATTGGCTTGGCCAGCATCATGGCGGCATCGCCAGGGCACTGCTCCACACCTCCACCGCCTGGAGCCATCCACGCCCTCAGCAAGCCCGCCGCAGCTCATGCCGCCAGCATGGCTGCGGAGAACACCGATGACGACCCGCGTACGCCGGCGCGCGGCCCATCACGCCCCGAACAGGAAGCCAACGACGGGCAGGAGAGCGCCGAGCACGACTCGGAAGACGATGAGGAGGATGAAGATGAAGTCGAGGAAGAGCCGAAGCTCAAGTACAGTCGTCTCACCAGCAACCTGGGCCCGGTGTACCGCAATGGCGATGCGACAAGCACCTTCATAGTCGCAGGGGACAAGATGGTATGGTCACAGCTCCAAGCTACTATGAGTATCGCGAACTGTAGGGCGTATGCTAAGTGTGTACATAGATCGTCGGCACGCATAATGGCAACATCGTGGGTTCTCAGAGCTTCCCGGACTACTTCCAGTGTACTGACTCCAACAGCACGCCCTCAGCATACCGTCGTTCCAAACCCTCCGAACTTACAATGCGCATCCCGCTGCTTCCGTGACCTCGCTCTCCGTGTCGCCTCTACTGGCCTCACAGCCGTTTGTACCAACCGTCTCAGATCTCAAGTCCGCCGACCAGCCGAACACGCCGTCTCGCCGGACAGATTCACCGGCAGGCAACACTGCCTCTCCTCGCACGCCGCGCCAGGCTCAGGTACCCTCGACGCCCTCGAACCAGATCTACATAGCCTCTTCTTCGATAGACGGACATGTCTGTGTATCCTCTCTAGTCGACCCCAAGGATGTCACGCTGCGGAACTTTGGGCGTCCTGTGCAAGCGGTAGCACTTTCGCCCGACTACAAGACCGATCGCTCATACGTATCCGGAGGCTTGGCTGGCGAGCTCATCCTCACAGTTGGCGGCCAGACTGGAGTCCGATCAAATGCTAACACCAGCTCTGCGTCACAGACAGCCCAGGGATGGCTAGGAGCGATAGGACTCGGTGGGCACGGGGGCAAGGATACTGTCTTGCACTCTGGAGAAGGTGCCATCAGCGCCATCAAGTGGTCACTCTCTGGCAAATTCGTGTCTTGGTCCAACGAGCATGGCATTCGCATCATGCGCACGAATCTCCATCTCGATGGCGCGGACTCAGAGTGTGCGTGGAAAAGAATCGGCTTCATCGAGAAGCCCAATCGTCGCGCATGGCAAGATATGGCCAGCGTCTGGAAGGCTCGGATGGAGTGGGTCGACGACCGTTCGCTTGAGTCGGACGATGATGCCATCATGAGCATGAACGGCCACCATGCTGCAGACAAGGCCGAAGCTACATTACCACATAATCGCTTGCCCCAGCCTCCGAAAGTCGCGAAGAAGAAGAAGACCGAAAAGCTCATCATAGGATGGGGAGATGCTGCCTGGGTTGTTCACGTGCAGCCTGGAGGAGCCGGCACTGAAAGAGATGTGGGTGAGAGATCGGTCGGGAGCGCCGAGGTTGTTCATTTGTAAGCTATCGCTCTCTTCTCTTCCATGCGTGTTACTGACACAACATCAGCCTTCGTTTCGACGATTGTATCGTTTCTGGTATTTCGCTCTATACCCCTTCTTTGCTTCTTGTTCTTGCATATCGGACGCGCGACGATGACGACAATCCTGTCTCTGGAGCAGACACAACGCCCCGGGGAGGGAGGCATCGACGCACAAACGGTCTTTCTCCTGAGCTCAAACTCATAGACGCTGCGACATCGGATGAGGTCGAAGTCGACTCCTTAACTGTCAGCAGATTCGAAAGCCTTTCCGCTGCAGACTATCACTTGGGTACCTTGTACGTACCGCATCCAAAGACGATGACCCCCGCACAAAGAAGCGCACTGGAAGCTATTGGAGGTGGCATATGGGATGTTGGTGCTAGTGCCGCGCGGATATTCAGCTCCGGAGCCAGTGTGATGAACATACCGATCGGTTCTGACACGAAGCCGCCATCAAGGGCGCCGTCCATGTCTTCAGTGAGTGCCGGCAACGCTTCCGGTACAATATCTGGTAAGCGTCAACAGCAAGTGCATCCGAATGCTGCCACGGCCGGCTTGAAGGTCTTTATTCAGAGCCCATACGACTGTGTTCTGGCGATTAAACGAGAACTTTCGGATCACTTTCAGTGGGAGTTGGAGCACGAAAACTATAAAGATGCGTGGGAATTGTTAGAAGATCACCCTGAGATCATCTCGTCTGTCTCGCAACTACCTTCAGACGGATCACCAGCCGGCACTCCACTCAAAAAGCAAGGAAGTCTCCATGAGTTCTTCGCAGACGATAGCGGGTCCCAAACTACTCTTTCTGCTACTAAAGCGAGCCAGGATTCAGCCGTAGAGAAAGAAAAACGCCGCATTGGAGACTTGTGGGTACAACAGCTTGTCAGCTCTGGTGACTGGAAACAAGCAGGCAAAGTCGCCGGTCGAGTACTCGGCACTTCCACACGATGGGAGCACTGGGTGTGGAAGTTTGCTCAGACGAACCACTTCAACGAGATTTCTCCGTACGTCCCTAAGAAGCCCATGCAGCCGCCATTACCATCAATGGTGTATGAAGTGATTCTTGGTCACTATATCATCCATGACCGGATACGCTTCAAGCACTTGTTGGAAGACTGGGATCCGGGGCTCTTCGACATCAACAGTGTGATCGAGGCAATCAAGAGCAAACTTTCTGCTGGCGATGTTACCGAGGAGTCCGTCGAGGGCGATGTGCAAGGCCGAGACTGGCGGATATTGCAAGACGGTCTCGCAAAGCTGTTTCTTGCAAGCGGTCGGCAAAGAGAAGCGTTGCGCTGTTACATCCGCCTACAAAATGCGGATGCTGCCATGGCTCTCATACGCGACTTTCACCTTGTCGAGGCCGTACGAGACGACATTCCCGGCTTCATATTGATGGATGTTTCCAAAGAGCAGATGAAGTCCGCGCAACTAGACGAGTTAGAAGAGGCTTCGGCGGAGGCCATCAACGTTCTTGTCGAGGAGGGTTGTCGAGGGACTATTCCTGCAGGTGATGTCGAAAGCCAACTGCAAGCGAAGGGAGCGTCCTTCAAACCATTCCTGCACTTCTATCTCCGAAAACTTTGGAAGCCGGAGATGCACGAACGCACTGCCAAGACAGCCAAAGAGCGAGTTGCTGAAGACCGTCTGGCAGCTGACGGCACGATTGTTGCGGAAGAGTTCGCAGATTTCATGGTCGAACTGTTTGCCGAGTATGACCGACCGCTGCTCATGGAGTTCTTGCGCAAGTCACAAAGCTATGATTTGAGCAGGGCTACGGCTGAGTGCGAGAGGAGGGAGTACATCCCAGAGCTAGTGTAAGTATCATACTGTCTACATCCCACCCAGTTGCAAAGCTAACGAACCGCAGACACATCCTCTCAAAGACAGGTCAAACAAAACGCGCTTTGTATCTCATCATTAAAAAGCTCTCCGACGTCAGCTTTGCCATCTCCTTCGCGAAGGAACAAGATGATCCCGACCTCTGGAACGACTTACTGGAGTACTCTATGGACAAGCCGCACTTCATCCGTGGTCTACTGGAAGAAGTAGGAACAGCAATCGATCCGATCAAACTCGTCCGCCGCATCCCCGAAGGTCTCGAAATCGAAGGCCTGCGCGATGGAATCGGCCGCATGGTGCGCGAATACGAAATCCAATACTCCATCTCCGAAGGTGTAGCGCGAGTCCTGCGCGGTGAAGTAGCTGCCGGCATGGACACGCTGCGCGCCGGACAGAAGCGCGGCGTAAAGTTCGAAGTCATAGCCTGTGGTGACAGAGCTCCCGGCCACGAGAAGCACCGTCACGCTAAAGGGCAAATCGACATTGAGCCAAAGGGCGTTGATCCTACGACAGTTGCGAGGGCCACTGCCAAAGCGGATAAGAGGACGACGGCCGTGTCCTCGACAACGAATGCGCCGAATCTCGATCCCGCGCCCGCAAAAGCACCAGAAGGCGAAGCACCGCCCGGCCACTGCGTGGGTTGTCATCGCCCCTTCACCCTCCCCACCGCCGAAGAGGACGATGTTGTCGATGGGCCCATACCCTTGTCCCGCGACACACTTGTGGGCTTTGCATGCGGTCATGTCTTCCATCTCAATTGCTTACTACCGAAAACGAGTGCAAGTGCTAGCGTGGCGGCGGGCTTGCAGCAGACGCTCGCGACGGATGCGCTGGAGAGTGGGGGAAGATGGACGAGGAGTGTGGGCGCGAAGGTGGCGCATGCACATGTTATCAAGAGTGCAGTGGGACGGGGATGCGTTGTTTGTCGGGAGCGGGAGGTAGTTAGGGAAGAGTAGTGGACTAGTAGGAGAGGAAGGATCGGGGAAAAGTGTATATACAAGAAAGAAGGTTGGATATTGGACAAACATTAATGTATCGAGTGGGACTTTTTAGTATTGTGTTATTATCAGGGTTTTGGGCGACAAAAGGGGTGGTGGCATTTTGCATTGGAGGCGCGCTCTTCTTGCTTGCTGGGCTACTTGGTCAAACCCATTTTCTTCTAGACATGCCGACTGCCTTTTTTTGGCCTCCCCCCCGTGATGTATTCGTGCAATTGAATGAAAGCGGCAGGCGGCGTAGTGATAACGGGGAAGGGGAGCGCGAGAGAAGCGGAAGAAGAAAAGAGGGGGTGTAAAATGGAGTGAGAATTGTTTTTCAGGTTGGTAAGTTCTTTTACAGAGAGGTGTGTTTACATACTGTGGGAAGAGGCGTAACATGTGTGTACAGGACGAGGAGTCGAGAATGAAGGGTTGTTAAAGGGCTCGAAAGGCCTGCCTCTGCCTGGCCTTTTCGTCCTCTTGGCGAGATTTATATCACAACAGATTATGTTGTACAGGGGATATCTTGTAAGTGGGTTTTCTAATGCACATATACTGCCATTTTGTACGTTGAAAAAGGGCACGAAATGAGGGCGGGGGCGAAAACCCTCGCCCTTCACATCAATCGTGGTGCGTGGCTAACCCGAATGCGGTAAGTTGACTCGATAGGATTGCTGAAAAGAGAAGGTTTGAAGATAACTGTGGATTGCAGCACTATGGGAGGGGCAAAGGGCGAAGGCGAGGGGCACGAGGGGCAATGACCATCGCGGGGTGATGATGGAGGGGTGGTGGAGGGGCACGTGGTCAGTTTGTCTTGCACTTGTCAAGATATTCCAGCATTCGTCACGACTCTCCGCCCAGCCATGTGCACAAACTTCGCAGTCTATATCCAAAAGGTCGCAGTTCCCACATCACCGTTTATGTTCCACCTCTCACCTCACCTACCTACTTAGGCAACCTGTCCTGTCTCCACCCACTTCGCGATGATACGCAGCCCGACTGCCCACAAATGGTCATATACCTACTAGGCGGTTTCCTATCCCTCAATATTTCTCGCAAAGCGTCTTGGAAAAAGTAGCTTGGGAGATTGTCGAGCATGTCGAGCATGTCGATCCAATCACGGAATCCACACCTCATCAATCGTCGAACTGGCGAGCCATCTATCGTGCCGTCGTAGATGGTGATGATCGAGTCTTCCTCCGGGTACCAATTCTCGGTCTCGTAAATGGTGATGATGGCGTCGGTAACATCGTTCTGGAATTCGTCGTGCATGAGCTTCTCCCCAAGAACGTAGAGTCTGGAGAAATCTGAGTCCGTAACACCAATTGGCAACTTGCGTGTGTATAGCCACTATATTTATAGCTGAACGATAGCCGGGTTATCGTCCACAAGCTCCATGAACATCTTCTCGTTTGCCACCTGGGCAGTCCGAAGACGTGCATCCACTCCGTCTTCAGGGCATTTTGCGCATGAATGGCGATGACGCGAGCACTTCCTTGTGCACATGGAAGCCTTTCGTTGCTCCGATCTTGAGATTAATTATCTTGTCACCGATACTGCGGGAATCATGCAGTGAGTACATACCTAGGAATATGAATGGGAGTACCACGCTTGGCTAACTGGTCGTCGGTTTCGATGTGCCTAAGCTTCACGAGCGCGCCAGTGAATTTGGCTATTACGGATAGCCTTGTGTTGATGCGGTGGAGGTGATTAGTAAATAAGACCTGACTGAAGGGCGATGAATAGGTAGATAAATACAGATACAGGGTGGATGACTTCTAATTTATGCAAGCCTAGAAAGTAAGATATGGAACAAGCTCTTATCAGAAGATTCATGGCGTCGTTCGCTTTCAAAATGGCCGAGAAATCGTAGCTCGCTGCTTGTTCAAGTGGAACAAACTAAAACATATTTGTGGAAGGCCAACTAGCCATGCGGCCATGCGCCTTCGAGAACTAACTTGACTAGTAAATTCGCGTTCCATTGACCAATCTTGGACGGCAAATACTAATTCTTGAGAACTACTCCAAAGTGCGATCGTAAAGGAACATTTTGGCGCGTGCACTGGAATATTACAGTTTTCTCTATGAGCGTCAAGGCGGCAAATTGGGCATCCCCCAGAGAGATAGCAAATTCTCTGGTTGAGGCTTTACAGTTAGGAATAGGGACCGCTTAAGGAGCGAGACATGTGACTACACGCCGGGTTGTGTGTTCTCCCTGAAGGATTTTAGTGCCCTCGGTAGTACATATGGAGCCTGAGAAAACACCTGGAAAACTCTCTACGCTGGCCTTTCGTAGCTTGAAGGTTCGCTAGGGTTAATAAAGCTTAGAAAATATCTTGCAGCAGAGAAGAGGAAGGCACTGCCGCTTGAAGGTATAGGCAGGGCTTTGCAGCTTCGCTATGCTACACCTAGAGAGGTGTAGGCATCTACGTCATAAATAGGATAAAGAGAAGAGCGTAACTTCAAGAGCACTTATGTAAGTTATAAGGCAGTAGTGGTGGTAAATGATGGGAAGAGCAAGGAGGCAGAAGAGAAGACGAGTAGCACGATAGCGCGAATACGTCTGGCATGACAAAACCTAGAAATACTTACACTTACTTACCTTAAATGCGCCTTTGCCACCAGGAAGAATAATGTCACGTCCTCGCTCAACTGCCCAGTAGATCATAGCGTGTGGTTCCACGTTTCGTTTATCCAAAGAAACTGACTCACGCATTCCCTAGTATGAGTGCAATGACTAAGACAGGATTGATGTTGATAGGCGGTGTTGGTAGGCAGTGTTTCTACGAGTTCCAACGTAAAAAGAGGGTTGAGAGCAAAGTCCACACTGCATAGCTGGCCTGGTGAAATGATAACAATGATAGATATGGCGTATACTATCTGCTGGAACGAAATGCTGCCTAAAAACCAATAGAGTCAAGATAAAGTTCCCATCATAAGACCTCTGCAATGTGTCCAAAGACGGGCGTATACTTGGGAAATGAGGATGTAAATATGCCAACCAGCCAAAGCCTACTTGACCAGTATCGGCGCCGCTTTACCAGCTCTCTCGGCTGCCATGTTCGCAAGCTTTTGCAGCTTCTCGGCGCGGACTTGGCGGAAGTATCGGAAAAAGAGGATGAACGAGAGCTCGATGCGCTCCTTGGTCATCATGAGGAAGCCCTGGACAAGCAGGCCTTTAAGGATCTGAGGCCCGATGCCCTTGAACAGCGCCATTGAGCCCTCGTGCTGGATAATGTATTGCATGACCTCGGTGAAGGATTTGAAAGGCTTGCCGTTCCTCGCTGGCGGGGGTTTTGACTGGAGGCCAACCTTTGCGACGATGAGCGGCTGCGTTACGAGCGTGGCTAGCATCTTGGATAGCGATCCGAGGACTATTCGGTGTTAGGTTCAGGCTCGTCATATTGAAGGCTGTGATAGCTTACGGAACGCCTCCAGGGGCTTCAGTGTCTTCTTCCCAGGGTACAGTGCCTCCCGCAGCCGCTGGTATGCACCGTATGTGATTGACGGGTTGATGACAAGCACCAGACTTGCCCTCAATCCTCGCCAGAGACCTGTCCAGCCATCCTCGCCGTTGATCACATCCATGGCCGTAGCAATCATGCCCGTCCGCTCTGCCTTGCTCATCGTCTGTTGCCGTGTCGTCACAACTGCTACCGGGATTGTGAACAGCTGAGCGAGCGCACCGGCTACGGCACCAAGCGAGAGCTCGACGGCGGTGCCCGGCGATGTTTGCAGCGCGCGGTTGGTCATGTAGAGACTCCGGACCACGGTATACCAGTAGAAGTAGGCGAAGTTGGTCGACGCTACACCGAGCAGCGATCCTCCCATTCCGGCATAGAGTCCAGAGACACCCTCCTGGGCCACCACCTTTCTTATCGCGTCGAGCGCACCCTCGTAGTGTTCGTGGTCGGCTGGGTTCGGGTCATTTGACGTCGGGGAGCGCTTCACCTGCACTTGTAGCCGCGTCTTGATCCTGCGAAGTCATCAGCATCTTCGTGCAAGATGTATTAGGCATGCAAAGAAGCTCACAAGTCCAGTGGGTAGACAAAAGTATTTGCAATGACGGCACCAGCCGCGCCCGCAACGGCATTGCCCCATGGCGGCAGCGTGTCTACCTTGGACTGTCCAGCCATTATATGGTTGCAAGTGTGGTCGTCGAAGTAATACGCCGATCCGACTGGATATTAGAGACAAAGCATCGAGAGTAAGAAAAAGCGGGCAGGGGGTGCTCATGATGCTCCGCAACGCGATAGCGCGTTCGCATGCATGGCTGACCTCTTCCGAGGCTCTGAAGGCCGAGGTTCAATCTCGCCGGCCCCAAGATGACGACATCGCCTTCCTGCACCGACGTGACTTCCTGTGTATCCCTCCGCAGTGGCTGCTATCCCGACTATTTCACGAGTGAATGAGAGAAGCGTCGGCCCGCCAGCTCACAGCAACGCGGCAGCTCCCGGTCCAAAATCTGGCAGCCTTGTCGTGACAGGCGTTTGGCAGACACGTGCTTGGCGCTAACATCTCAGCCTCAGCCTCAGCCTTAGCCTCAACACCAAACACCATCGCGATGCGCAGGTGCTCTCTGACGACGACCCCGCCCACATCCTTATGGCACGGCACGGGTGATCTTGCCGTCACACTCCATATTGATCTCAGCTCTATTCGAAGGCATTGACCTGTGCAACTTCCATCATGGCGGATAGGGCGCTCCAGCTCGAGGCTTGTAAAGCTGCTGCCGGCGTATGTGATACCAGACACTAATCTGTTCGCCGTGACCTCTTTTTTTGGGTCGCTGTTCATACTAATATTCAATCTAGAAGTACCACTCGCAGCTACAGACTGCCGCCACCAAAGATGAGGCCCTTACCCTGGCAATTGGCGTTGCCGAGAACCTTATGAAGGCGCTCCAGCTCTCGTCGAACCCAGACGAAAAGAAGCAGCTCAAGGCGCAATGCGGCGAAATCATGAATGTCGGAGATCGCATCAAGAACGCCGAAGTCTGGATGCCTTTGGTCAATCCACAGCTGCCAAAGTCAAAGAATGAGCAGATCGGTCAATGGGCAGCAGAGGTCGCTGTGACTGCAGACTCTATGACCGCCTTCGAAGACATCACTTCACAGTCCAATTCTTCCCGTTATGGTCTCTCTTCCACTACCGCGCCGGTGGGGAACATTCGCGCCACCTCAGGTAAATCTTCGGCTTCTTCGTTCCCGCCATTCGTCCGAAACGAAGGCAACCTCTCTTCTGAAGTGCCCAAGCGAGCCATGCACGATACTTCGATGCTGCTCATTGATCTTACCGAACATCCTTCTCCTTCTATCGACAACAACCCAAGCGCACCCACTGATACAGCACACGAAGATAGTCCAGATACGAAAGAGGGACCTACACTTCGCAAAGAGGATTTACCCGTCATGGGTGGTGTGGAGCCATCTGCTTTTTCAAAGTCGCTCGCTCCTCAGCAGAAGTCCTCGAAAGCGGAAACGGCGTCTCTGTCACCATCGACCGCTCCCTACTCTCACATACATAGATTAGCAGAGCCGGTATCTGACAGAAAGCTTCCCCTAAAGGAGACCATTATCTTGCTGAAGGCCTCAATGGTCAATGGCTTCAAATGTCCGCCTTGGGACAAGACCCCGTCTAGTGGTGAATTCGCGCTCCAGGAGGGCGTAGAACTCTTCACGTAAGTAGATCAATATTGCAGGCCGAAGTCTTCTAATTAGGGCAGTGATACACACGACCTGAGTCTATCACCATACCAGCAGCAGTTCTTCCAGGGTTGGCTGCGTGCTAGACAGGCAATTCCACCTCTATCGCTGTTCCCCAACGGCAGGACTGGTATCGGGCCACTGATGTCCAGCTCAAGAACTGTCGATCTTGTGCAAGATGCAGCAACGGATTGTTCGGTCGTCACGAGCTTATGCGCTGGCATCGCTCGTTCAGAGCGGGGTCACGACCAAGTTGGTCTCTCCTCAACTCAGTGATAACATACTAACTAGAATAGATGCTTACAGACAAGTTGTACCCCTTCGACAAACAGCTCGGCAAGCCAGTACTCTCATCTAATGGGAAGTATATTGTACGGCTCAACTTCAACGGCTGTTGGAGGAAAGTCGTCATCGATGATCGATTGCCGGTTGCAAGCACTCACCGACTGCTCCATGTCACCGATCGTCGTAACCCGGCCTTGTTATGGCCTGCATTACTCGAAAAAGCGTACCTCAAAGTACGTGGCGGGTACGACTTTCCCGGCAGTAACTCCTGCAGTGATCTGTGGACTCTGACAGGCTGGATACCAGAGCAAGTTTTTTTGCAAGAGTATGTGAGCTTAATTCTGGCACGTATATGAGTTTGTTGACTTCTCTTAGGGCGGACACTGTTCCCGACCAGCTGTGGAACCGCATCTACAAAGCTTTCTTGTACGGTGATGTCCTGGTTACCGCAGGTACCGGCAAGATGTCAAGTAGACAGGAGCGTGAACTTGGCCTCGAAGGTCAACACAGTTATGTCGTGCTGGACATGAAAGAGACAGATCATGATCGGCTGTTGCTTGTCAAGAACCCATGGGTTGAAGGCAAAGGCTGGCGCGGCCCTCGCCCCTCAGCCGTGACTGCCCTGGATACTTCTACATCTAGCGGGGGCGCTAAGAACAGCCTAGAAAGCTACCATATGGATAGCGTCCCGACACACGATCGACCGCACCCGACAACATTCTGGATAGGGCTTGGACAGGTCATACAGCACTTTGAGAGTCTGTACTTGAACTGGAACACTGGCTTATTCCGCCATCGCCAAGATATCCACTTCGAATGGAATGTCGACTCTCGATCGCCAGGCGCGTGTATCATCAAGCACCCCCAATTCGCAATTACCTCGAAAGGTGCCGGTGTGGTGTGGTTCCTCCTCAGCCGCCACTTTCGGGATGCCCCGACCAACACCAAAGATGAGTCTGATGCATTCAACGACGGAAGCATACTCCATGAATCTCAAGTCAACTCAACCGGAGATCCTTCGAAAGGTTACATGAGCATCTACGTTTGTGACGGCCATGGGGATCGACTGTACATGAAAGAGACGTACTTAGAGTCGAGCGACTACGTTACGACACCTCAGTGTCTGCTTCGTTGGGACACGCATGCCAATTCGACCTACACCGTGGTGGTCGATCAAGATGACCTACCGGCGTCGATGTACACTTTCTCCTTGTCAGCGTTCGCCAACTCACCCATCGCACTGAATCCAGCGGTACAACGTTATCCTTTGCAAAAGATTGAAGAAGGGGCCTGGACGAAGCAAATGGCCGGCGGTGGTACCGATTCTGCAAAGTATTTCGATAACCCGCAGTACTCACTCAACATCCGTCAACGCGGCTCACTTGCGATTCTGCTGTCAAGCACGAGTCACGAGCACCCTCTGCATGTCAAACTAGCTCTCGGGCATGGAAAGAGGCTATACAGACTCCAGAGCCGCGACGTGCTTATAGACTCTGGCAACCACTGCAGCGGATGTGTCTTTGCAGAGATCAAGGATCTTCAGCCGGGTCTTTACACTATAATTTGCTCAACGTTCGAACCCGGACTGACTGGCGACTACATCCTTCGGGTTGACAGCACCAGCGATATTGAGTTGAAGCAGATTCCACGCGATGGAGCCGGGTTGCTCTTGATGAAGCTCACGCCAGCTTGCTTCGGGCCCAACGTACACAAGGTCGCTGCACCGCTGTGGCCTGTTCGCTTGGCTTCGTACATAATCATCACCAGATTCTTGAAAGCAACTAGCCCCCGTGCAATGGACTTGGGTAAGCTAGCGCGCAGCCCGCTTCGCTTCAGTGTTGAAATCGGTCGAGGTCCGGAGCGCAAATTTGTCATTGCAAGCGAGCAAGGAGAATACACTGATATCGCCACAGTCCGGTCTGAGAGCGTCAATATCGATCCTATGCTAGCTAAGCAAGGAGATATATGGCTTGTCCTCGACAGACTCTCAGGGCCTGGAGGGCCGGTGGAGGAGTGGTACGACGTAGAGATATACACCGACATGCCCAAAGCATGCGAGGTTGGTGTGTGGCGGGATTGGAACGACTAGACGACGATCACTGCCCTCTGTCACATACGACGGCCAAATGCAGGGGTATAACGAGACGAGAAAACGGCCAACGAACAGTGAAGCGCTTCAGGTTTGAATATTACTGGAACCATAGTATTTGGAGCCTTTGAGCACATGCTCTGGCTTCAGGAAGGGCGTTTGGGAGGCGTGACATGGTGTTTCGGGGTTGGGTATCGTTCCGTAGATATTGTCAGCATGAGAGCATTAGTGTCATATGCACTCCATCATCTGAGGTAGTAAAAGTCCTCTTGATCATTCCAAGGTCCTGCGGCCGTGAAACATAGTGGGATGGGCATCGGCAGCAACACTCAGCCAATCAACCGCGGCACGATCTGTTACAAGCGATGCCATTGCGTGTTCGGCGCCGTGCAGCAGACCTGCATGGGGTCAGAACATCTGGGACGATAAGGCACGCTAAATAAGAGAGCAGCCCCTGCAACTTGGTGATAACTACTTCCCGAGGTTGCTGTGCTCGTCTTGAATTCTTTTTCCTCTTGATCGATCTCAGTTGCCCCACTAAGACCCTTTAAGGATCGATCCTAGGAAAGGCTATCGGCACCGCCACTACGTGCGCCAAGCCGACTCGAATACGCGCACCGCCTCAAACCAACGACATCATCGTCCCCTAAGTACAGCCACAGGCTCTTATCGACTCGACATCGTACTCTCCTGAGCAAACGACGCCCGAAATACTCATGGCGGACCTCGCGCCAGACATGGCCCATGCGGGTTCCACGACAAGCTCCAAAGATAACTCGAGGGCTGCAACACCGGCGAGTGCGGCCGTAGAGAAGCTGCCAGATGACAGCTCCAAGTTCAAGACGTTTCTGGGCATCTTGAGAAGGTAACGTAGCACTACCCGGCTCACAGCATGCCTGTCAGGCAAGAGTAGTACTTGGCTGTACGCAAGGCTAACTCCCGCTCCCTGCAGGTTCATAGGCGTATCCGACCTCGCTGCCGTTCGATTCTCGCTCCCTGCACAACTCCTGGAACCAAGACCAAACCTGGGTACGTTGCATAATCTTAGCTTGCGGCTGTCTGCAAAGGATATTCGCGGCTGTGGTGGAAACACGTCTGACGGGTCGCAGAATACTGGCACTATCTGGACAGGCCGGACACCTTCATCAGGTCAGTAGGGCTTGGACGCGAACCGCACAAGGGCGCGTATTGACTTGAACAGCATCGGCGATTCGGATGAAGACCTGGGGCGCATGTTGGGATGCCTGCGCTTCTGGTTCACCAAGGACCTGGTATGCTGTTCCTACGGACAAGGGAATCATGTCTAATGCTGGGGCAGAAATACGTCAAGGGCAAGCCCTGCAAGCCCTACAACTCCACATTAGGCGAGTTCTTCAGGGTAAGCAGTCATTTGGCAGTGCGTCAGACGGCTACTGACTTCGCAGTGTAATTGGAAGATCGAAGACACCCACCCGACTTTCAAGACGCCCAACTCGGCACCCTCGAGCGCTGCAAACAGCGTCAAAGGCGAAAACAAGACCGTCACTGTATCCTACCTCACCGAGCAGACCTCCCACCATCCTCCCGTCTCCGCATTCTACGTCGACTGCCCCGAGAAGGGCGTCAGCGCACGAGGCTACGACCAGTTGAGCGCCAAGTTCACGGGCACCAGCGTGCGCGTGGTGGCTGGAGCCCACAACCTGGGCATCTTCATCAATCTGAAGAACCGGGATAACGAGGAATACCAGCTCACACATCCCGCAGCCTACCTAGGAGGCCTATTGAGAGGTAGGTCGCTGAGCGAGAAGAGACAGCGGAGATGTGCTTACCCCTATGCCAGGCTCCCTCAACGTCTCCGTCGCCGACACCTGCTACATCACCTGCCCGAAGACCGGCCTGAAGGTCATCTTGGAATACCAAGAGGAAGGCTGGCTGGGTCGATCGCAAAACAAGGTTTTGGGCGTTATATTCAAATACGACCCGAGTAACGACAGCACGATGAAGATAAAGGACGTTCCAGAAAAGGACGTTCTTGCGCGGATAGAAGGCTGCTGGCAGGACAAAATCTACTACACGCTTGGCAGCAAGCCCTTCACCAAGGTCTCTGTAAGTATCCACCCATCGCTGACCTGCTACCAAAACGGGATCTAAGACTCTGGCAGGAAAAGAACCTCATCATCGACCTCAACCCCCTCGACCCTGTTGCGAAGATTGTGCCACCCCTCGATCAACAACTCCCCAATGAATCCCTCAAATTCTGGGATAGCGTTACAAACGCCATAGTAGGCAAGCAGTTCTCGCTCGCGACCAACCTCAAGACCGAGATTGAGGAGAAGCAGCGGCAGAAGGCTGCGGAGCGAAAGGAAGCGGACAAAGAGTGGAAACCAAGGTTCTTCACTGGAGCAGTGACACCCGTCGGCAGACCGGACCTCACCAAGGACGGTGAAGAAGCACTGAAGGGTCTACACGTCGAGAACTACCAGCTGCAGCCTAATCAGGAATATGCGGCTTTTTGATGGCGTCGCTTTTACTGAAGTCCCATTTTGGACGAAATTACGACTGACTGCTTGGGAGGACCGCACCGGACTTTCACTATGATATCCACCATCTGCTAGGAACGCAGGACACCACCGTCGCTTTGGCATGGCTTATGTGTCAGTTGCGTTTGGGTAAGGGAGGAGCATGCTCGGCGTTTTCCGTTGCATTCCGTACATACATTCGATGTTTGGTCACGTTTTTCGGTTGCATATATTGACAGACTTTTACGAATTAGATCTCAGATTGCGCCTATGGGCATTCTTTGCCCTTCAGTGGGCATCTTGCAATTATACCCAAAGCGCCACTCTTGTATGACTTTGCGACGTCTCCCACGAGGTGTAAAATACACTTTGAAATGAACGAATGCCTTGCGACGCATTGTACGGCTTGTCATGATCAGCGACATTGTATCGAATGATGAAGCACCTGCTTCACTATCACCTCATCGCGAAGCAATCCTCCTCTGCTAGACCGTAGCCCTCGCTCATTTATGTCCTGCGCACTTCTTCGGTGTCTTGCTTCTCGGTGCCTTGTTCATTCCGACGCCGAATTTTGAAAGCGCCGAGTTCGACCATGATGTTCATCTTGAGGTGTGACTGCCCACCCTTGCTTTCGCAGCTTGTGAGCTTTGTATGCGTCCAACGTTGTGTTTATCCATATGCGTGAGATCATCTCTTTCAACCACCAACAACCATGTCCTCCTCATGCAATTCCTCACTCCGCCTCTTTAGCTCCTCCAATACGGCCTTGATCCGATCCAACACATCCTCGCCACCAACCTGCCCCGAACTCGCCCGCGCATTCAACACACCCACATCAAACTCCCCATACCCCGCATTCTTGACATTCTTCTCTGGATCCACTACCTCCCCCTCCCCATCCTCCTTGCCCCCATCCCCCTTCTGCCCCTGCCTCTTTGCAACTGTAAACTTGGGCGCACTCCGCGGAATAACCTTGTGCTTCTCCAGATCGATAATCTGCTGCGTGAGCTCCTCGCGGATGACGGTGACAGACATGCCGCACCAGATGGCGAATGTGCGGAAGGCTTCTTTGCGGGCGGCGAGGGAGTTTGGTGCATGGGGGGAGTCTGGGTTGTCGAGGGAGATGGGGTTGTTTGTGAGTTGGGAGATTGCGGATCCGAAGTATTTTAGGAGTTTGGGGAGTTGGTTGTTGATCTCGTTGAGGGTGGCGATGTGGGCGGCGGCGATTTGGCGGTAGGGTTGCGGGTGGGAGGCTTGGTTTTGCGAGTCGGTAGAGGGAGTTTGCGGATTGGTTATTTCGGCGGACATGGTGATAGTGTGAGGATATTGAGGCTTCGTGAAGCGGTGGAAGACGTGTGGGTTCAGAATTTTCTGGCTGTAGTATTCACAGGTACACGACCTGTTTGTTATAGGCGGAAGGTCTGCGACAGTGATTTCAGGGTTTGGGTACTCGTTGGAATGAGAGAGGTGAGCTCCGCAATAGATCAGCGGCCCTGCACCGCCACAGCTTGGCACTGGCGCGATTTGAACCTCACCTCCGTCCTCCGCAATACGAGCAGCCTCGGTGACGCCTGGGCACGCTCCAAACGCGATATACCCATCCGAAGCTGTCGTTCCACGCGTAAATATACAGTCACTACCACTTGCGCTTAAGCCCCGATCGCTATTACCCGTGTACGGCCCCGAATGGGCATCGCGACCGGTTCTATCCCTGCCTCGAGGTGAAGGAGCAGCTGCGCGCCAGTGTAGCAGAGAAGGAACACCTCAGCCATGTCGGGGCCCCCACCCGGGCCCGGCCAACCTGTGAGGGCGATGAGTGTAGGAAATGGTCCCCCCAGCGCAGGTTTACAGCCGCACCACAACGCCATGCCTCCGCAAGGTCCTCCACCGCCGAGCTCCTCGGGGCCGCAGTCACAGCAGAACTTGAATCAAATTGTGGGTGGGATTCTTTCTCTCTCTCTCTCTCTCTCTCTCTCTCTCTCTTTCACCTATCCGTTTCGTGATCTCATCTTCACCGGTACATGTTAGTGTTCTAGGTGAATGTACGTCGTCTTAAGCGGTATCTTGCTGCTCTTTGTGAGAAAGCTGCACCCAGCCATGGATTTTTCAATTGTGACTTGCTCTCATTTCTACACGTCCACAACTTTTTGGTCTCGATCTTTGCGCGCAAAGCCGATATGACTCAACTACCATCTATCCTCTCGACTCTTGCGCGACCGTACGCTACTGCCGGCGCATCTAGGCGGCCAGACCAGAAAATACAAGCAAACCGCCACAGCTATTCGAATAGTCGCGTTGGCCAGGACATCCCCGCACTCCTCAATTCTTCTTACGTCAGTCTTCCGGTTTTGGGGCTCAGCGGCGTTGTTCATTGCTCATTTTGCTATTTGGGGTGGCTGCTATGGGCATCTTTGCTAACATGTGTCAAGGTCTTAGAGTATCTCTCGAAAAAGGGCTATGTTCGCACCGAAGCGACGCTCCGCAAGGAGTCGGAACCGCAAGCCAACGGACAGTCCATCATAACCCAAAGCACCGAAGCGGGTGGCGTAAAATACACAAAGGCCTTCGAGCTCCTGCGGAAGTACACCGAGGACAACCTCGATCTGTACAGGCCTGAACTGCGGAAACTACTGTGGCCGACGTTCGTATACTCGTTCCTAGACCTGGTGCGCGAGTACTACACCAAGGACGCGGAGACTTTCTTTGCCGCATACCAGGGTTTGTTCGAGCGCGACCATGAAGTCGATATCAAGACGCTTCGTCAAGTGCGGTTGCAGGCGCATCTGCAAGAGAGCCGCGTCGCGAAGCTGTACCTCGAGAACAAATACCGGGTATCGCTGACGACAATGCCGTTCTACAACCTCATCCAGTTCCTGGAGTCTAAAAGTTTTGAGGGTGGACTCGCGCTGATGGATATCATCCGCGAGCACCTGAACATCGTCACAGTCGACCGCACAGCAACCGCGGAGAAGAGTATAGCGGCCATCCTTGCCAGCGGGCAAGGTGAAGACGAGCTACCGGCAGAAGATGAAGGTATCCCCGGACACAACCCTGGTCATCCGCTCACAACGCGCCACGATCCCGAGGCAGACGCTGCGCGCATAAGGCTTAACTTGGGCGCATATCCACAAGAGCCAGAGCTACAGGATGATGTACGGGCCGCTTTACAAGACGAAGACGCTAAGGGCGCACCAAGACCAGGACAGTCGACCTTGGTAGAAGAGTTCGAGCAGCGTATCAAGCGGGAGGAGACCGACGACGGCCCATCACGCGACCTTGTCCCTCTGCCACCTTCACTAGCTCGTGACGTCTCCATGGAGGTCCAAAAAATTATCGAGCATCGCGATCGGTACAAGATGGAAGGTAGAACAGGTGGAGTTGGCCCTGCGGTCAGCGTCACTATGTATACCTTCCATAACACCTACGACAGGTAAGTTTTTTTATGGCTTGCTTTCAACATCGGTACTCATATTTTCATAGCATCAACTGCATCGACTTCTCTGGCGACAACCAGTACGTCGCAGCTGGCATGAATGAATCATACATCCGCGTCTGGTCCATGGATGGCAGCTCTCTCACCTCACCAAATGACCTGCCCGACAACCAGCCATCATCTTCCCGCCGACTAGTTGGCCACTCAGGTCCCGTCACCGCAGTCGCCTTTTCACCATCAACAGCAAACCCCAATCCCTCTGGCCCTCCGACCAACTCGGAATGCCTGCTCTCCTGCTCAGTGGACAAGACAGTACGTCTCTGGTCCTTGGCCACGTATACTTGCCTCGTTGCCTACCGCGGTCATGATAACCCGGTGTGGGATCTCCAATGGGGGCCGCATGGCCACTACTTCCTCACGGGCTCGAATGATCGCACAGCGCGTCTCTGGGCTACAGACCACATTGAGCCTCTGCGCATCTACGTCGGCCACGACAACGACGTAGACTGCGTTACTTTCCACCCTAATAACCTGTACGTCTTTACGGGCTCCTGCGACCGCACGGTACGCATGTGGCATATTGCCGGTGGTAACTGTCTGCGCCTCTTCACAGGCCACACCGGCGTCGTGACCGCCATATCCTGCTCTCCCGACGGCAAAACCCTTGCATCCGCCGACGACGCAGGCAATATAATCCTCTGGACACTCGAGACTGGGCGGAGACGCAAGCGCATGCGCGGCCACGGCAAAGGCGGTATCTGGTCGCTTTCTTGGAGCGTGGAGTCCAGCGTCCTCGTCTCTGCGGGTGCGGACAAGACAGTCCGGGTCTGGGACGTGCTGCAGGAGACGAGTGACAAGGCGGCTGACGGGGTAGCTGCAAAGGCAGACGGTGCAATGACGACCAAGGGCGCGAGTGGGACGACGGTCACGGGCAAGAAGGCGAGCAAGGAGACGGGTGTGTCTGCGGACCAGATCAGTGTATTCCCGACCAAGGACAGCCCAGTGTACAAGGTGCAGTTTACGAGGATGAACCTCGTGCTTGCGGGCGGTGCGTATCTGCCACCGCGGCCGTAGAGCACTGAATCATTGTGAGGGCATGGAATGTTCACTGCATAGATTGGTGCATGCGGGTGGTTTTCAGGGTAAAATTGTCATGCTGATCAGCTACATCATATCTTGAATCTATCAATTCTGCCCTCTTCATCATCATGTTTTGCAAACTTTGGCATGTGCAGATGCACCTCCCAATTATGTTCTCTCCTATGCCTACCTTATGCAGATACTTCCAGCTACGTAAACTGTTTTGTGCAGCTCTTCCCACAACCTGACGGCTAGGTAAGCGTCACTCCGATTTAGAGTGAAAGAGCCCTCACGTGCAGCAGCGCCATTTCTCAATCCGCTGCGGCGACTGCACTCTGTGCTTCGATAATTTGCTCGATGACGTCGCTTTGATCTCATAACGCCGGCATGCAGCCCCGAGGCCCGCTGGCTCTTGCAGCCAATGTTTGTTGTGCTGCGGGCGTGCACCTTCCCTAGCCGTGTAGCTCTTGCATTGGACGGAACGCCCGTGCCCGTTCCTCACCTTCTTAAAACCTCCTCGCTCAGTGTTTATAATCTCTTCTTTTTTCCACCAACTTTCTACACTCGTTTACCACACTACCTCTACACTCGCCCTCGACCTTTGGTTCAGTCTCATTACAACTGTCTTTAATTCTCGCACAAGCTATCACGCAAACACCAGCTGCAGCTCTTGTCTAGCTATGAAGGTCCTCCAGCTCGCCGCCCTCTTCGGAGGTGTTGCCTCTGCAGTCCAGCGTCTTGCTGCTCCTCGTGAGTCAATCCCTTCTCTGCGCTGTCCCAACATCAACGACCCTTGTTTCTCGCCCAAGTATCGAAAGTCAGCCAGCTTGACATATCTGGGAGTACTCCAGGCATACGCAACCCTCTCGTGTCTCTCCAGGTCGTTGCTCAATCATCCCTAACCTCAACAGGTGTTCATCGTGCCCTCACAGAGACCACCTCCCTAGTCGTCTATGTCACATCGACGCACTTGGCCACCGAGATCTGCACCGACATTGCGAGCTGCCCGCCTTTTGCTACCGTGACGGCTGAGACGTCTGTCGTCTACATCACGGGCACTACTACTATCTGTCTGCTCACGTCAACTCCATCTGGATATGAGCGGCCTACTTCTGCAGTCCTTCCTACTGCAGGCGCTAGCTCGGCTTATGCTACAGTTCCAGGGTCGGTCCCCATCTCGGTCAGCCTCGCTTCTCCATCTCCTTTGATCTCGTCCGGCGGCTACAATGCTCCTTCAGGCTCAGCTACTCCTTCGAACAGCAACACGGACGCTGTGCCCACCTCCTTGGCTACGCCGTCGGCGGGACCTAGCTCCATCGGTCCTTCGAGTGGATACGCTGCACCTTCCGCTAGCTCGGCTCTTGCTTCGAGCACCTATCCAGGCTCAGCACCTCCTGCTCAAGCGACTCCATCAAGCAGCAACACGGATACTGTGCCTACCTCTACGCCGTCTGCGGGACCTAGCTCCGTCGGCCCTTCGAGCGGATATGCTGCACTTCCCACTAGCTCGGATCTTGTTTCGAACACTTACCCAGGTAGTACAGCTCCTGCTTCGAACACATACCCTGGTAGCTCGGCTCCTGCTTTGAACACATACCCTGGTAGCTCGGCTCTTCCTTCGAACACATACCCAGTCTCCGTGGCTTCCAGCAGCGCAGTCGCTTCATCATCCACAGTCACGAATGATGTGCCTGTTTCTCCCCCCGTTTCGTCGGCTGGGCCTAGCTCTGCTGGGCCGTCTTCAGGCGGATACGCTACACCCCCGGGCACTTCAGCTACGCCGACGTCCAACACTGACGCCGTACCTACTTCGATCACCTCATCGGCTGGACCTAGCTCTGCAGCACCGTCTTCAAGCGGATACGTTGCACCCCCAGGCACTTCAGTTACCCCATCACAGTCCAACACTGAAGCTGTACCCACTTCGCTGGCCTCATCGGCTGGACCCAGCTTTGTCGGATCGTCTTCCAG